>VZRI01007849.1:59909-122904 GCA_013397515.1 Upupa epops | reverse complement strand
TCTTGTCCTCTCGCTACATACTCGTGTAAAAAGCCTTACCCCAGTTTTCATGTAGGCCCCTTTCAGATATTGGAAAGCTGCTATAAGCAGCTATATCAAACCTAACTCTCCCCTGGCACAGCTTCAGGCCCTGCCCTCTTGTCCTGTCACTAGTTGCCTGGGAGAAGAGCACAACCCCTACCTGACTACAACCTCCCTTCAGATAGTTACAGAGAAGGAGAAGGTGCCCTGAGTCTCTTCCAGGCTAAATAGTCTTGNTTCAGATAGTTACAGAGAAGGAGAAGGTGCCCTGAGTCTCTTCCAGGCTAAATAGTCTTGGTTTTATTCACTAACTTGGCCTCTGTTGCCCTCTGCTGACAGTTACCTTAACGTTCCAAATCTGTTTCAGCATGAGCATCGTAGATGGCAGACACACACCTCTTTTCCCCTGTCTTTTCACCTAATAAGTGTCACCAGTGTTAATGATAATTATTAATGATTGCAGTGTTGTTCAGGATGTAAAAAGTCACGTAAGCAGTTCATTACATTATTGTAACAAGCCAGCGATCAGCGTTCCTTACTGAGTGGTATTAAAATGCAATGTCCATTACACACTGGTAACTGAACAACTGGAAATGACTGATAATTCTGTTCAATACTTCACTCGCCATGTGTTTGTGCCAAGCTCTGAAATTCATCAGTGACTGAACATGCGTGGTGCAAAGCTGAGATCAGGCTTCCTCATGGCTTGTCTGTGTAGCTCACAGAATGGGACAAAAGCTGTCCCAAGGAGCCTATTGTTTTGCAAAACGTGACCTTAAGGATGTGAAGAAGATGATGTGACTGTCCAGACTGGCATAATGAAATACTAGCAGAACTGTAACAGTTCGAGCCTTACAGATCAAAGGTGGCAGATGTCATCCAGTGGCCTGGCTTACCTTTTTTGAAGCATTTTTGCAGAATACCTATGTCATGAGCTCAGCACCAGCTCTCACTGCAGTATGCAAGAGGCTGCAGTTTCATCTCAGTTTGTTGCCGCCAGGATAAGGCTCCTCAAATTTAGCTTTCCTTAATCTTTCTGTACAAATAGAATTCCCGATATCCTCAGCTGAACGTGCCCTGCCCTGCCTGCTGCAGAGGCATGGATCTCCCCTGGTGGAAAGGCACAAGAAGCAGTATGACTCGATCCTTGTGATTAGATCTCCTTTGAACAGGGATCAAAACTGAGGATGGCCTTCTTGGAGGTGGGTTCCTCACTCATAGGACTTTTCAGGAGTTTCTGTTACTTTGTCTTTGATCTCATGAATATTTATAGTTTCTCATTTATAAACCAGGAATAATGCTCTATCAAAGTAAAATAAATAATAAATAAACCAAACTACCATAAAAAAATATATAACTATTATCGTCATACGTGTGTGTGTTTGTATGTGTATAATGGTACATATGTACAACTTCATGTTTGCATGGCTTTCCAGGATAAAATGTTCTTTTTCTAACATCAACAACTCACTTTATGGCCTCAAATTGTGTCAGGGGAGGCTTAGATTGAACATTAGAAAGGAATTATTTACTGAGAGAGTGGTTGGGCATTGGAACAGGCTGCAGATGGTGGAATTGTCATCCCTGGAGGTGTTTAAAAACCAAGTAGATCTAGCACTTGAGGCCATGGTCTAGTGGTTAGGGAGATGTTGGGATTGATCCTGGAGGTCCTTTCCAACTGTAATGATTTTATGATTCTATGAAACCTCAGTATTATCTGTGATAAGCATCTGCTTCTCTAGAAACATAGGTTTCTATTCCATGAAGTGGAATGTTCTACCAACTATAAAAGTGTTAAATATCCACAGAACTGGTTGGAAAATGTTGGTTGAACAATGTTCATCCTAAGGGTGTTGCACAGAATAGTATCAGTTTGAAATAAGATTCCCTAAACAATTTTTTTTCTTAAACAATGATTTTATTCATAGAGGAACAAAATAAACCCCAAATTTTTAAGTATTATTTATTCTATTCTATTTACATTGCTTTATTTTATTAAAAATAGTATATCATAATGTCTTAGCAGACTGCTACTTTATTGTATAATTTATTGTCAGACAGGCATTTACTCTAAAATCCCTTGGTACAGACACTGGAACTGCGGTTTAAACTTTCACAGGTAATGACAGCAGCTGACCCTTATGGATTGTAATGAAGGAAATGGGATCTTCCATGAAAACCTGAAAGGGAACTGGTAAACAGGCTCTTGGTAGAAATGTAGGCAGGAAGGCAAAGTTAGTATCTGCTTTGTAACACCAGCATAAATCAAAGTGGCAGGATGGAAATCAGGTGAGTCAAAGGTGGGCATAAACATTGGCTGAGAACTGTGTGCTTCCTTTGGCTTGAATACCAAAGTTGTGATAAAAGTGTTCTTCCTTCCTGACCAAACATCCAAGAATGGCAGAGTCAGAAATACTGTTACTAAAAGTGCCATCAATCTTAGAGAACCATCGCCCTTTCCTATTTGTACCTCTGGCAGTTTTATAGGCTTGTAAAGCACCGGCTTAGTTTTGTACTAATTATCAGGGCTAATATGACTGCAAAGAGAAAATGAAAGGTGGCAACAGTTCAGAAACCCTTTATTAGCATGGGTAAATACAATGGATTTGTTCAGAACTAGGGAGATTTTATGGCACCGACTTTAGAATATTCACTTCATTACTGTGTGTACTGCCCAGGGGAAATTAAATCACAATTTTCTTGAAGAAACTAGAAAGTCAAGAAAGATCAATCACAACACTGGCTAACTAAGGAGAAGGAACTCCTAGTGTTCAGGAAAGGATGTTCTCAGAGTAACAACACCAGGCAGACAGACAGGTACTTCAAATGGAAGACTGGTGAAACTGTTTGTGTAGGAAAACACCCTGCTGGGATTTTAAAGACATCTTTCCAACTGCTGGAATTCCTGTAGGAACCCCGAGTGGCCAATATGCTCATACCTCAATCTGTTCACTGGCAGGACAATCCATGACTTTGTGATTTTATTTGTCTCCCAAATCCCACAGACACCAGCCAGGTTAGGTGTCTGTCTCCTGACTGAAGAATCCAAAAGGTGGCTTTCAACATAGCCTGTGATTTGAATGGAAGTATATGATTATAGCTACTCTAGCATAATGCCCTCAAAGTGATTTCCATCTTGTGTAGAGTGTCCAGTGTCTGATCACCCTTTCCATGAGGAAGAGCTTCCTAACATCCAACCTAACCTTTCCTGGGTGCAGCTTCAGGCCCTGCCCTCTCATCCCATCACTAGCTGCCTGGGAGAAGAGTTAAATCCCCACCTGACTGCAATTTCCTTTCAGATAGTTGTAGAGAGGGAGAAGCTCACCCCAGGGCTCCTCCTCTGGCTAAACAACCCCAGCTCATTCATCCTCTCCTGATCAGACTTTCCCCCAAGTCCCTTCCTCAGCCTTGTTGCTCCTCCAGCATCAAAATCTCTTTCTTGAACTGAGTGGCCCAGAACTGCCCCCAGTACTCGAGGTGAGGCCTCACCAGTGCCAAGTACAGGGGCAAGATTCAGTTCCAGAGAAATCTCCCTGCTGTTCAGAAGTGAAGAGTGTACTTAGTCAAGCCTTGAGGAGCAAGTTTCTGCAGGAGAAAACTGTGGGAAAAAGTAGGTATTCTCCAAATCAAAAGTGAGCAATCAGGTTTTTCTCAATGGTTCCATAACCGAGGAGCTAGGGTTTGGAAGGGAGAGGGTCAGAGAACTGGATGTCTAACTGTGATGAAATCAAACTTGAATGTCAGGTCATTGAGAGGTTAATAGCTATAAAAATTAGATATTGATTTCAATCACAAATACCATGATGTGGAGAGCTTTTATGAAAGAGCACACATACGACCAAATAAAGGATTATCCACAATTTCCTCTTACTTACCAGTTCATTAATGTACTGTAATGAACTTCCATACCACCAGTACATGCAGGTGTATTACCTACAAAAAATATTAGCAATTAATAAGTATAGATGAGTGTGAAAGCATCTCTTCATTATCTTCATCTTTATTATCCTTAACAATTGCAGTGGGAAATCCTTATTTAATTGGAAAAGAACCCCCATTTACTAGCTGTAAAATATTTGAAGTCCTTTCAAGTGCAGGCTACAAGATAACCATCTTGTGGGAGCCTGCCTCAACATTTCTATGTATTCAAGGCTGACAAAATCAAATGTCCCTTTAATTATTTCAGCAGCTTAAGAAATGTGATTGAAACCTTCTGTTGTACAGCCTTCAAGATTAAGTGATCACATCTGTTGAGTTGTTTTGGAAGGATATAAGATAGGCAATTAGCTAGAAATTCTTTTTTGCCCATTGCCTCATAGACAGAGTACTGTCTCCAGAGTTCCTCACCAGCCTTAAGAGTTGCAAATGATGTTATCAAAGTTCGAGCCACTTGATTACAGCATACTTGCAGCATTTCCAAATACTCCCCAGTGCAGTTTTCTTGCTGTCTAGAATAATCAAGCTGGTAATGAATTTCACGTTTCTCTGTAAAGGAAACCTGTCAGGAACATTTTGAGGTGTTAATGACTGTGGGTGTAATACCTCTTTAACTGTTATAGTCTGAAGAACCCTGTAGCTTCTGCCCTAAGCAGTCGAATGAGTGTTGAGAACAATACCAGTTAATTTGCTGAGGCACTGATGTGGTTTATGTGTGTGTCTATACATAATGGATTTATTTTGTGGCCTCAGCAGAAGCAATCTTTGATTTTATTCACAACAAAAAAACAGTCTCAGTTTTCTTCTTCAGATCTTAGAATTATTTTCCTGTTCTGCTGTGACGCAACTTATTTTGTGTTTGACAATCCATTGAAAACAATTTCTGCACCTGCTGCAGAAAGCCTTACAGACAGCTATCTGTGCAAATAATTTTCTTACTCCTTCCATGAAGTGCAAACTATTTTATTCTTATATGGTGTTTTTGATGAAATGCTTCTACTAAACTAATTGTCATGGACAGAGTTTGCAGTGGGCTATGGTAGCACCAACAGATACCAGCATATCTGGCTCCATATCAAACCACATGAATTCTGTTTACTCTCTCCTTTTTTTGTATTGAGCAAATAATCTTTAGGTATTAGGCAACATTTATAATTCAAAGGCAAATAACTGCTCATTCAAAAATTGCCTGGCTGGAATATTTCAGGAAGTCTTGGTTCACTCCAAATATGTATTTCAAATACATCATTTGTGCTGTCGTGGTCCACTCATAGGCGTCTCTGGCCTTATGGGCACTGTGTGTGTGTAAATTATTGCTGTTTGCAGCTAGACACAAGATTTTATTTTAATAAAATTGATCTTTTATTTTCTTGTTCTTAGTTAAGGATAGTTCAGCATTAGAGAGTCATATAAGGAGGAGTGAGTCCAGAGTAAAGTATGTTTCACTCTTCTGCCTTCTTCTCCAGGCATCTTGAGATCACAGTCAGCACCTAATCCATTGCTGAAGGAATTTCCTCCCTACTCTGAAACTCCCAGAGTCTCTGCTCTGCAATTAGAGAGAGCTTGGTTTTCCTACATCCTTATTCTGTCATTTCCTCAGCGCTCCCACAGACACCAGGAAATATATTCATGTCAAAGCTGAAGTCTGTGTACAGTTCTCATCTGATAATGATGAACATGAAATGCTTATAAAACTACAAAGCCATCATTTCTAAACCGGGATTTGTGTGACTCAAGTGACACCGATGACAAACTAGGCACTTTATATACTTTATTAGCAATGAGAGTGTTCCTTAAAGACATGACTCCACTTGCAACCTGCTTAGCTCCATCAGAAGGAAATCAATCTCGTCGCTTTCTTCTTAGTTGTTGAACAGACTGCACAGCTCCACACTAAGACGTTAAAATGACATCACCAGAATTAGTAACATCCTCTTAAATACTGCTCTGTGTTCTTATGGAGTAGAAAGAATGAAATTGGAGACTTAAGAATAGCCTTGAAAGGAACTTTGAAGAATAAAAGCAAGTAGACTTTGTGAAAAGTAAGAGTTTAGAAACCCTGACCTTGAATTATAAAACACAGTAGTGCTATACTCAAAGAATGCAGCAAAATTAGATTCTAATTCTCTGCATCTTGCACGTGTCAGTTCTTCTGGGTGCATCGCTGCAGTAAAGTTCAGGCACAGTTTTTATGGGCTTGTCTATTTTTAATAAAAATGTCATATAAAAATATGCTACTAGTAAGGCAAATATTAAACCCAAGATTAAATCCAGTATAGTCCAGTATGAATTATCAGGTATCTTCTGGGCAGAGGCCAGAAATAAGTATCACATCGTCCACTCCAATTTCTCCAGTTTTTCCCTTCCCACGTTCTGATTCGAAAGTGATCTGTCGTAAAGAAAGAGATAAAGTGTGTTTTCTCCAACCATTTAAAAATTCACAATGTTAATGAGTCATAATGCCGTATCCACAATGTTAATTAGTCATAATGCCGTATCTGGAATTGTTTTATCACAATACAGTACCTAATGACTTAAATCCTTGCAGTTTTCAGAGTTACTGTGCATTTCAAATAGTCTTAGAATCCTCTGTGCAGATTTACAATGCCAAATGAATTCCTTTAGCAAGATTACTCGCTTTCTTTGTACAAAGAGAATGCCAATGGAGCTAAATCCTATTATAATAATGTGGTTCTATCACAGTGTGTGATGTTACAGCATTTAAGATGTTTCAACTAATTAGTTACACCATAGCAGGAACGATGTAACCAGCAGCAGTAGGGAGGTGATGGTACCCTTGTAGTAGGAGCTCCTGAGGCCACACCTGTGTCCAGTTTTGGGCGCTACAGTGGCAGAAGGACATGGAGTGCTGGAGTGGGGCTAGAGAAGGGCAGTGAGGCTGGGGAGAGGTCTGGAAAACAGACCCTGTAAAAAGCAGCTGAGGGAACTGGAGTTATTTAGTCTAGAGAAGAGGAGGCTGAGAGGAGACCTTATTGCTCTCTATAGCTACCTAAAAGGACATTGTAGCGGGGCTGGTGCTGCTCTCTTCTCCCAAATTACTAATGATAGGATGAGGGAAAATGGCCTCAAGCTGCAACAAGGGAGGTTTAAAGTGGATCTTAGGAAGAAGTTCTTTCCTGAGAGAGTGGTTGGGCACTGGAACAGGCTGCCCAGGGACCTGGTGGAGTCACCATCCCTGGACGTGTTGAAAAATGAGTAGATAGAGCACTTGAAATCTATGCTTCTGTTTCCCATTTCAGGTAAGCATTTCCACTGCCAGTAAGTGATGCCACTAAAACAGCTGGTGGAACCCTTGAGGATTAGGAAATGAAGCTGTTGTGTTGGTGGTGGTTGGCTTACAAAACGTGTTATACTTACGTTGTTGGTTGTTTCAGCCCCTTGAAATATGTCTATTTTCCCAGTTCTCCACTGTTCATCTTTTCCTGTGCTCTCCTCCCAGACAGGAGCAGTGTTTTTATTTTCCAGGAACACTCTAAGTTTCCCCACTCTCTCACCAGCAAGCCGGTAACTGAAAATCAAGCAGTAGCTGCTCTTTGGTTTAAGGTCAGTGAGGAGAAGTTTTAAACGTCCCATATCCTTCTTGTGTCCCACAAAGGCTGGAACTGCCATGTAGTAGCCATCACCTTGTAACCAAACAAGCAAAAAAGGAAAATGCAGCTTTAATGACTTCGTTATTAGCAAACTGAAAACATATTTGCTAAGAAAATATGTGGAAGCTGTGCTGCTTGAATAATTTGATGTCAGTCTGGAGAAAAGAAGCAGGGGGTGTATTTTGCAAGAAATAGCTTTCAGTGTGTCAGTCTACAGAGGACAGGAGTTCACCTTTCACTGACAGTTACAGTCATTCCCCCTTGCACTGTCTTTCAAAGGCACAAACCTTGTTTTTTCAGTTCTAACAGCCTGAAACATGTTCCAGTGCCACTTGGTCTACGTGATCTTGGGGGACTGTGCTAGATTATCTTTCAAGGTCCCTTCCAGTCCCTAGCATTCTGCTTTGGAACGGGTTGCCCATGGAGGTGGTTGGGTCACCGTCTCTGGAGGTGTTCAAGGTCAGGCTGGATGAGGTGCTGAGTGGCATGAGCTAGATGGCAGATGTTTAGGGTTACTTGGTTGGTTTTAGGTTGGACTGGATGATCTTTAAGGTCTTTTCCAGCCTCATCAGTACTGTGAGACTGTGAGACTGTGTAACAGGCTGTCGTGCCTTTATGGTCAGACCTTATCCAATCCTTGAGCTAGTTCAATGACTCCATTGTCCTCTGCAGTAATGCAGAACTCCTAAAGCTTATTCTCCAAATCCAAAGCGATAGAGGCATGCAAAGTGATAAAGAGATAAGGCATCTAGGCCCATCAATGTAGTCATAATTGGCACATGTAAATTTGAGGAGATGGGATAACAAATTCAAGGTAAGGCATTCCTGGAAGTGATAAGCACAGAGAAGAGACTTAGGAAAAAGGAAATCTATGGAGCAGGAGATGGAGGATCATTGAAGAAAGACTGGTACAGAAAGACTAAGGGAAGAAGGAGAGCACACGTAAACGTGTGTGTAGGAACTGGAGCAAGCACCCTGCAGGACTGGCAGGACTTAGCCATCACCACCAGTCCCTAACTATAGCAACTTGTGTGACATTTCCTCGTGTGGAGGTTTTTATGTACTGTGAATTCAATGTGCTATCTTGTCTTTTCCCCAAATCAAGCTAAGTCTTCAGTTTTGCCTGCAATGTTTAGAAGTGGTTTTGAACCCTCCTTGTTTTGATTCTTTCTGGCCCATTACCACATTAACCAAATTAATTGATTAATCTCATTTCAGACCTCATCAACTGATGACATAAATACAACCCCCTGATAAAAAAGCTAATTCCTGATTCTGTTTTCCTGTCCATTCCCCTTTTGTTGGAGAGAATGTGCCACCAAGGTATAGCTAGAGGATGTTTAAATACCTTTATCTCGATCAGCAGGATTCCAGTCAAAGTCATCATCAGCATCTTGCTCCCATTCACAGACCCCTCGACTGAAGCTGCAATCAACTGAAAACCAAAGAGACGATGGAAACACAGAGATAAAAGGAGCACTGGATCATAAGTATTGATAAAAATTACTTGCTCTTTGTTCAATTGTTCATGCTCTTTGTAGAGATATTAGTATGTAGGTTACTCTGAAATTATTTACAATCTGAGTTCAGATATTTTTGACCTAGATTAATTTGGAAAAAATCAAAACATTAGAATTCATGAAGAAAATATTTCTTTAACTCACAGGAAAATCTGTTGTGTCTTTTTTTACTGCCAATCTGCCACCTGTACATGAGTTTATGTGCTGTGACTTCTGTATATTGAGTGTCTGCTGATTGCCATGTACAGTTGGAGATGTTAGTTTTCAACTCTAGCATCATAAAGGGTTAGGGATCTGCTAACTTTAGAACTCCCCTCTCGCCATTTCTTACACTGCTGTAGTTGTAATCAGCTGAAATGCTCAAGCTCCTCTCATGACAGGAATTCTTTTTGTCAGCACGTGATGCTCAAACTACAAGGAGCTGGGATTTGCCCAGATCAGTTGACCTTTGGACCACACAGAAAAAGGGTGTCCCCCAGAGCACACCACAGCCTTTTGACTGTATGGATGAAAACCATTACGTTTGCAAAGAAAGACACTCTGTGCAATGCAACCATGAACAGATCAGAAAGTAATATGTTGGCCATCTGAATTTCCTCAGAAAGAAGCATCTTTCTTGTTCCTCTCATGTGTTTTGTCATGAGACACAGAAGTGCAATGCATGGCATTTAGAAAGTTTACTCTATAAAGGCATTGCTTCTCAGACTGCTGCTTTCTTAATCAGCTCTAATGCATTCACTGAACCTTGGTTTTATGTCAAAGGCTTTGAAACTGCTCCTGGCTTACCTAGAGTACTGTGTTGTGAAGACAATACACAGGAAAAGAAATACTGTAGAATAAAAATAATCTACCTGCTTGCTCTGGTCTTGACACTGGAACTTTCCCCTGTGCCAGGAAAGGAATGAAGGCAGCTGCTTCTTTCACATTGGGAACTAGGGAAAACAACTAGTTAAGTGCTAAATTGTCATGGGAACAGAAAATGGAACTTTATTCCTTCATACCGGTTGGTATCATTTATTTACATAACTCACTGTATAGTTCTCCACAGCACTGCCAAACATGTTCCTCATCCCAGTTAGATACTGACTGAATCTTAAAACTGTGTTTAAATTGCTGTTTTCCACAGCGCTCTGCCTTCTAAACTGTGGGCAATGCAGCTACAAGATTCACATCACAAAGTATAGCACATGATCTTTCTTTGGCACGGTGATCTGCTTGGTGTTTAGGTGCTGTTGCAGGAAGCCAGGCCCTGATACACATAATAGTTGCTCCAGAGGACAAAACACTATCAACAAAAGCCCTCACTCCCTTCCTTCAGTCCCCTTGCTTTTATATCTGGGCTGGTGTCCTACGATATGGAACATCCCTTTGGCTGGTTTGGGTTAGCTGGCTTGGCCCATCCCTCAGTCCCCTCAGCTGGGGAGACTGTTAGGAAAGAAAACCCCAAAGCCTTGTTGCTATGGGAGCACTGCTCAGCAGCAACTGGTGTGGTGCCAACATGCTGCCAGCTGTCATCACAATCACAGCACCATGAGATATGTCATGGCGAGGATTGACTCCATCCCAGCTACCCAATACAAAGCCATACAGTCATGATGCCCAGGGACATGATTTAGCACCTGGCAGTGCTGAGTCAATGGCTGGATTTGATTTCAAAGGTCTCTTAAAACCAAAGTGATTCTGTGATTTTAACTGATTATTAATCAGAGAGACTGCACTTGCTAGAAGATGTTAGTTTCAAGCTCCTTGTGCAGAGCCAGTGTAAATAACTAATCACACGTGAAACAAAGTTCACTGGCAGAGGATTCTATCCTTTGCAAGCACATATGCAGATGATATCTATGATGTGTACATATACACAGGAGGAGCTTAACTGTGCCATTATAGAGGAGTGAGGGTCCTCAGGATTACTGCTTCAGAGCTGGTTGGTTAGTTAAAAGCCATGGAAGCAGCAGTAAAAAAAAGCACAGACTACCTCAAAAGTGCCAGCTATTAGAAGCTATGAAAATGGAACTGAGTTTTCTCTACTCAGCGTTGTATCATACACAGGCCAAATATTTTAAAAGTCATTGCTTTCACATTTCTTCAGAGGGGAATTCCTCAGAGTTCCACTGACCTAGCTTTTCCTTCCAAATACTCCAACGTACAATCACAAAGACATACTCAGATTTAAGAAGACACTTGGAACCAATTGCAATCCAGAGTGTCCTAGTAAAGACTATGCCATCTGACTTTTCTTCTGCTTCAAAACTGTCACAAACTCCTCTGTATGTACACCAGAGAAAACACTCACTAATGAAGAGGCCCTGGAGGCGCTTCCATATGTGTGGAATTGAGCTGAGGAAGGAGACTCCTGCAGTCTTAGGGTTTTTCTGATGAATTGCCAAATGCATGTCCTCGCTTGTTGCCCTTGCAGCCTTCCTCTCACCCAGGCCACCTGGATAATTTCCTTACTTAAAGCAAGGATTAATATATCTTTCTCCAGATTAATGTGTCTCCATGTGCACATTTAGGAACAGGCACACGCAGATAGGGTGTTCAGTTCACAGGCATGCAATAAACTTGGCCTCGTACTTAGTGAGAGAGGCTTGGGCTGTGAAAACCCTTGCCAAAATCAAGAGAGCTATTAAAATATGATCAGTTCTGGAAAGAGTGGAGCAAGTTAACAGAAAAGAACAGCTGCCAGAAAGGGTTGTTTATTGAGTTACCGAATTACACTTGAATTCACTTGAGAATTCACAGCCTGCAGAGCTCCTGTCAGGTGCACCTCTCTGACTAAACTGACTGCAAGTAGATCTCCATAAAGGAAGCATTCAGTACCTTCAGCCTGACCAGGTTGCTTCTCCTTTTCTACGAGTCAATTCCTGTAAAATGGCTGTAAGGTTTTGTGCTCACCTGGTTAGTTTTCGAATGTGGTTTTACACTGTAGTCAGATTTTTTTAAAACATGAAGAAACTTACGAAAGACATCTCCTCTAAGGCTCTGCTCACGGTCGATTTGATTCTCAAAATCTTCCTTCTCTTTGTCTGACTCTTCTGCTTCCTTTTCTATAGCAGCTCCAGTTTCTTTCTCTTCCTCAGCATAGCTCCCACCAAGATTAATGCCACCTTCATAGTCCAACGACTGCAAGCGGGTCTTGGAAGACAGTGTTACAGTTGTTTCTGGGATCACATTCTCGATTGTTTCATGCTTTTTCACACTGTTTTTATGTGCGAGAAGTTTCTTAATTGTATCCTTAGCTGCTCCAGGGATTCTTGCAATTTCCCTCACTGACTTTTCAGGGATCACTAGAACCAAGAAGAAAACATTACTATTCATTTAAAGAATCATTAAACATCACGAGCACCATGGTGTCCTTTACAATGTTCAGAGACCCATACAGCCAAATTCTCTACTGTAAGTCCAGCTCTGCACAGAACTGAATACACGTGTCATGCTTTAAAAGTTTAATTTGTGTGTTTTCTGCAGAAAACTTTTAACATTTGGGTTTAAAAAGTTAAAAAGTGGCTGCCCACCCCCCTTCTCCTTCCTCGGCATCTGCTTTCTTCTTCTTCGCCTCTATCTTGGGCTCTTTGCAGAGAGAAAATGTTATTGCTTCTCAAGATGAAGAAAATTTACGATGAGTGGGAAGATCCACTTGGAGAGACTGAGCATTGTGAACCTTGAAAATTAATGAGGATCAAGATTGAAGTCAGACAACTGCTGTGATTTCAGAGAGAGGCTACAGTGAAGATAATAATGAAGATGTTTTGGACATTCTCTATCTCAGTGTAGAAGCAGTATACCAAAACCATCTGTCTGTGTCTGTTATCTTGTGTGGGGTTTTACTCTGATATGTGTGTGGTAGAGTGAATTGAAGTGTTCTGGTGCCTTTCTTCTCCAAACTGAGTCGTTTCATTGTCTGCAGATGTGTCAGTGGGTTTGTCAAACCCTCCCCTTGTGTCTGACAAAGATGGGAGCTCTTTGTTGAAACATAGTTGGGGTCTCTCACCCACGACATTAGTGGTAATCCAGGTGAGATGTGTGGGGATCCAAAGACCCACACAACACACTACACTACTGCTACAGCCATGACAATACGCATGTGTTTTGTTATGCAGTACAGACAGTCCTCTGAGTTTCAGTGAAAAGAACAAATCAACCCTCTGTTACAACTTCATTTGGATTCCTGAAGACCATGAGACCCTAATAGTAGTTCCTTTTACACTGGAGCTTGGGTAAAAAAAACATTATCCTTCTTCAAATTGTGGACTACTCACAAATGTTCATGGAGTCTGCTTCACAGCGTAACATATCATAGAATCATCGAATCATTAGGGATCAGAAGGGACCTTGAAAGATCATCTAGTCTGATCCCCCTGTGACAGCAGGACACCTAGACCAAGTCACAGAAGATTATGGATTAATAGCTATCTGTAGTGAACTTCTCTGTCCCAACTTTCCTTACAAAACGGGCTGAAAGCCACTGGAATAGAAAATATTTGAAGAGGAGATGCATCAAGCTGTCCTGTCACATTTCATTTGGCTTTAAGTGATACTTAGTTCAAAGAGGTGAACCCCAAAAATAGAATCCAAGAATGCCAAACTCTTACCTTGCAATCCCAACGAGATTAGAACACAAATACAAAATTTCCTGAGATTTCATCTATTTTTTATTCCTCTTGGCTATTAAATACTAAAAGTATAACCATCCTTGTAATACCTTGCAACTTTGGTTTCTGCTTTGAAACAGAAAAGCTACCAGAAGTGAAAAACTTACGAGTGGGGTGAAAGGCAGCGGAATTTGTTCAACTGTATAAAACAAAAGACAAGAGCTGAATTTGGGGGTTTTCCTATTGGGACATGAAATGAGGTCAAATTTATTTACAGGGAGGCAAAAACTTCAAAGCATTAATTGGTAAGAGGACAGCTTTACATTGACATGATGACCTTGATTTTCCAATCACGCTTTCCTTGTCAAAGCATTGGCTTTCAAGATGCAAGCCCTTTATTTCTTTACAAGTTATTTTTAAATTCTCTACAATCATCAGTGATTGGATGCTTGAACAAGGAACACTTTCATAGAAGCCCATTCAATGAGAGTTCCTTTGAGTCACCGCGGTGGCCAGCTGTTGTCCATGTTCTCTTATGACAAGAAAATGATCAGTTTCTATGAAATGAGAGATTTCAGTTACATTTATGAAAAACTTGCCTGCTATCCTTGCCACATGATAGTAAAATACAGGAACAAACCACTTAGATGATCTGAACTGTTATTGCTAGAAAATCATTAGACTCCCATTTGTCATGAAGATGCTGGATATGATCTGCCTCAGAGCAAAGGAACTGCTCATTTTTAGTCCCTTTCAGAAGTACTCCTCCATTATGTGACAAAGACTTACCGCTCTTTGTGCTGACAGCCAAATTATAAGTGAGGATTCAAGCCAGGACTACTTCAGATCAGTTTGTTCAAGGTACGTGTACAGTACAAAGCAAATTCAAAGGAGAAATTATGGTAATATTGCAGGTGTTGCTTTTTATCAGCAACATCAGCTACTGCTCAATATCAGTCGAGGAGCAGCACTCTGCCAAAACTAGGTCTGGAGGAGTTTGAGTGACAAATACACAAGTTTTGGAAAAGATATAAATCTAGGAGTTGTAGTTTATGGTACTGATCACATCCCACTAGAGTTCATCAAGTCCTTGCCTGTTGTAGCATTAGAACTTCTGAGGAAGAAAGTGTCCTTGGGATTTAAAGTCTATTTAAAAGACTATTTAAAAGTCTATTTAAAGTCTATTTAAAGCTTTGATGCTTGAGACAATGAAGTTTTTGAATCAAAAGAGCATTTCATGACTGCTAAGACATAACCAGTCGGTATGCAATTAGATGCTCAACATCACAGCCTCACCCTATTACAGTAAGGAAGAAGGACTGCTAAGTAGGATAGCACAACCATGTCATAAACTACTAACAGAAAATGAATGCTGAGCAGGTCCAGTGTGCTGCAGGAACAGAATCAGACTCCCTTGGTGTGTTCACACAGGTTTTGAGGCTGCAGTTGGAGGCTTAAAGTAAACAGACACTGATAAAAAGAAAACAATATTGAGCATTCCTTCTGATAAAACTTGTAGCCTTGCTTGTCAACAGTTTATTAGTGCTCCACTAACAGCCTTTCCTCTGGAGGATGATGTCATGAAAGATGTAAGGTTCTCTGATTCTGAACTCAGAATGCAGCAATAAAAACTGACAGGAAAGCTTAATTCCAATAAAAATTCCTCTTGACAATCAGTAAGAAACTTCAGCAGCTAATAAAGGAGCTGTGGACATTTTCAAGCCAGGATTGACTGCTCAGCAAATCTGAACATCTGCTTTTACTTTCTGCTTTGAAGTCTTCCTAGTGAAATGAAAAATTCTTACAGCTCAACATCATCAACTCTGTGGTGTCAGAAAACCAATCTTCTCATATGTGCAAAACTAAGCAGTGCAGAAAATCGACTGACAGGAATGACAAAAAGGGAGGGATCAAAGTATAAATCCCAACCTGACCGCAGACTCCAGTGTGCTGCTGCAAGATGAAATTCAGCATGCTCATGGAGACAGAGGGGCTAAACACCAAGCATATTTTAGGATATATCATGAGTATTTTCTAAGCTGCAATCAGCTTTAGAGTAGCCGGAGGTGTGGATTTAAGGTTTTTATATCTATCCACCAAGAGTTTAAGAACAGACCACCTTAAACTCAGTCTTTTCTGTTGAACGTATTTCCTGTGGACTTGCCTGAATGAACAGTTCATCTTCTCCAAAGAGGTGGAGTGCTACAGATAAGGCAATGATCCCTCAGTGTCCTTCACCACAAGACATGTATATTAATGCTCTCAAATACTTGTTCATTTACCCATCGACGTAACTGCACAGAGAATTTTGGAAAGGGAAAATAAATCTCATCTTTCAAAGGTGTTTTACTTCTTTGAATTAGAGATAATTAAAGCAACAGGTAGGAAAACAAGGGCGAATGGTGGCTGGGGGCTCAAAGTGAATCTTTTCTGTCATCAGTTGGTGTGAGAGATTAAAAGACCACAGAAACAGCTTGGTGTCAGATATCTAATGACGGAGTTGTGAAAGTTGATTTGAAAAAACAGAGTGAGCAGATGCCAACCCTCTGTTCTCTGCACTGTGTTGTGTAATGAGAAATACTCAGGGGATGATACAAGAGAGGTAGAAGCAGTGATACACTTTTCTCCTGGACACCTGTGATCACAGCCAGCACTGGCTGGGGTTCTGAGCATGAGGGATCTGCAAAAGGAGACAGCTTGCTCTGTGCTCCAGTAGGCACCACACTGCTTTCACCTTCACACCTAGCAATGTATTTAAAAACGTGGTGACAGACAAGCCTAGGAGATTAGCTTAAAAATCCTTTTGTGGCTTCCTTTGTAGCTTCTCTTTATGAAAGCTGGAGTGGAGGCGAGGAATACAGACAACTGTTTCCACATTTAAGGTGACCCTTAGATGAGTATAAAGACTAGATCAGCAAGACATAGCTCCAGAAATCATCTTAACATCCTTTAGATAGTCTGAAGAGAGTCTGAAAGCTTTCATAAATAGGTTAAAACACATTCTATACTACTACTCTCACTTAAGCACAGTGGAGTATCATTTTCCAATATATACTCCTACTTAATTTTAAATTCTTACCATCTCATTTAGGGAAGGATGCTTTGATAAAACAGGGTCAGTTCATCACTCTGGGTTGTACTTAATACATGGCTACAGCAGTCAGCAGTGCTGTGGGATGGCAAAACCATTAGTATTATTCACGAAAGGATGACAGCAGTATGTGGCTCCTTAGTGAAGTGAATTCTAAGAATCTCACTGGTTATATGACCAGAATTGCTTTCTAACCTTTGAAATGTTATTATGTCTAACACAACTTTCATCAGGATTGACAAGTTTATAAGAAAGCAAAATCATATATGGGATTTAGGGGATACCTTAGGTGCAAAAGGAACATGAGTAATGCAAAAAGCACAGAGAGAGTTGGCATGACTTTGTATTGCCATTTAGATATCCAGCAAAACATAAAGAAGGACAGTAACGCCTGGTTCCAGCTGAGCAATAGAAAGAGTGTCATTGTTGAGATCCTTAGAATGATGCTTGCAGGTTATAGGCTTTGAGCTAGTACTGCCTTTTCCTGTTATTTTGTAGTTTCCTAAAGAAGTGTGAATTAAAAATAGGATCATTTTCCCTTCAGGAATCTTAATTGCTTATGGAAGCTTGCAAAACTTTATTCTTAAATAAAAGCTGAAATATAAAAAGAAGCATTCGGTGAGGGAAATGAGGGTTTCAATGCACAACAGGAAATCAGGAAATCCATGAACCTGAGAACAGCAACAGCTTGCAGCAAGACAGAAGCCAGATGTGGAAACGGCTAGGACCTTTGTAGTGTGTCTTTTTAGGGTGCCTTTAAATGTTTACATCTCTATGGATTCTGAGATGAAATGTATGCTAGAGACAGTTCAGAAATAGTCTCCAAGTTTCCATGCATATGGGAATGCTGAATGGCAAAAAGGTGCCTGAACAATCACAGCTCATACCCATGCAAATAGCACTGTTTGCAGACTGATGTTTCAGTAGCTTCCTCCTAAGTTACTACATTGACATACACATTAAATGAAAGAATTTCTTCTACCTTCAGTGTGAAAATGAATTTTACACTACCTCCCTTATTAGATTGCTTGGTAGCATGATGAGATGTAGCCACAGAACTGTCTTTGTAAAAAATTGTGTTAACCATTAAGTTATGCATCAAAAAATGTCTCATTTGTAATGAAAAGCTAATACTGTAGCCATGGTAACCAGTTAGATACAAGAAACAATCACTATAAAGACTTAATGTCATGAAATTAATCCTATGAAAATGGATTCCCACCCTGTGGGAATATGTATGTGGAGACATCCAATGGTACTCACCAGCACAATCAAATCCACTTCCTCGGTAGCCCTGTTTACATTTGCATGTGAAGGATCCTTCGGTGTTGAGGCAATCTGCGTGCTGGTTACACCTGTGTGTATTTGTCACACATTCATTTTTGTCTAAGGAAAGATAAAAATGCTTCACTGAAAACTGCCTTGAAACTCAACCTTCGTGACAGTCTACGCGTGCTGGCCATCTGTTAACAGATGGTGTAAACACTCTTGTTAGAACAGTGTGGTCCAATGACCATCTAAGACAGAAGTACTCACACAAAGGAGAAAATGCATGATACATGCTCCAGCTACTGGCATCCACTGAAAATGTGGAGCATCCCAGCAAAGACAAAGTGAACACAGTAATTTTCTGACTGACAGAAGGGTTCAAACTGTAGGTTCTATGGCTTCTTCTATTAATAAAATGCAAAATGCACTGAGAGAATGTGTGATGGCAATTAAAAATTCACCAAATCTTTCTGATTCTTCAATTCACTCTAGAAGAAAGACAATGCAAAGTAACCCTGAGCATGCCAAGATGTTGAGATCGTCTACTTACCTCTAACATTCCAGCATACTTATGATACTGCATGAAAAGAAGTATAATCAGGAAAAAAATCAGTAGAAAAGACTGAGAGCAAAACACATAAGAAGTAATGGATTCTGTTTGCCTTCTTTATTTAGCAATACAACAAAGATGCCTCTCATTCCTCCTACACGAGGGAGCTAAACTGGTGGCCAAATGTTTGCACCACTTGCATTTTATCCAGATGGCTTCATTTTTAGCAGCTTACAGACCCTCTCTTAATGTAAGTCAGATAGAAAACAAGTGGCAGGAAGACTGACTCAAAAACATGGTATGTCTGAGGGTAAGAGTCACATTTGTAGGTAGAAACTTGACTAGAGAGACCACTCCAGTTTTTCCCCATGCACCACATACTGCATGAAGTATTTTTTGCACTTTGTGTTTTCATACAACAGCAAATGCAATTCTGAGTCTCCAAAAACTGCCTTGTGATGTCATTCCCACTCCTAACTCGCAATACCAGGCAAACATAAACAAACCCCATAAATCCTTCTTTGCAGGCACAGACAGGGACAATGTATAGTGTAGGAACGATAAAGAGTGAAGCAGAGAAATTGCTGGGCTAAATCTTACCTACGCAATCATAACGGCCATTGATGTATCTCAGTTCATAACCAAGCTGGCACTTGCAGTAGTAGCTTCCAAATGTGTTCACGCATCTGCGGTTGTAAGGGCAGACAGCTTTGCCAGTAGAGCATTCATCAATGTCTAGATCAGGAGAGGAGATGCTTGTCAGACCCATGAGAAGGTAAGATGGGAAAGCAAGAACTTGCTGGAATTTGTACAGGAATGGTTTGGTCTTGGCTACCACAACTTGTAAAATTAGAAGTCCTGTAATTTCATACTTGAGGATGGCACATGGTATTACGGTTGTGTGTTAACAAGAACAATTCATATACTGCTTTCCTACAGAGCAGTGTCTCTTGGTCAATGCATTCATTAAACTGCTGTTTTGAATGTTAAGCATTAAATTGTTTTAGCCATTGAAGCTAAAATTAACTTCTAGCTATATCAGAAACAAACTTCTCAACATATGAAACATTAAGTTGCATAAATCACCCAACCAGTATGCATTGGTAAGCAGCATCTGAAATGGATTAGCTACTGTTACTCTTCTTTGCCTGTGAGGTATCATGTCCTAGCTGTCCTTTATGATTGGAATGACCTGCACCATTGCGACAGGAAGACTGTGAAAGATGTGAAATCATCAGTGTTATCAGTTAGGTTGCTAAAGACATTTTAGTAAGTAGCACTCGTTGGAAAGTTTCTTCACAGAATGGTTGAGATTGGAACTGACCTCTAGAGGTCATCTGTTCCAACTCCCTTACTCAAACAGGGATGCTTAGAGATGCTTCTGCTAGTCCCCAGCATGCACTTCACTGCCTCTTCTTCTCGTTAGGAGGGTTTGTTCCACATCTACTGTGTTTTGAAAGAAGCTCATTTAGTCTCAATGAGAATGATTTAATTATTGGGTTACAATACAGAAGCACTGCTTTGCCAGATGACAGTGTAAAATGGTATCACAGAACAGTACTAAGTATTAAAAGCGATGCTTTCTTCAACACAGAACACTGCTGGGTAAAACGATACGGAGGCTTCTGAAGAAAAATTCAGGAGTTTTTATTGTGGATCATCACAATGAAAGAAAACCCCATCCAAATGCAATGCCCAAATTCTATGGAGCTTGATGTCTACGGGACAGATTCCCGCAGGCAAAGCATTATATTCAATGGCCTTTTAACAACAAGGAGAAAATTAATCTATTAATGACTTCAAGTCATGTCAGCACTTGGAATCCCTGTTACATACTGGGGATGAGACTTGCCCAAAGAATTACATGACCAATGATACAAGTGAGGAGGGCTAACTGATTCTTCAGCTTCCCCTAAATCTTCGTGATTTGGGATCCTATAGGAAATAAGCCGAGAGTGAGGACTCTGAACATACCAACACAAGTCTTTCTATTTGGTCCCAGCTGAAGGCCACTTGATGGACAAAGACACTGCAACTCCCCTTTGACTTCTTCACATCCATACTGGCAATTCACCATGGCACATGTCCTAGAACCTGAAAACAGTATTTAAAAAGCAGAAAGAGCAAAATTCTGGGCTGAGATCACACATTGAAGATTAAGTTAGATCTGAATGAGCACAGAAAGTGAATGAGAAAAAAAAATTCCACATATTGTAAGCTGTTTACACATTAAAACATTAACAATTCATGAGTTCCTGAAATAGAGCTTGTATTCCACGCTGTTCCTTCTTATCTGCCCTTATTTCTCCTTTTGTCTTCAATCCCAGTTTTGTGACTTCTTACTTCTGCTGCCTATTATATTCACAGAATCACTGAGGCTGGAATAGACCTCTAAGATCATCAAGCCCAGAATATGACCTGACATCACATCAACCAGTTCAGGCCACTAAGAGTCACAACCAGTCTATCCTTAAAACATCTCCAGGGATATGGACTCCACCACAGCCCTGGGCAGTCTACTGCAATGTCTGATCACCCTTTCCATGAGCAAGACTTCCTAACATCTAACCTACTCCTCCCCTGGCACAGCTTCAGACCCTGCCCTCTCATCCTGTCACTAGTTCCCCCACCTGTCTACAACCTCTCTTCCAGTAGTTGTAAAGAGTGATAAGGTCCAGGGAGGTTGTGGCTGCCCCCTCTCTGGAAGTGTTCAAGGCCAGATTGGATGGGACCTTGAGCACCCTGGTCTAGTGGGGTTGTCCCTGCTCATGGGGTTGTCCCTGCTCAGGGGTGTCCCTGCTCATGGCAGGGGGGTTGGAACTAGACGATCTTTAATGTCCCTTCCAACCTGAACCATTCTATCTATCTACGAATAAGATAAACCCCTTCATAGCAAGAAGAAAATCTGCTGTAATCAAAAGTGATTAGTTGATTTGCCTGTGCTACGAGCTCTATTACTTACTTGCACACGTGCCATCTGACATAAGCATGTACCCATTGAGACAATAGCACCTGTAGCTGCCATGTGTATTCATACATCTGTGTTCACAGGGACGTGGTTTCAGTCCACATTCGTTCAGATCTGCAGAAGTCAATGGAATGAAGTGAGTGCTGGGTTTGTATACGTGTATTCATTCATACTGGTGGATAATATTGCCTAATGCCTTGAATTTCCCACAGGGAAACTGCCTGGATTGAATACAAGTCAGCCCTGTGCAAGATGACGATTCAGCAAACCACGCAGCTGAAAGACTCCCAGCAAAACTAAAATACAGACTTCTACACCTGAAAAACTCATGCAAAGCCTGGCCACATCTGGCAGCTTGTTAGGGAGAGGTGGAGGGCTGGGAAGAGAATTGCTGTTGCCTCTTCTCTGGGAGTTTGTTTTCTGGATTTCTCTGATTCTAGCTGGAGTTTTCAGCCCTCCAGTTGACCTCTGTATGAGAAGGGCAAAAACATGAGACTAAGAACAGTAAATCAGCCTGACATAAAGTAAAACAAAGAATTATGAGTTCTTTCTGAGCTACACACTGGTACCAAGGTTATCAGCAGCAGAAATGAAACACAACATATGATAAGAATTATAAGACTTTAAGAATAAAATGACAAGTCTAAAAGTTCTCTAATTCTGAGAGTATCCTAAATATTGCTAAAAATCCAGGATTTAAAAGGCTTTACAGAAACTGAATTGATTTCAAATTCCCTACAGCTATCCTTCAGAGGGAGAGAATCAGGATCCTAAACATTAAATAGTATGGGATAGGCAGAGCGGTGCTGACTCCTGAGGCAAGGGGACAACATCTGTTCTGGTGACTTCTGTAAACTGACATCTCTACTTCTTTCATGTAGAGAGCTGACTAGTGCACAGACAAAGCTCACTAACAGGATGCACCAGCACACACATCCCATTCAGCACGTATTTAATGACACATGGCCAACAATATCATGTCAATAAACATGCCATTCTTCAAGCAAACGTTGAGCTAGTGTAGCCTCACTTTTCACAAGAGAAGTATCTACTCTGTCTTTGCACCTTGCAGACCACAGGAAAAACTCCACAATATTCAAAGCATAAATTCTGCCAGAGTTACTCCTGTGCAGAAGTGTTTGTTACAGCTCAGTCCAGAGAAGAAAAAGAGGGTTGTATTCTATTATTTCAACACAAAGTCTGTTTGAAAAAGGGCAAATTATCAGCTTGCAAATCATATAGGATTTCTGTGTTGCTGTGGCTCCACCTAAATAAGACTCTTAACAAAGAAACTAAAGAGCAAACCGGGGAACAAAAGTTATCCTATTTAGAGCACACATTTGAAGACTGACTTAGCTGCACAAAGCACAGTAATGCACAGATAGCATACACAGCTCTGAAATAAGAGTCTAGGGAGATAAAGCTAACTTAGATCAAGCTTGGTGGCAGACTAATGCAATTCCTTTATCTGTGTTATTTTAGTTAGGTCATGTTGAGCTTGCTCAGCCAGGAATTCTGCTGTAAGGATAGAGCAAATCTCCATCTGCCAGTAAATTAGAAGTAGCTTTGAGCACTCCTGGATGCTGTAACATAAATATTGATACTGGTGTACTACTGAAATAGCTGTAGGACATTTCTGGCCTGTGCCAGCCACCAGTTTACTAAAAAAGTCTCCTGGCCATGCTTCAGAAGGAAGAACAGCCCCAGGAACAGGGAATTCGCACATGTAGGTCTGTGCAGTGCTTCCACTCAGCCTGATGGAATCTGCTATGGAGGAAATATCAAACAGAGCTGGAGTTACTGCACAGAAAACACTTCAAATCTGAGGGCTTCTCACTTGCCTTTCAGTAGCATTTAAGCTGACAAATTATGTTTGAGGTTAACCTCTGGGTTTGGAGTTGTAAGTAGGTGAAGTTGTGATACACAGTGTTTACCCGCAACCAAGGCTGCTCTTTCCCTCTCCTCTCTAGGCCTATTGAGGAATTGACTTCTTTCCCAGTGTGTTAGCTGAAATATTTCCATGTGCAATTGTAAGATCATGCTGGCAAACTGGTGCATTCAATGTTTCTGTGTATGCAACTCTAAACACTCCCAATTCTGAGCCTCAGAAATACCAGTGAGCATATGCAAACAGACAACATTGGCCCAGGCAACTTGTGAAATTACGTGTCTAACATAGCATGTCTTTCTGGTGAGGCTACTTAAGAAAGTAAGATGGGTTGCTAGTTAAGAAAATAGCAAAGGTTCTGGATTTTATTTCCAGCTTTTCTAATAATTCCTGCATCATCTCTCCACGTCTTAACCTTCTGATGATAAGCACGAAGGCTGGCCCTTGTCATCAGCCCACAGGAGTTACATTATACAGATTACAAACTGTGTGCTGAAGGACACATACATCTTGCCTGGGATGCTGGAGTTACAAGAGCCTTAAACTCTAAGCTCTATAGTGACAAGAAAATATCTTTGTTTACTATTTGGAAGATGATTTAATCCATAGTACAAGATAAGGAGATAGTACTTCAAGAGTCAGCTTCCCAGAGTAATATCCCCATCTGCACAAACCTTGGTTACAGCTTTTCCCTGTAAATCCAGGGAAGCATTTGCATCTGTTCGGTCCCAAGCACTCGCCATACTTGCAGCCACGTCCACAGATAGCTGGCAGACACAGGCAGAGAAAGGAGAGAGAAAAGTTAGAAGTGCACTGAGACTATTAATTGCTTAAAAACTTGTTGCACAAAGTTCAGCATCCTCCATAGCTCTCCCTGTAGCTTGTTCATGGTAGGTACTGAGCAACTTTATTGCTGCCTGAGAAAAGGGACACTTGCACAGATTACATGTGTGTGGGTTTGTGAAAACCTGGAAAAGAAGGGGATTGATTCCCTTTGGTTCTCTCCCTCTGGCTTTTTCTGCCATGCTTATGATTCACCTTTAGTTTTGCACTCTTGCCTTCTTCCTATTTTTAAGGAGCCTAAGTGAAAATAGCTAGTTTGACTTTCTATGCTTAGTATCTGGAGTAGTACAGAGGCAACAACACTGTCCTGCCATGGCAGTATTCCAGCCTTAGATCTCCTCAATTACAGCTGAAGTATGTGTCTATCCTCCAGGAACATGCAGAGCACACCTGTCAAACTATCAGGCAACTTTTGCTCTCACACAGAATCACAGAATTACTGACTCTGGAAAAGACTCCACTGCCTCTCTGGAGAGCCCATTCCAGCTCTGATCACCCTTTCCATGAGGAAGGGCTTCCTAACATTCAACTTAACCCTCCCTGGGTACAACTTCAGGCCCTGCCCTCTTGTCCTGTCACTAGTTGCCTGGGAGAAGACCCCAACCCCCACCTGTCTGCAACCTCCCTTCAGGTAGTTGTAGAGAGGGAGAAGGTTCCCCCAAGTCTCTTCTTCTCCAGGCTAAACAACTCCAGCTCCCTCAACCTCTCCTCAGCAGACTTTCCTTTATTGCTTTAAAACAAGACAACCTGGCTGATCAAAAGTTGTATTTGCCAGTCATCCCTCCAGGTAGTCATTCACATAAAAATAAGGAGCTACTAAGCACAGCACAAATATTAACAAAGGAGAGGTGCTTCAGCCCTCCTCTCGTGGCCCTCCTCTGGACTCGCTCCAGCACATGCACATCCTTCTTGTAATAAAGGCTCCAGAATTGGACACAGTACTCCAGGTGGGGTCTCACCAGAGTGGAGGTGTAAGTGTAGTGAATTTCAGCAAGGAATCTAGTCAAATTCAGCAGATACACCACATCAAACTCTCTGGAACAACAGCTCAAGTGCTTGAAAAAGATCCCCAAAACATTATTTCTAGTTTCGGTGTGTTTTGCCCAAGTGAAATCTCTCCCTAGCTGTACATCACCTTCTCCTTGGGATCTATAAGTCTTTCACAAATCATTGACTCTTCTTATTTCTTGGGTTTTATTTATATGTTTTTACTTCTTTTATTTCCCCTGGTTTTGTCGTTAGTTACTAAGGAGAAGCAGGCAACACCCTCCTCTATACAGCCTCCTTTCAGGTAGTTGTAGAAGGCAATGAGGTCCCCCTCCTCACTTGAAAAGTTAAGAGATTCTACTCCTCAGAAGGTTTCTTTCCATAAATACTGACAGATGCATGTGGCCAACAAGTCAGTAGAGGTGATTTGGCCCCTCTACTCCAGAGAGACCTCACTTGGAGTGCTGTGTCCAGTTTGGGGGTTCACAGCACAGGAAAAACATGGACCTATTTGAATGGGTCCACTGGAAGGCCACAAAAATGAGTAGAGGTTCAACAAGTTGAGACTTGATAAGGCTCAACAACGGCAAGTGTAGACTGCTGCATGCAGAGAAGAACAACCCCGAGCATTAGCATAGGTTGGGGGCTGCCCTGCTTGAGAGCAGCCCTGGGGAAAAGGACGTAAGAGTGCTAGTGGACCACAGGCCACCATGAGCCAGCAATGTGCCCTTGTGGTCACGAAGGCAGATGATCTTTTGCAGTGCATTATGAAGAGCACAGCCAGTAGGTTGAGCAAGGCTCTTCTCTCCCTCTACTCTGCCCTGGTTAGGCCATATATGGAATATTGCATCCAGTTCTGGACTCCCCAGTTCCAGAGGGACAGGGAGCTTTGGAGAGAGTACAGTACAAAGCCATTATGACCAAGGGACCAGAACATCTTTGTTACGAGGAAAGGTTGAGAGGTCTGGATCTGTTTAACCTGGAGAAGAGACTCAGGGGGGATCTCCTATATTTTATGAGGCAAGATACCAGAAGAGAAGATGGGGAGAGCCATTTTAGCAAGGCCTGTTGAACCAGGACAGGGGGTAATGGCTTTAAACTTAGAAAGGGTAGATTTAGACTAGATATAAGTAAGATATCTTTTCACAATGAGGGTGGTGAGACACTGGAACACATTGCCCAGAGATGTGGTAGTTGCCCCATCCCTGCAAACATTCAAGGTCAAGTTGGAAGGATGTCTGAGTAATATGATCTAGTTGAAGATGTCCCTGTTCACTGCAGCAGGAGGTTGGACTTGGTGACTTTTAGAGGAGCTTTTCAATGTAAACTATTCTATGAATGATGGAATCCCGTTATTAGTTCACCCAGTGCAGAGCTCTGGGGAGGAAGTAAGCAAAAAGTGTTACTCTTACCTTCGCAGTGGCCTTTGTTGTTCTTTCTCCAGCCATAACAGCAATCCAACCTGGAACCATAGCGACACACCCCTGGCTGGCTCACAGCCCCCAGCTGCTCCCGAACTCTTGAACTGCGTAAGGAAGGACAAACACTAGCTCCTGCAGGCAAACGCACTATAATCCATCACTCCTACAGTCCTTTGTACATTCCCTTTATATTTTATCTGCCATCAGGCACTTTCACCTCATCAAACTTCAGGCAGTATTCCTAGCCAGGAATGCAGTGTTGCATTTGGTTGGAGATGCAGAGGAGATAGGACTTCTGTTGCAGTTAACTTGCTGCAGGTGAAATACTCCTTTCTAATGAGAAACATTGCAAAGGCAGAAAACACAGCCAGGTCTCTTGCTCGAATGAGTCATTTTTAGTGTCAGTGAATTCAGTGGGGCTGCCCCAACTCACATCACACGTAGAATCTGGATGGAATACACAGCCTGGCAGCCTATCATGTTCCCACTGCATAAGCCTCCTTCTGCAGAGAAAACAGGAGTGATTCACGGCTGTTTGTCCTCCTGCTCATTCTGTTCTCATCACAGAACTCGGATCTCTTTGTCCAGTGCAGTGGCAGGGTCCTAGAAGCTGCAGACATGTCCTTGCTCCTTTGCTGCTCTTTGCTCATTATGTTTGAGCCATTCCACTAGCTGCTAATCAGTCTGACAGCATCGAACAGCTATGATTCCTTCATGCATTTCTGTGAGAGATCAGCACCCCGCCTCTGGATTTACTGATAGTAAAAAAATCTGTTCCTATTTTGTTCACCCAAATGCAGATGGTTTACATCTCTTGGGAGTGTAGAAGCTAAAGAAAATATGTTCTGCCCATATGCTAGAAGTGCCCTTAAATTCACTCATACAGTAAATTTATATTCGGATTCCATCCCAGAAAATCTCCTTGATTACAGCTGGATAGTGCAGTAGCTTCCCTGGAAGGTTAAAACATCTAAAGCTGGATCTCATTACTTGCCAAAGGTGCTCATTTTCACAGGAAGACAAACTCATCCAGTCATGTTTTATTTAAAGATTCGCTTAAAAATCAAATAATGAAAATGTTTTTATGATGTATGCAGTATCTCCCAACATTAAAGCACAAACTTGTCTTAAAACTGAGAAACATTCCATAAACCCACAAATAAAATGAACATAGCTGAACTTTATAGGTATTGCTCTGGACAAGGTGTTTCACAACACATACAGTTCTGACTTTTACAACAAGCCCTGAATTAGAGCTTAGCTTTGGCAGTGGGGAAGGTCAGCTAGATCACTGAGAGCCCACCAGGATCCCGAAGTATGGAAGGAAAGCCACTTTTGCCAGGTTGGTCCCTCTGAGCCATGAAGGACCACCAGCCATGAACTCGGCTGTTGCTGTCAGTTGTTCATTTTGTGCTAAAGAACAACCTTTAGAAAGAGGAAATCCTTAAAGGCAGTCAGGTCCTTGCTGGGATAATGTCACATGGACCCTCCTGGACACTGGGGGAGAAGTGTCATGCAGGTTGGCAGCACAGGACACCTCTGATCCCTCCCTATATGACATTCATGCAGGATTTTGCAAGGAGCACTTGAGTCCTGAGTGAGATTGTTGTGCTTGTCATCATCCACTCAGAGTACGAAAAATGCCTGGCCTTGAAGAACCTGCAGCCTAAACATGTGATGGAAGAAGAGAAGCAAAAGAAGGTAGACTGCAGGTCAGATCACAGTGCAGGACAAGAGCAGCCTCTGCATTTCCAGGGAAGAGCTCTGTCCTCACTGTGAGAAGCTTTCATCACTGGTGCCATCTAGGGTGCCCAGGCATTAGAGAAGCAACAGATCGTATGTGGCTGCGACAGTGCTGAAGGCAGCAGGACAGCATTTAACAGAGCATACTGAAGATGCGTAGCAACTTCTACAATAGCCACAGCCTCCATAGTTGAGGTGACAGGAAGAAAGGGCTGGCTGTAATAGGAGACACAAGATCATGGACAAGTTACTAAAGCAAGGGATGTTTTCAGGAAAGTTTTGCTGCTGATGTATTGTGCATAGTTCCTAACATCTATGGTGAAGAAACATGAATTGCATATGGTATTTATTTAAAATCTACGAAGAATAACCTGTTTTATGTAGGATGAGCACCTGACATCTTTTGATTAAGTGATCCTGCTGTGACAGGGGGATTGGACTAGATGATCTTTCAAGGTCCATTCCAATACCTAATGATTGTATGATTCTATGACCAAACCAAAAGCTGAGAGAGGATCTGATTCCTTCCTACTCTGCAAGAGGCAGCTTCAAAAAAAGAGAGAGAAGAGCTTGTTAAGAGAAAGGCCTTTTGCTTCATTGCTCTGAGGGGAACACAAGAGTATGAACAGCCAGGAAAGGAGCGAGTGTCTTGAAGAGCACTCAAGAACCAGGAGAACAAGTCCCTCCCTAATTTTAGGATGTGTTGTCTATTTCATAAACTGAAAAACACTGAATGTTGCTTGTTGCTTGTAGAGATACAAACACAGCCATGAATGAAGTTACATTCTATTTACTCAGCTGTTGTTTGGATCAATTCAGATGCTGGCCAGAACCAGGTAAATAGATATCTACAGCTACAGTGGGATGAACAGAAGACAAAATAAACTTGGGCACGTGATGTAAGGGCAGAGCTTTAGCTACTACATAGTACATTGAACTTCTTGGAGTTATATGCTAGATTTGCTGTTAAAACACCCTTACATGTTTACTGTAACATGCACTGAAATTCAAGTTCACCTGCTCCACTGATCAGCTGCCTAGGGAGACTTTCCAGCAGAACTAAGTTGCTTAATAGGGTAGGGCTGATACCACCCCAATAGCTTCAATACACAAACAACTGCAAAGGAAAATATTACACGTACAAAAATGTATGAAAAAGGAGAAATAAAGCACATTTGAGTACTGGGACTTGCTTGTGCAAAAGGCTCTGCCTGCAAGTCCCTCTTCCCCTTCTTTATTGTTCTATTGTATAAAATAAGAAAACAGTTTCATATTGCACCATTTTATCAAAATTATTGTATAACTTCGGTCAAATCCATCCTGCTAAAGATGTCTGTTTGGCAATGGGCAGTCAAACAGTTCAGATATAACTGGGCTGATAGCTGTGCAGACTGCAATCCTCATTAGCAGCCATTTACCCAGTAAAAGCTAAAATCAAAAGTAACACAAATCCCAACAGTCGAGAAAGTTTCTTATCCTGAGCAGCAACAACAAGAAGTGGTCTGAACTAAGTTATGGGACAGTAGCTGCTGCAAAGGATGAACAAGCAAGTCTTCAAAAGCCTGAATTAACCAGGTAGGTAGGTAACAGAGTCAGACATGGTTTGAGTGAGTTGCTTGATTTTAGGAGCTAGTAATATTCTGTGTTTTACTGAAGTTTTCACTGGGGAGGAAGACTTAGACAAAGTAAGAACTCATAGAAACTCATAAACCTCCTTTCTCCCTTCAACACACAGCTGTTGAACAGATTTAGTGCACTACTTCCATCAGATCTCTACAGGGCACAATAGCTGCCTGCTGCAGGGGGAGGAGGAGAAGTTTCAATTATATTACAAGCAGCTTCCAGTCAATTTCAGGTTAATGTTTTCCTTTCTTTCATTTTCTTATTAAAAAGCATCTAGACATTGTTGCTAGCAGAAAAAACAAACAGCACCAAGCCCAAACCTAAACTTGTGATACATCAATATAATCTGGAGGACAAAAAGATGGGCTCTTACAGCAATTTGAAAGATATTCCTAAAAACTGAGTATATGTCATATAGAGAGACATTTGAAAGGGCGAGCGACTCCTGCAATAAACACTAAGTAAAACCAAAGCAGTTTCATCTACTGTCTTTTAATAATGGTGTCTTCAGCAAGTTTCAGGTACAACAATGCTTCACTGCGAGTTCCTCCCACAACACCAACTGAAGTTTGGTTTGGGCTTCCAGAATTTCCTTCTTGAAGGCTCTACATGCCTGAACTCCTTACAAGGAGTGCTCAGACAAAAGAAGTTAGAAGTTCATGTATGAAAGCTACACTCCTGAGAGATGAGAATATTTGTAAGTAATCCAGTCATTCAAAACTGATTTTGTAAGCAATTTCCCTTTCCTTTTTCCTAGCTGTTCAGAGCAGACAAGATATCTTTTTCCTTTTAAATTGAAGCCACTCATCAAAACATTTGAAAATCGCTTCCTTCTCCTTGCTCCAATGGAAAAGGCAAGTGGAAAAGGCCATCTCAGTAGAAAAGAAAGATGCCACTACCATCATTCAACATCAGCTGGGACACAACAGGCTGTAGAGCAATCTGTCTCAGGGAAGTTGTAGGTTTTCCATAGGTTTTCCAACGTCCTGTGAAATAACATCATTTCTACCGAAACCCTCACTGCTGGCCTCAGCTAAGTCCAGTCCACACTTTATTCTGGAAGGAGATAATGCTTTTACTTTGCAGTTCTACATCTTTTGAAGTATTTGAAATTCAAATACACAACAACATGAAATAACTAACACAAGCACTGAAATAGAGTCATGTTCTGAAAGCAAATGTGTTCTTTGTAGGAGTGGGGCTGGGGCTGGTAAGATCCTGGTTCCTGAGGAGCCTTGCAAGCGCTGGAGCAGCACACTGCCACTTGATCATAAACATTCCCACTCACAAATTGAAAGCTAATCAAATAAGCCACGCATCTTTAAGGCTTCATCCCCAGCTACTGTCATTTTTTCTTTCAATAGTTATTGATTTGTTTGCAGCACCTGTGGCCTCGAGCATCCTTCTGGAGACCTAGGATGGGGAGCACTGGAATAGCCCGGTCTGGAATAAAAAGCTTTATCTAACCTCTCTCCTAACCTCATTCTGTTGCTGCGGAGCATAACCATCAACAAAAGGTGATTTTAAAGCATCCGTTTACCATAGAATCAAAGAATGCACTCGATTGAAAAGGATCCTCAAAGTTCACCTAGTTGAACCCCACCCCTGCAGCGAGCAGGGACATCAACTACATAGAATCATAGAATCATTAGGGATCGGAAGGGACCTCAAAAGATCATCCAGTCCAATCCCCCTGCCACAGCAGGATCACCTAGACCAAGTCACACAGGAACATACGGCTGGAGTTACCTCAGTTTATAGAAGGTCAAGCGAGCAAACCAAAGCCTAGAGCAGCTGCTACCTTCCCACCCCCGGTGAGGCGCTTCTCAGCGCTCAGGTTCTCGCTACAGCACCTTCATTTCAAAGCTGTGGTGGCTCCGAGGGGAGCCCCTTCAGAGCCGCGGAGCTGCTGTTCCCGACCGACACAGACTGAGCCGCGACAGCCCCCGGGACCGGGAGACCTCCGGCTGCGAGAAGCAGAGGGTCCCGCTCACCCTCGGGATCCAGCCCCGACCTTCGCGGGTCTCGCTGTTCCTCCCCAACGCAGAACCTGGCCCCTCTCCTCAACATCCCCGCTCACCTGCCCGCAGGGGCCAAACCGGAGGCGAGGACGACGGCGAGTAGCGCGGCCCCGGGCAGCGGTACCATCGCCCGCCCGCGCGGAGGCGGCCCTGGTGCCGGGTCGCTGCGGCGCTGCGTTGGGGACCGGCNCCAGGGATGGGGCTTCCACTACCTAACCTGCCTGTTCCAGTGATCCATCCACTACCCTCAGATTAAAGAACTTTTTCGTCATGTCCAGCCTTAATCTCCCCTCTTCCAGTTTAAAACCATTACCCCTTGTCCTTTCCAATCCCTAGTGATTCTATGATTCTATCATTCTCTGTTCTTGTGAACAGTTCTTCTCTAGCCTTCTTATGGGCCCTTTTCAGATACTGGAAGGTTGCTATAAGGTTCCCCCTGAGTCTTCTCCTCTTCTGGCTGAACAACCAGCAGAAGAGCCCCAACTCCCTCAGCCTGTCTTCACAAGAGAGTTCTTTTGGTTTGTTATCCACAAAAACTCCAAGATCCCTCTCCCCGGGGATGTTCTTCAGCTGGTTGCTATCCAACCTATATTGATGCATCCCACTATTCCTTCCCAAGTGAAGGATTCTACACGTGTTTTTGTTAAAACTCATTAAATTCCTTTTATTCCCACCCTCCAGCCTGTCCAAATCTGGAATAGTTGAACAGCCACTAGGTGATTGTCCAGTCCACTCAGTTTGGTATCATCAGCAAACTTGCTGAGTAGACCCTTTATGCCATCATCAATATCATTAATGCAAAGACTGAGCAGCGCTGAACCCAGGACTGATCCTTGGGGGACACTGTTAGTTAGGGGTTACAGTAGAAATACTTCAGCTCAGATGCATTAAGCTTTGTATAGAGTGAAAAATAGCTCCGTTAGAGCAGTTAGGCCTCAAATACTGCCATAACAGCAATCCTAACTATGTCCCTTATTTAAAGGTAACTGAAGCTTCCGTTTTTATTGCCAAGTACTTTCAGATCAACTGGTTTTATAAAGTTGTTGTGCAGGAAAATAAACAGAGGAATTACAGCAAACCATTCATTTCTTGTCCCCATCAATCACTCTATCAACTTTAACAGACCATGTTGGAACTAAGAAGTCATGAGTAGACTTCTGAATTGGGTTAGAATCCTGATTATGAAATGAATTGTCCTTATTTTTTGTTTTGGTTGGTTGATTCTCAGAAATCATTCATTTAGTGTGGCCTCAGGCTATTTTGAGAAACAAAATTAAGTTGAAATTCTTGCAGCTATTTAACTATGATCTGAAGCTTTAGAAACACTATCGAGATTTATGAGACCTGGTAATGTTGCTTCACCGAGTCTGTGAGCACAAGGACAAGCCAGCAGACTAGTTTGTTAAAGACAGAGCACCAGTATTAACAAATTGTTTAGAAGACCAACTTCTTTTCTAGCTGAAATTACTCCTTTCTTATCATAGAATTGTTTAGGTTGGAAAAGACCTTCAAGATGATCTAGTCCAACTATTAATCCAACCATCCCATGGCTGTCGCTAAACCATGTCCTTAAGATCCGGATCTGTCTTAGCCAGGACAATGGTTTTGGCTCCATTTGCTCAGTACCACAGCATCGTGTGCTGTTTGCATCCCTTTGGCATTTGATAACATTCTTCACAGTGCTACCTTGGGCCTGTAGCCACGTGCTGATGCCGTACTTTGCTGGAGCAGAGGGTATTAATCCATTGACACTGTTGTCGCAGATCCCAGCTATCCCTAAGAAAGGATTAGTATATAAACCCAAGTTCTGGTTTCTATGGGAAAATCCTTATTTCTTCCCAAAATAATGACCAATATAAAAGCTTAGTGTTTTGGAAATGCATAGAATTGTTTAGGTTGGAAAAGACCTCTAGAAATTAAAATCTGATATTAATCTTTAACTTTTGCTATCAGATTCTTGTAGCTTGCTCCTCATTCTTTGCAGATATTACTGGAGCCATCCCAAACAACAAGAAGTGTCTGTCTGTGAAATGACTTTGCTGCATTGCTCTTATAGGTGCTCAGTTCTTTATTCAGCGACTGTGGGCAGAACAGAACCCATTGATTAATATTTTGCATACTTTATCCTTTTAAGTTAGCAAATGAAATGGTATCTTCTAAGTTTCTGGACTTCTAGGAACTTGGACAAAATTGCCTCTCAGCTTTTGAGAACACAGTTATTTCTAGGGCATATACTTTCACGTAATTCTTGTGGCATCTTCTGATTCCTATAAAGCTGGCTACAAACTAACCGAACTGCCAAGGGTTAGGGCAGTGCTGGACACTAACAAATGACAGATGCCCTCTCTTCCCAGAAGGGGAAGAGAAAGGGAATAAGTGAAAAAAACTTATGAGTTGGAAAAAACATCCTAAAACTGTGTTAATTGAACAGCAACAACACATATATATAAATATATGTACTTCTGATATTGAACAAAACATCTCTCTCCACCATGGCACGCACCTGCGTCACCATCACCACTGATCCTGGAGGACAAGCACCAGGGAGGTCCCGGACGGGACTCAGCAGCAGATGGCGACTGGATTCAGGAGGTGGATTTTGGAACTGGATTCAGGAATGCCCAGACTAGGATCAAAGGCAGAAGAACAGATTCCTCCTTTGACACTAGCCATTGAAAAAGAGAGCTTAACCCTTGTGATCACTCAGCTTTATACTAAGTATGATGTTCATGGAATGGAATACCTTGTTGGTCAGTTTTGGTTCATCTGTCCTGCCCGCTCTCTTCACAGGTGGGACCTCCTGCTTCATGGCACCACAACATGAGTTTCTATAGAAGCAAATACAAGCAAGAGCCTTTCTGCACAGCAGCTCATGGAAGTAACTGTAAACATCAAATGTTATCACTTGTAAAAGCAGACACTGTCTGCCCAAATACACCATTAACTTCAGAAAGTGCAGTGACTTAGAGGAGACTGAGCTGTAAAGTAAAATCAGTGAACAGAATTCATTCTGTTCTAACTCAACTCAGGACACAAACATCTGTTCACTATCACTAAGTATGAGATAGAAAAAGACAAACATGCAAGCATTTTCTGACTAAAATTATATTGGAAAGAAAGAACCTCATTGACATTTTATTGCTTCAATAGTCCGGCCACTGCCCAGCAGCCATGCAGGAATCATTCAGGTCTCTAAAGTCCAGCTCTTAAAAGGTCCAGTGACAGTTTTGGGTGTCACTTTTTATCCGAACTCTCTGAAATCCCTCAACATTCATTTCTCTAGTGGGTGTCTTCTATTTCCTTTTCTCCTGCCTTTATACTGATTTTAATAGAACCTAAAGGAGATCCAAGATTAATAAAAGACATGCGGATTAAAGTCAAGTGAAAAATATAAATCTAAATGGCAGTGTTTTATAAAACATAGTTTGCTTTGCAGTAATAATTGTTCACATAAACCTTCACTTGATGCAGTTTTGCATTTACAAGTGCACACTCACATTCATTTCTTGTTGTGTCAGTGCTTTTGAAAACTTTTCTCACTGGCGTCTGGCTCTCTCTGAGCTCCAAGTAGATCTTCTGAGCTGTATTTCATGCAGAATTAGGACTGTCCTCTTGGACCTGATCTGCTGCTTTACTCCCAAGGCTAGAAATCTTCACAGGCCTTTGAAGTTCAAAACTATTGATTTCCTTAGGTAGTACTGGGGTATTTCACCAACCAACCCCTTTGTATCACGTCCCTTCATCTTCCAGAGTGGCATTGAATCTTATTGCCAAGTTAAAATTCATCTATTTGGCCTTAACCTCTCTGTCTTGAAACTGTTCCCTCCAAAGTGTATTCTTTCCCCTTAAATTCTGCACTTGAGCCAGTCATTTCCTAAGCTTATATGTGAATATATATTGTTATGGCTATTTACACAGCAAACATCTGTTTAGCATCTATCTGTTGCTAATAAGCACAATGGTAGAGCTAAGTGTATGCCTTAGGTTCCTCATGGAGAACATTTTTGCCACAGGTTTTTTTCTTCTCAGCTGTGTACATACAGAAAATAGATTTATACTCTTAAGCCTGTGTCCAACTGCCTTTCTCCCTCATGCATCCCTGCTTTTCTTGCATTAAAGATGGCTATTCAGAAACATCTGCTTTCTATTAGTCTCTGTGTCAAGCAGAAAACACAGCGTTCAGTAAGAAGTTTCCATGTTTAACCTTTGCATGGCAGCTTTCAGAGAATGAGAACCTCCCAGCTTTTTCTTGAAGAGCTTCGTTATTTTCTCACTTAAAACTCTCAAGCAGGCTTTTGGCAGATCTTCCATGATCCTTAAATGCTCATCTGGAAGCTCAGCCTCCTGAAATATCCCACTCCTACAGTTGTCAGGTCACACTGGGTGGTGTGCTTACCGCAACGTCTGGAAAACGACTGCTGTGCTAAATCTTACACAACATTTCAGAACTTCTTTATCCACACCACTAACAAGCAGTTTGTTCCTATGTAATGATGTTGTAAATTAACCCGGACAGCTGATGAAAGCTTGAAAGCAATGTTTCAGCCTGCTTGGTGGGTATTGCTTCATTTCATCTACTGTTACTTGTGGTCTAGGTTCCGGAAGATGGAAATGCTCTACTCTTTCCCATTGTCCAAGAAATGTTGACTAATGGGTGTTTAAAGAAAGCATCCTTCATGGAAAAGGAAGTCAACAACTTCATATTGATGACTACTAATTTCTAAATGGCTTTATTATCTGCTAAAAGGCTTTTGGATGTGAGGGTGGTCTGACTGCAACATCTAACACCTCATTGATCACCAAGGTTCATTCGGCTGTCTAGGCGTGTGTCCCCTTTCTCCCTCACTGCTCCATGTGCATCTCTCCCAAAGCTGCATGCTCACCCAGGTAGGTGGTGGAGTCCCCATCCCTGGCTGTGGCACTTAGAGCCCTGGTCTAGCTGATGTGGTGATGTTAGGTCATAGGCTGGGCTGGATGAGCTCAGAGGTCTTTTCCAGTCTCAATAATTGTATGGTTCTTCTGAACACACTGAAATAGTTTCAGGATATGACGCCCTTGTGGACCTGGCTGCACAGTTGGTACAAATGCTTATACAGAGAAACATGTTGGTAAGTATTGTAGCAAAGCAGATCTGATCTGAAAGGAAAGGGAAGGTGCAAGTTTTGTGGAAAAGGTCTGAGTAAGCTGCTTTTGCTCATACTCTCATTGATTGTCTTCATTTACACTCTTAGTTCTAGTGAAAAGCAGACAGCATGTGACACAAAGGACTAGGGACACTGACTACTGAGTCCTTGTGATGGCTCTGGAGTTCATCATGATTGGTAGTGATTAGGTTTGGGATAAATCTTTCATATCCATTTAGGAATTGTGTTTTGCATCCTCCTGATGTGATAACAGAAGGGAATGGTGTGTGCAGTCTCCTGCAGCCTTTTTTGCCACTGTTCTGTTCTCAGAGAGTCTTCCATTAATGATTACTTTCTGCTATGGTCTGATCACAGTGCATGTGTCCTGAGTTTGACACATTCCTCAGCATGGTTGACTGGAAACTGCCTTATTCACTAGGTTATTGTTTTTACCCTTGTTCTGCTGTGGTCTTTTCCTGTGCTTTCTCTCTTACATTTCCCTTCACATTTAGTACTGACCAACCACAACACTCTTGTTGCAAACGTAGATGTCCTGGTTACAGTTCTATGAAAAGCTTGGAATTACAACTGTGCAGGACATAGGTGTTTTGAATAACTGATGCTCTTCCCATACCACAAAAGACTTGTATGCAGTTCATGATGAGACTGTATTATGGCAAACACCACCACTCAGAACTCTGCTTAATTATAAAGCTTGTAGGAAAATAGAAAGTAACAGAACCACACACCTGCTCTTACTTACAGCCACGTATGAAACCAACTGTACCAGTGCAAATGCACTATTTGACAAGGAGAGGCCAGCTCTCTGTCCCATTCAAATACCACCAAGCCATGTGTGATAAAAAAGCTTTGAACATCCAGCTTGAGAATTATCTTTCTTTCAAGGAGAAAAAGAATGACATCACTATCCCAGTGTAATGCTTTTTTTCCTATTTTAAAGTTCACATTTCCAGCACTGCCCTGTTTCAGAATCCATGAGTAAAAGTATTTATACAACTGAGTAGATGCTTTCTCTCCAGAGGAAATTTAATAAACTCTGGGATTTTAATGCCATTGTGTTTGAAGAAACAGGAATCTCACTGCAGAGTCTTGAAGAAAACAGACACTGTAAAGCAAGAGTGGTAGGCAATATTGACTGATGGTAGGATTGAGTAGGCAGCTGTATAGTTGCTGGATTTGTTTTCTGGTGTTGTATCCCACTTGTGTCTGCTGTGCTTTAACATGTACAAGTGTCCAGTTCTTCTGTTCCTGCTGTGGACTGCATTCTCTGCTTCTCTAGGTGGGAGTTGTTCCCTTTTGAAATGTAAAGTACTTCTCCATCACACAGCATTTATTATTAATTCTTCTGTAATCCAGTGCAGATGGATTTATATGCCGTCTGGCAAATCAGTTTTCCCCCCATTGCTTGTTTGCCTAAGCAGACAGGTGGGGGTTGTTTAAGTGTACGTGCAGGCTGACTGGATGCCAGATACAGAAACAATCTGCATGATGTAATCTGCAGAGCTCAGCAGTGCTAATAACAAAACCAGACTTACAGCCCTCATACCAGCAGTTACAGCAATTGCCCCAGTGTGATGTTACTGGGTACCATGTGTTTTGGGTATCATCATTCCTGACCATTAGGAGTAACTTCAGGTGGTTTATAAGAATAAGTAATGGCTTATCCTGCTCTGCTGAAGAAAAACCCCCACTATTTAGATGGAGAGGAATTTACGGAGTGCTCAGTAATTGTGCTTGCCTGTCATATTGTCCCATTTAATCACCACTTGCCTGGAAGTGGATGCCATGTGGGTTGGACGCTGGGATGTTCCTAGAGAATGGCTGCGTACAAACATGCAGATCAAGTACTAGTGTAGGATCAGTCTTGCTATATTGAGTGTTTTCTAACGCCACCTCCTGCATGCTGATAATGCAAAGTTTCTAAGTAAGTGAAGGACACAGAAGCTTTCAAGATGAAACTGAGGACTGGTGATGTTTCTTCAGCTTTTTCTCTTAGAGTATCAGTCCTTTACCACTAAAGTTTTGAGTATGTGAAGGGGAAATGTGAAATATATTTACACAACATTTCTACGTAATTCAGTCCTCCGTGACAGGGCACCTTAATCCCACCTGAAAGGAGTAAGTGTTCTGCACCTCACGGTGTGCTAAGGAACTTGCATAGCAAAGCCAAGCCTGTTAATCTGTCTGCCTTTTCACATAGCATCTAAAGCATATTTCATTAGCACCTCACTACCCTGTAACCCTCATCTCCAGCTGAGAACTGCTGCATGAAGGCCTGATCCAAATTTCACATATTATACCTGAAATCCCATTAAAGCCTTGTTCAGTGTTTTCCTTAACCCACTCTCTTCTGTTAGCTGTTTGGTGATAGACATTAGTTACCAAAACTGATTTACTACAAGAAAAGTACTTTGGGTTTCTGTATAAACAGCATATTTGCTTTTCTGAAGCAGAAATGCAAGAGATCTTTCAAAATACTTCATTCATAAGTTTTTAGGGCTAGTTCTTGATGCTTTTGGAGTGATTCCTTGGTCACCTGCAGTAAGAAGCTATAGCAAAGCACAGATGGAGAACTGGTTATTGTCCAGGTTCTATCCTTCTGAAAGATACTTGCCTTTTTTGATGCTAGCTTTCTCTCTTCTTGCTATGTTTTCCTTCTTCTGTCATCACAGTTTACTATCACAAAGTTGGGGATATTGTGTGATTATTTGTCCATTCATTGTATTATGACAAAAGAGTTCTGGTAGAAGATGGAATATTCCAGAAAGTGGAAGCAATCCTATATCTTGATCATTAATTTGGAATTTAATTTCTTTATCATTAACTTCAATCATCACATTGAAGAAATGCAGTTTCTTCGTAGAAGCAGCAGAAACTTAGACAGGAATCCTTTCTAACAGAAATTAAGTGACTAAGCATGGGTTTTATGACTCTGGTCTGTGCAGGAATCTTACATTAGATTTCTGAACAACTTATTTACTAAAGAAGTCATTCATCAGAAGACTTCCTTTTTCCTCAGCTCTCACAGATTTTTCTTCTTGTTCCTTTCTTACGGAGAACTTTACCTTTGGCTAAGGAAGATTTCTACAAGGCTCAAGAATGTGAAACCCTCCTTCTCTCTTTCAACTTTTGGTAACTTGGGGAAATTCTACATTGGGCATCAAAACTTTTGATTTAATTGTTTAATTAATTTCTCTCAAAAAATAGCACGACTCATAGAACAGTGACTGCATGCTTTAAAACTGCTGTACAAATCAATGTATAGAAATGATTCATAACAAAAAACAGCACTTACCTTTTATCTGTTGCCCCACAGAAGGGGCTATGTGTTTCAGAATCACCATACAGGTCACCATGAAGACTATCTCCTTTTTAATTGGTGTGGAAGAGTAGCTTCTTTTCATAGCTCACTGCATGAAAGCTTTCCTTTACGCATATTTCATGTATGTATGAGTATAAGCAGATGAATAGATGTACACAAGACATGCTTGTATTTGATGTGATCGACAGCCTTCAGAGAAAGACGTCGTCTAAGCACACACAGTTCATTCCTCTAGGAATCTATGGTATTCAAACCTAGCAAAACTTCTTCCTCTCCAAATTGTCAAACAATCTTCTTAAAGGGTGTCAGAAGCTAAGGCTTTCTAAAAGGTGGCAGGATTTTAGGGTTAGATATAATTTCACTACATCAGGGAAAAACTGGAAGCAAGTGATACAGGTTTTTTTGCTTTCATGCTATAGGACTTCAGAGCACCCCAAATCCTGGCCGTAACCATTTCAGATTCATAAGAGTTTGCAACATTTGGAGCACTTTTGGAGAGTAATTTGATGTGCATTTCGCCGTCAGCAGTTTTGAGCTGAGCATTTTCCATCTCCATCTGCTCATTCTCGTCCTCAGAGACATCGTATTGTGCTGCTACAGTTGTTTTGCAAATATCTGACTGCTTTTCTTGTTGGTTTTTTTCTGTAAGATATTGGTATGGAGTGAGGCAGGTCTCAGTTAAAGAGAGATTAATGAGTTGCCTGCTCAAAGATATTTATATGCAAATTTTCACATTGTTTATTTTGAATTGGCACTCCCTCTGCTTTGTTACTAAAGGATGCAAGGAAAACTGGCAGAGGTGCAAAGAAAACAATGTACCTTTACACTTTCATAGTACCAACATGGGAGGAAAGAATCTCACAGTTTAGAAAACTATAGAGCATTAATTATCTATTGATACAGCTTTTTCTTCTGCTTAGTGAGCAAAATCATGCATACCTATTGCAAATGACAGAATGAGGCTGGAAAAGACCGCTAAGTGTGCTCAGGTGGCCAAGAAGGCCAAGAGGATCCTGGTCTGGATCAGGTATGCTGTGGTCAGCAGGGGATGGGAAGTTACTGTGCCCTTCTAGTTAGCCCTTGTGAGGCCTCATCTCAAGTACTGGGTTCAGTTCTGGGGCCCTAATTATAACAAAGGCACAGAGATGCTGGAACAGGTCCAGAGCAGAGCTACAAGCTCGTGAGGGGTTTAGAGAACAAGTCGTATGAGGAGGAGCTGAGGGAGCTGGGCAGGCTTAGTTTGGAGAAGAGGAGGCTGAAGGGGGACCTCATTGCTCTCTACGACTACCTGAAGGGAGGGTGTAGAGAGGTGGGTGTTGGCCCCTTCTCCTAATGACAGAACCAGGCACAGTTGTATGAAGTTGAGGCAGGAGAGGTTTAGATTAGATCTTAGGAAGAAATTCTTTCCAGAAAGAGTGGCGAGGCACTGGAACAGCCTTCTCAGGGAGATGGTTGAATCACTCTCCCTGGAGATATTTAAGAAGCATGTAGACACCGTGCTTCATGACAGGCTGGAGTGTCAGCATGGAGGGGGTTACTTTGTGTTTTTCAGTATCTCACTTGTTTAGGTTTTTGTTGGTGTCCTGATGGTTTGACTTGGTGATCTAGGAGGTCCTTTCCAACCAGCACTATTCTGTGATTCTGTGATCAAGTGCAGCCTGTGACCCAACATCACCACATCAACTAGACCAGGGCACTAAGTCCCACGTCCAGTCTGTCCTTAAACAGCTCCAGGGATGGTGACCCCAGCATTGCCCTGGGCAGTCCATTCCAGTGTCTGATAACCCTTTCCATTAGAAAAGACTTCCTAATATTCAAAGTACTACCTTTGCTTTTGTGGTTTGGATGAATTTTGAATAGATGCATGTTTCTCATTAACTTCACTTTGAATATTGAAGCTACTGGGAGTAGCTAATATGCAAGAGAGATTGAGAAGTGGTGGAAAACTGTTTTCCTTTTGTTGCTAAAGGGGGAATTGTAATTATCACCTCTTTTCTTCCACATCACTCTCAAAAATGCAATTTTAGGGTTTTTTTAAAGATGCCAGCTGTAATGAAAAACACTTGAAGGTTGAAGGAAACTAAAGCACATACCTTTTTATTTTTAATTTTTCATTCTCTGTTCAAATTAATCACAAAAGAAATAAACAGCGTTGCTTCTTCGGCTTTGAAAATTACCGTTCAGTCTGTCAAGAGGATTATTACAACTACAAAGCAATCACTTGCTAAAGCAGTTTGTACAGCAAATGTTGCCTTTGTAGAATGGGAGGCTTTTTATGACATCCAAGTTATAACGTTAAAATTGTCAAATGGAGATCATCTTTCTGCCTTGCTTCACGTTTTGTCATTACGTGTGTGCTCCTGAATTATTGCTTGACTCTGTGTGGATCATTTCCTGAAAGAGCTGTAGGGCTGATAAAAGGAACAAAGGATGGAAAAAGACTTTATAGAATCACAGAATCCTTATAGCTGGAAAGGACGCCCAGGATCACCAAGTCTAGCCCTCATCCCAACTTCTCCACAACCCCTAGACCAAGGCCACAATATGGATATGTGGCTGCGTTAACACTTGCTTCTCCCTGCTCTTTGGGACCACACTATGTTGGTCAGAGTAGGGTTTGCCAGAGCTCTTAATGGATCTTGTGAACCTGGGCTTTAAACAGAGGGGTGTGCTGCTTTCCTCAGCTACAAGAAAGCTGTTTTTCATGGTAATTATGAATACATGAGCTCAGTTTAATATTGCAAATGTCTGTGTCCGTAGTACTGTACAGGTCTCAAGGTACCATTTATCCCCTCTTAAGCACCAGAACAGGAAGGAGCATGTTCATAGTATTAATGAGGTGGGGATGTAGACTAGTTCAAATACCTTGATGCTTTTGTGCCATGCCCATTTGTGAAGATACGATATGTAGTGATGCTCATTAAAGGTGTCTGTGCAGTTGTGTTTTTGTGCTCATTTCACCAAGCTGAGGGTTAATTTGTAGTAAACCTCTACAGCAAAATGAAACGCTGTAATTGAAGTGTATTGATTCCCCACAGGTCTGGCATGTAAGCAGGAAACTTTGACAACTAGGAAAGGGTGTTCCAACTCTAGTTCACCAGTTAATAGTCACCAGGAGACTGGGAAACAGAAGAGGATCAGAGCCTAGTCTGGGATGTATTATGCTTTGTCTCCTCAGTGGGAAGTAAGTATGTGCATCAAGGGAGGAACTTGGCTTTATGACCTTGCTGTATGACCAGCCTCGTGAGACAAAAATATCAACTCCATTGTGCGTGTTGTGAGTCTACACTTCTTGGAAAAAAACTCTAAACCAGAACATGTTCTCATCTGTGCAGTCATCTGTTCTCCAACTTAGTAGAAAGGGCATTGAGGCATTTCTTTGTCTCTATTGCTTTCTTGTCTCTTTCTTGTTTCTTTCTTGTAGTGGTTAGATTTCTTCTGTATTTTTCTGAAACATAAAGCTGTATTTCTTTTAGCTCTTTCAAGTTCCTGAGTATTTGTCTTCTATATCCTGCCAGGCCTTGTGTTTGCATCCTATAAATGATAACAAGAATTGCAAACTCAAAAGGCAGAAACCTAACAGGCAGTCCTTTCTTCCTTAAAAGTATTTGGTTCAGATATAACATGCACATCACTTACATGGATTGTAGACAGTAGCCCATTGCTATTGCAAAGCCATTGTACAAGGAGACCATACTTTTTTAGAAGTGTTTCTGGAAAGAGTTGACACTTCATCGAGTTCCTGTATTTCTTCTGCAGCCAGCAGGACTAGGGATGTAATTCCCCTGTACTGGGCACTGGTGAGGCCTCATCTCAAGTATTGGGGGCAGTTCTGGGCCCCTTGCTTCAAGAAAGAGATTGAGGTGCTGGAGCGGCTCCAGAGAAGGGCAATAAGGCTCTTCCTTGGCTTTCAATGCTACATACAGCAGCTCACAGGTCACGGGGCCTGAAGAAACAACAGTGATGATTTGGGAACTAACCAGTAGTGACCTCAGTAACACACAAGCCACCTGCTGCTTAGTTCTTTCTATAAGACACTTCAGCATCTGTGTGTTCAGAGTCATGCTCAGAGGTATGGATACCAGCGACTCTGTGACATGCTAGCATGACTGCTAGTATCCAGAGAAGAATTGCTGGCATAAAGTGAAGCCAAAGAAGCCAAATCTAACAATCAACCTGACAAATTTGCATGGAACTAGAAAGATCATTGCTAGTTTAGCTAGACAAACGGCTCGTAATTCAATTTTCCCTCTGCAATCCCTGAATGCTCTTTTGTTTACACTGCTGCTAGCCACACTGGATTCCTGGGAGAGATTACAATAAACTGTTAAATATTTTGCATACAGGAATATATGGCATGGGCTTCAGCCCCACATCCATGTATGTATGCACATCTCTGGCCGAGGTAGGGTTAGTAGCTGTCAGTTACAGACACATTCATGTCTTTTATCACTATTGACATAATCTTGAATCTGAGAAGAATGTCTTTTGGAACAGCAAAGATCCTTCCAGCTCCAGGTGCAGAGGGGTGGATCCAGGAATGCTCAAGGCTAAGAGCTTTTAAAACTGCAGGTTTGCTGCCTTGGGAAAATGAATTGACCTTAGTTTAAGAGTTGGCTATATGTCCTCTTCAGTTCCTACTCTAGTAGGTATAACTCAGGTCTTCGGGACTCTTTCATCTGTGTAGAATATCTGAAGAAGAGGGTAAGTCATACAGTCATTCATATGACTTCACTTACTTCTAGACCTGGGAGGTATTTTGAATTATTCACAACTTTTACAAAGCCCAAGGCTGTTTCCTCCGCTGGTGTGTAGTTCCAGAGATAGCCAAAAGTGCTGGAAGTGTGTCCAAGAGCAGCCTGGGGGGAAATCACACATTCACAACATTCAGCCAATATCAGAGGAGCTGCACTCTTGCTGAGTAGCTGGCCAGTCTCTTTGCAAGTCATTTTCACATTGTCTCATCACTGAAGCAGTGCTGCAAAATAAGTGAAATAAGAGTTAGGTTATTCCTATTATTCCCCTCCCCTCCTACTATTGCTTTTAAAAAAGCCAGTAGTGATACTGATTTTTATCACCTATCTTGTTTTTCCTGAAATAGAAACTAAATTCATAGTGATTTTATCTGAAAGGATTTCATTCTCTCCTTTTTCTTCTAAAGTCACTTCATTACCATGTGAAGGTAGCAATTTACTGACAATGTCTTGTGTCGTTGTCAACAGCAGTGTACAGTAAGTTCTGTCCTTGAGTGTCATTCTGCCTTTTACTTTCCAGTCATTGCGACTTTATCAGTCTCAAAGGATCTTCTTTAACATGATTTCTGTATCCTATTGCTCTAAGGACTAAACAATTTTAACTAGCATAAGAATATAATTACAAGTAATAAAAACAGAGAGCTGAAATGCTAGCACCTATGGAGAAAGTAATGGGACTACTAAGAAATCACATACTACAACTGGAGTTACATCTTTTGAAACCTGAAATATCCATTGGTTCTTCTAAATAGGACATGGAGCTGCTGGAGTGGAACAAGAGGGGCTCATGAAGATGGTCAGAGGGCTGGAGCACCTCTTCTGAGAAGACACACTGAATGAATTTGGGTTGTTCGGCCTTGAGTAAATATTGTGGCCCTCCAGTATCTTAAGGGGACCTACAAGAAAGTTTGGAAAAGTTTTTTTACTGGGGCTTGCAATGACTGGATGAGTGGTAATGGCTTTAAACGGAAAGGTGGTGATTTAGAATAGATGTAAGAACTTTTACTACCTAAAAGGAGGTTGTAGTGAGATGCTGCCAGTCTCTTCTCCCAAATTAGTAATGATAGGACAAGGGAAAATGGCCTCAAGCTGAGTCAGGGGAGGTTTAGATTGGACATTGGGAAGTTCTTTCCTGAGAGAGTGATTGGGCACTGGAGCAGGCTGCCCAGGGAGGTGGTGGAGTCACCATGCCTGGAGGTGTTTAAAAGTGCAGTTGATAGAGCACTTGAGGCCATGGTCTAGGGGTTAGGGAGATGATGGGATGAGGGCTGGACTTGGTGATCCTTTCCAGCCATGAGAACTCCACGATTCTATGATTTTATTGCTCACTTTTCATACTGATAGTGGCTCTTACTACATTGGAAGGAAATTGCTGCTTTGCTGATATTCTATTTTTGGTATAATTAATCTTTAGTACTTCACATTCACTTTTGCAGCCCCTCATTCATCTGCTTCCAGTACACCCTCAGGAATTCTTAAATTAAGGAGCCCACAGTTTATATGAGCCTGTCTACTACATCATCAGATGTTCCCTTTATCCTCATTAATGTCTTTTGAAGCGCTTGATTTCTAGCCAAATATCTGACAGTAAAATCAGTAAGATGCTTCTATTCCATTTCTATATTCAGTTAATTAGAATCCCTCAGGGCCCCAAAGAAAAGCCTCTGTATCATGTGTCAGTGCTTCGTTGAGTATTACTCCTATTCTATTGCTTGTTTATTGCTTAATTTTATGATTTTAATATTGACTATTTTATTATTACTATTTTCTTATTGTCTATTGTGTTCTTTAAATTGATCTTCAGAGCCTTCAGAATTCTTCTCAAGAATTCATCTCACACCAGTAGTCTGAGAAGAATTAGAAAGCAAGATTTTAAAATGTATTGCTCCTCTCTTTCTCAGTCCTGACACTGAAGTTGAGCTGCTCAGTCTCTTCATTCTCAGTCACTCTGGACTTAATAGAAAAGCTCTTACGTATGGCCCTGCCTGAACTGCAATATGTGGGTGCTATTTCATTGAAAGATATGCTAATACTACAGACACCCTCCTCATGATGTCTGCAGCTATTTATCAAGCATATTATGATTAGGAATAAAGGAATATATAGCTTAACCCCAGTATTACCAATCAGTCCAGTAACTTCTTTCAAAGAAACCCTAACACATAACATACCCCTCATGATAGGAAAGACAGGGAGATGCTGGAATGGGTCCAGAGCAGAGCTACCAAGCTCATGAGCAGTTTAGACAACAAGTTGTATGAGGAGAGGCTGAGGGAGCTGGACAGGTTTAGTTTAAAGAAGTGGAGGCTGAGGGGGACCCCATTGCCCTCTACAACTATCTGAAGGGAGGTTGTAGAGAGGTGGGTGTTGACCTCTTCCCCTTGGTAACTAATGGTAGAACCAGGGGCAATGGTCTGAAGTTGAGGCAGGGGAGGTTTAGATTGGATATTAGGAGGAAATTCCTTCCAAAAAGAGCAGTGAGGCACTGGCAGGGCCTTCCCAGGGAGGTGGTGGAGTCCCCATGCCTGGAGGTGTTGAAGAACAGTGTAGCCATGGTGCTTCATGCCCTGCTCAAGAGGAAGCATGAAGGGCAGTATGTTTGTTTGTCAGACACTCAGGGATTGAGGTTTTTTGTTGATGTGGGGATGGTTGGTCTCAGGGATCTAGGAGATCCTTTCCAACCAGGATTATTCTGTGATTCTGCGGTACAGATCATACGCAGTAATGCAAAGATCAAGAGATCTCAAAAGAGAAGTTGACTAATACCTAAATGTCAGAGAAAGGACAAGATTTGAAAAACTTTCAGACAAGAGAAAGACAATAAACTGATGGGCTATAAAGTACCCAAAAATATATTTACTAGAGAAGGAAACATCTTAAAGATCTCTCTGCTTCACTGTCCCCCCTCTCAGCTCTAAAGCATCTAACAAACTTGCTGTGTTCCATTTCACTTCAACAAAGATTGCAGTCCTCTGGATGCAGTAGGCTGAGGCAACTCCCAGCACTCATTCTGCTTCTCTATTACAGGAGTTTCTTTATGTCTCAACTGTCCATGGACCCAGTATGTATGACTGAACAAAACCATTAACCCCTTCATATCTCTGTCAAAATGTGACTTCCATGACGAGCTTTGTAGCTTTAAAAAGTCATTTGTTTAGTAGGTTGTCAGGCATTGGAACAGCCTGCCCAGGGAGGAGGTTGAGTCACTGTTCCTGGAGGTGTTTAAGAGAAGGGGAGATGTTGTTCTGAGGGACATAGTTTAGTGGTGATGATAGGGCTGTGTTTGACTGCTTATGCCTTTCGCATGCTTTTGAGGTCTTTAATATTTCCTTGAAAATGCCTTCCCGTTGAATGGTGGATAATCGTTAGCCTTCTCAGCCTGCAGGTCTTGGTAGGATCGCTAACACCAAGCCTAGCTGAGAGAAAAGGGACTCATTAACCTGCTACAGGCTTGCAGGAAGAGCAACTGACTGGTTGTGCTGGTTTGGGGTCTATGAAAAGCCCAAGCCATGGTGTTTAAGCTGTACTTGTGTGAAGCAAGACCGCCATCTGATGGCTGCTCACGGACTTGTTGTCATAGTGATGCAAGCAAACAATCAGGGAATGATAGAATCCTCATGGTTGGAAAGGACCTCAGGATCACCAAGTCCAGCTCTCATCCCAACATCTCTCCAACCTCTAGACCATGGCCTCAAGTGCTCTATCTACTCGCTTTTTAAACACTTCAAGGCGTGGTGACTCCACCACCTCCCTGGGCAGCCTCTTCCAGTGCCCAACTACTCTCTCAGTAAAGAACTACTTCCTAATTTGTCAGTCAGTCCAGGCACAAAATACACTGAGCATCAACTGCTTTCTAGGTTATTTACTGCGACTCGTACCTGCCAATGAACCTGAAATACCGGTCAAAGAATATGCAGCTCAAGTAAATCCACAATGTAGCAGCAAAACTTCACTAACTGCCTCAGAGTACCAAAGCTGAGGTCGTTTCCTTGTGAAAAATACTGAGGTCCATAAATGAGTGTTTATGATAATGAGACAATGCAAACAGATTCCCACAGATACTGAAAGTATGGTAAGGTTTTTATTTCATATCAGAGCACCGCTTTTATACAGCTCTTAACATGTGAGATCCAAGGTTTCTGCTTGTGCTTTAAGATCCCAAGATATTAAAACAGATGTCCTGACACTAAACACGTGCTTTGTTGCATCGTCATAGATTGCTCAACCAGAGCCTAAACCTTTTCCTCATGAAACTCAGAGTTTACCTTCCATTGTTCTTCAAGGAAAGCTATTTATTTTGACATAATATAAGCCAACATTTAAATACATTGTAAGAAGTTTTCCAGAGATCACTGGGTGAGCGACTGCTCTGGAGGCAAATCTTGGATGCAAGTTGCTATATCCTTTTTATGCAACAATGGTTGATACCCCTCAACACCTCTCATAAAAACACTCAAAACATTCCAAGCATGGTGTTTTGCCATGATGTGTGTTGTCTTAAACATCCCAGCTGCCAAACGTCATTAGGTGGCTATGGCAGCTAACTTCTGTAGCTCAGAAGGATAGGACACGACAAGGAACAAATGAAAATAGAAGTACGGCACAGCCAGATTAAAATGAGCATGTAATATAGTCCCCAGACTAAAAAGAGTAGTTATTTTGGCATTATAAGAAGAAGTACTTTGGATGCTGCTGCAACTTTGCTTGCCAAGCTAAATGCTGTAGTAAAACTACGGCCAAGTTAATTCCCGAGTTGTAGCTTTACTTGGTAAAGAGTCAAACGGTGAGGTTACAGTTTCTGTAGGATTTCAGTATGCTGTAATTTCTCACAGGAGATGGTCTAATCCTTAATATTGTTTATGGACCCATGATCGCTTATCCTCCACAGACATTTTTACTGATGATTTCCAAAACAAGCCAGTTCTCCAAGTGTTGTCTGCAGAATGGCTTCAGAGTGCTCTTAAGACTACAGTATCTGTTCTCAATAGTAATCCTCAAAGGAAATACCAACAATAGGAGCAAAAGACTCATCAGTTCTTTAGTCTAAAGTCAATCAGCTGTTTGTTTGAATCTGCCTGTTGGTGCATGTCTCACTTGAAATGTTGACTTCTTACACCAATTTTTGCAAAGCATTTATGTCATTATCTGATGTGGGCTTCTGCTGAAGGCCTAGTTTTCCATGACTGCATTGTGCTTGACACTGATGAAATGGGAAGACCTATCCTTATGTAAAAAATGAAAGGGTTGGTTTGCACAGGAATGATCTATAAATGTAAGGAAATCAGGTGAACACATAGAGTCAATACTCCTACACTACTGTATATACTGTATATACTGTAAACACACTACCCTGTGTATAAATTCACTCTCTACTAGAGTCTAGATCTTACTGCAGACCAAGCCAAATGGTGAAATTCTATCACAGCACTGTGTAATGGGCTCTTGGTTAGGAAGTGTGAAAACATCCTCTTGTGATTCTTGCTAGACAACTAAGAAACTACTTTCCCTGAATACTCAGCACCATTCAGCAGTCAAAGGCTGCTGCCTTTATCCATACAGTGGGTACAGGCTGGGAAGACCTTTCTCTACCCTGTTTCAGTAAAATTCAGGCAAACATTTAGATGTATTTAAAAAAAAACACCCACAACAAAAAAAACCCACATAAAACAATGCTAAATAATGTCATTTACACTGAAACTTTGGAAAGCTCTTTACTGGCTCAATTGGCAGAATAGCATTAGTTAGATGATACAGCAGCAAGCACCTGGAGGAAGGCAAGTGAACCAATTTTGACCTGTTGTGAATGGTGAATTGCTTCATCCTGTGTCATTCTTGGGTTTTTACTGGCAGAGTTGGGGTTGGACCAGAATTAAAAGCAACCTCTCCTTACAATTTACCAAAATTCTTTGAATGACATCTTGTTCTAACTGCTGAGGATTCCCTTAGGAAATTACTATAGCAGATATGATTAAGTGTGCTCATACAACAGAATTTTGCTTCTGAATGTGATGCCAGTCTTCTGCTGCAGAGACAATGAGAAGTGCTCTGAGTGCAGTGCAATTCATTGCTTGCTGACAGCAGGAATCATGCAGTATATTTAGTGCTGCATGCCCATTCTTCACCTAGAGCGTGACCACAGCCTTGCTTAAATATGGTGATATTTTTAGCACCTACACCCAGTCAGCAACTGGGATTTATCTTTCTTTAGTCAAACAGGCTAAAAATGCATCCTCCTGCCTCAGACACTCTATGTGTCTAAGAAAAATAGCCAGGGGCAGGCAGACCAGGACAGCAATTGTATTTATGAATAATCACATTATACTCTCTAGCATAGCTAAATATGGCCATGTGATTGAACCTCTAAATACACAAACTGTTTTACTGATACACTCCATGAGGAGAGGCTGAGGGAGCTGGGGTCGTTTAGCCTGGAGGAGACTCAGGGGGAACCTTATCAGTCTCTATAACTTCCTGAAGTTGTAGAAAGGTGGGGTTCAGGCTCTTCTCCCAGGGAACTAGTGATAGGACAAGAGGGCAGGGCTGAAGCTGCACCAGGGGAGGGTTAGGTTGGATGTTAGGAAGCTCTTCCTCATGGAAAGGGTGATCAGACATTGGAATGGACTGCCTAGGGCAATGGATGAGTTGCCATCCCTGGAGGTATTTAAGAAAAGATTGGACATAGCGCTTAGTGCCATGGTCTAGGTTGTGGTGGTGTTAGGTCATAGGCTGGGCTGGATGAGCTCAGAGGTCTTTTCCACCCTCAATAGTTCTGTGCTTCTGTAATAGTGACAATATTATTACTTGTTCAAAATATATTGACTATAATTTCCTCATTGAAAAAGATATAAAATATTAATTAGTCTATCAATTGTGGATATTATTTTCATACAGAAAAAACCCAGGTGGGTGACTTTGCACACTCGACTCACCTGTGTTTAAGATTAGTATTGCAATATAGCCAGTAGGTGGCAATAGCTATTTAATTTAGTAAACTTAGCTGCTCCGTGTTCTGGTGCTCTTGTCAGCTTCAGCCTTCAGAGTAACCCAGTCCCCTAGAATCTTAGCCAGTGTCTTCTCAACTTTATAGTTGAAGCACCTACTGTACAGGCAGACGTTGGCCAGAGTAGTCAGAACTGGGACTAGATTTCAATTACATCCTGCTATTCTTTTATGCATTCTATAAATCCTCTCCCTACAAACTTCTGAACATTTTTTGGTTAAGTAAACATTTATGCTGTATTCTAAAGCAGCTATGGACAAATTCTTTCCCAAGACCTTTCTTCTTGAACCACGAATGTAAGTCTCTGTACTTGTATTGAGAAAGACAGAAGGACACTGTAGATATGCACGTGTATGCACACTGATTGTAGAGATGCAGTACCACATGAGATATTAAATCACCTGTATTTTCTTTGTTTTATGCAGATTGTTATTGTCTATAGGTTATGAAGAAGCAAGTGTTTGTATAATGTTCTTAAAATTCATAAATATAATAGCTGTGATGCTCAAGAGCTCGGATTTGTGATACAGTACTCTCATAAATCATTATGTCCAGAGTTTTGGACAACACTGGTGTCAGTAACAGCTCAGACGTGCATTTCAGAAACCAAAAGGTCTGGTCCTTGACTTGTTGATTAATTAGCTTTGTTTTCTGCAAATAGACAACAGGTTGCTCTGCTGTTTTGACCAACTGTTCAATGTATCTTCAGCCAGAAATTTAATATGAGGTGAGAATGAAAGAGAATGTCCATGAGAGGGGAGGATAAACAAGAGGCAGATGGTCCATGTGTGAAACTTGCAATGCCAAACGGTGGATTAAGATGCTCTTTTAAAATGTTACTTCACAACTTTAAAGCAAGTGAGAAAAGTTAGGTTTCCATTAGCTAAAGAATGAGAATATTTATTCTGATCTTCATGACAACATCTCCCATTTGCTGAACTACCACAGGAGCTGCTTGCCTAAAAATTGGACGATCTCACAGCAGTTGATTACACCTCTGCGAGTAGAGGGAAGCATAAAAATGCCATCTCCTTGCTTGGTTTTATCAAAGCAATTACTGGACTGATCATTTCTGGGTCAGAACTAAGAAGCACTCATAAGAAAACCATCTGATCCAGCAACCATTTACTCAGTCTCATCAATACGTCAAACTCAATGGTGTTTCTCTTGTCACAAGGATGTAAGATAACCCCTACAATTTAAATGCTGTAAGTGTTGTGCTCTACAAAAGAAGCAGCTCATGTGCATGGAGCTTTTCTCTGGAAAGGAGGATAAGTCTGTCAACAGTTTATGGGATTAGAAGGGAAGTCACAAAAGGAGATGCAGTGGTAGAACTCTGCTATGGACTGTTTAGTCAAGAAGAGAAATTGAACAAAGCCTTCCTCAAAAAACTGGAAGTCCCCTGATCATAGGTTCTGCTTCTCATAGAGGGTTTTGAACCACTTTGATAACTGCTGGGTAGGCACCAAAGCAGGGTGCAAGCAAGCAGTGAGATTCCTGAAGTAAGTGCGGGACAAACTTCTGATTCACATCTGCAATGGACCAACTCAATGACATCTTCAGCTGAGCTTCTCTCCTGAATATGTAAGAATGGGTACAAAATAGGGTGGCTGACACCAGTCTCGGCTGCCGTGACTATAATAATGGATCAACTTAAGGAAGGGAAATAGCAGTTTATCGATCTCAGACTTGAGGGACTTGTTCAGGGTTCCAGTAGGACTGATATCGTAAGAGGCCAAAGAGCAAAATAGAATTATTTAGAAAAAAGCCTTGAAGAAAATGAGCAGATACAGCAAGAAGTCACTTAGGGATATTCTTCCCTGGCCAGTTCGCCAGTGTGAAGGAAAACATTCCCTGATTGCCTTACCAGAGGCAGGCAACTTTGACAGAGAATCTGGATTAAATGGCAACAGGTGTTTTGCTTCAAATGGTGACAGGTGTTGCCTCAGGGAGGAAACCATCAAAGCAGCAGCACAGTATAAGAGACAGACCATTTGCAGAGGTTGTTTGAGAGGGGATGGTGCTATGCTGTCTGTCTCAGCAGTTTCTCTCAGCCCCCTCCCTCTGTGGATTTGCTGCTGCTAATAATGGACTTGATGTTGTAGACTGTGAGTTGGTACTTTGTGCTTTGCATTGTCCTAGGGTTTGTTTTTGGTCTGAGGGGCTCTGCCTTCCCTCTGGTGTAATGAGCAGGAGGAAAGAGGTGCTTGTACCCTGTACTCTGCACTTTCAGTACTGTGTCCAGTTTTGGGTGCCACAGTATAAGAAGGACATTGAGGTGCTAGAGTGGGCCAGAGAAGGGCAGTGAGGCTGGGAAAAGGTCTGGCAAACAGGCCCTATGAGTAGCAGCTGAGGGAACTGGGGTTGTTTAATCTAGAGAAGAAGAGGCTGAGATGAGACCTTACTGCTCTCTACAACCACCCGAAAGGAGACTGGTGCTGCTTTCTTTCCCAAATAACTAATGATAGGATGAGAGGAAATGGCCTCAAGTTGTATCAGAGGAGATTTAGATTGGATCTTAGGAAGAAGCTCTTTCCTGAGAGAGTGGCTGGGCACTGAACAGGCTGCCCAGGGAGATGGCATGGTTGCCATCCCTGGAGGATGAGTAGCTAGAGCATTCCAGGCTGTGTTCTAAGGGTTGGGGAGATGCTGGGATGAGGGCTGGGCTTGGTGATACTGAAGGCTCTTTCCAGCCATAAGGATCATGAGTTAAGTAATAAGTTATATTAAGTTGTCATTACAATATACAGTGTCCAATGTTGAACTGAGCTTTCTGCTTATATCTGTGCTCCTTGGGCTGTTCAGCCTTGTCAAAACAGAGGGCTTTGAGACAACCTGTTTTAGATCTGCTGTGATTTCATCATTACATCGGTATACATGTAAATATCTCACCAGTGAGCAACTCAATTTCTTCTGTTTGATAGATTGCGGAGTGAAAGCCTGGCAGGTACCAAAAGCCTATTTCAAAGCAAAGAAAATCCATACAGGTAAGTCAAGACAATTAATGTTAAGGCATAATCAATCCTATTTGACCAGCAAATAAAGTCACTAAGCATCTAGTAGCAATGAAACTGGAGTGCCTCTATGCATGCAAATCTATTACATACACATTATGAAGCTTTTCTCCCTGTGAGTTTATCAGGTGAAAAAGGTTCATACTAGCTTCATATGTGCTATGAGTGATCAACACCTTGTTTTTCCTTTACAGATTTATTTTATGGAAGCACAGAATTATTGAGGCTGGAAAAGACCTCTGAGATCATCCAGCCCAGCCTATGACCTAACATCACCACAATCTAGACCATGTCACGAAGTGCTATGTCCAATCTTTTCTTAAACACCTGCAGGGATGGCAACTCATCCATTGCCCTAGGCAGTCCATTCCAATGTCTGATCACCCTTTCCATGAGGAAGAGCTTTCTAACATCCAACCTAACCCTCCCCTGGTGCAGCTTCAGGCCTTGCCCTCTTGTCCTATCACTAGTTCCCTGGGAGAAGAGCCCAGCCCCCACCTGTCTACAGCTTCCCTTCAGGTAGTTATAGAGACTGATAAGGTTCCCCCTGAATCTCCTCCAGGCTAAGCAACCCCAGGTCCCTCAGTCTCTCTTAGTAACACTTTCCCTGTAGTCCTGACACCTTTTAAAGGGCAGTTACTCCAAGTGGTAGGTCTGGGCAGAGAAACTATTACCTGCACCCCAATTTTGTGCCACAGTAATGCTAATGCAGGAGCTGCACTAGAAAAGCAGCTCAGAGCATATACACAAGATGATAGCCACCATCTGCCCTTGCTCAGTCTATTCTTGCCCCTTTATTGTACTACCTTGGTATCCAGTGGGATGGGATCCTTACCAAGCCTTACAGAAGTTGCCCGTATGCTGATGCTTTTTGTTTCTACATGGACTTTCTTGGTGGGGTTATTTGCTTTCAACACAGCTTCAGATCTTCCTCACTTCCAGGCTAAGCAACCCCAATCTTAGAAGGCTTTTGGATTTATGTTGGTAAACATAAATGATTTATTTTGGCTTCTATATGAAATGGGGAAGGTTTCAGGTTTGTTTTCAAATCCTAGTTGCACAGGGAGAGACCAGAAGCATACGGATTCTACAGCCTAGTTTCTCAAGCCCATTGAGGTGCCCGACTCCTACATGGCAGAAATTCCTCTGTGTGTTGGAGGGTCTGAGCATGACTTCTTTGGAAACACGCAGAAAGCACGTGGCCGACTGGGGAATCTGGACAATGAATTGACCTCCTGTGTCTCCAGTAAAAATGGTCTTGTGGGCATGTACTGAACAGCACATGGCAGGCAGCCTAGGGTTCCTACTGCGGAGTCTAACCTGATCCTCCCTCTCAGCGCTACAACCCCTTACAGCATGTGTTACTACACTGCACTCAGAGCAGGCAGCCCAGGGGAAGACAGAGTCCAAACAGTTGCATTTTCAGGAACCATTAGGCAAAGGGAAAGGAAAAAGTGTTCATAAAAAACATCTTGAAGTATAGGTTGGTGTTATTACTCAGTTTCTTCAGTGTGTACGGAGTGGTGAGGTTTTTCCTGAATGTCACTGTTCTGATCACACTTGCTGAATTAATTTAGTTAACCTTTACTTGAAGCATAAAAGCTCGTCTGCTATAGTCTCCACACATCCTGCTTTTCCTTTTGACCCACAAAATATTCCCTTTAATCATTTAGTTCAGCTGTTTTAATTCTGAAGACTACAATAGAATCATTTAAATTGGCATAAACCAAGGTTTCAAGACTGTTTCTACTGTCTTAAAAATGGGAATAAAGCCTCCAGGGCAATCTGGTGTTCTGATGGAACAGAAAGTTCTCCAGAGATGTATTGTGAAAAGCAACAATAATATACTTTCCAGACAGGTCTGTTGAACTTCCTTCTGTTTAAGTTTAAAACAACCTTTTGGAAATCTGATCTTCAGAACAGCAGTTTATGTAATCTTCACATACTGCTATAGATGAACCCTAGACAGATAGACCCTACTAAACTAACAGAAGCTTCACTGAGTAACAGTGCCTGACTTATCAGATGGTTTGGTTGCTTCTACTTCTCAGCCAAAAAACATGAACATGTGTCTGGTGGAAATGTATTTGGTGCTCAAGAACCTTTTTAGTTCAAGGATCACAGAATGTTAGGGATTGGAAGGGACCTCAAAAGCTCATCTTGTCTGATCCACCTGCCACAGCAGGATCATCCAAGACCAAGTAGCACAGGAAAGTGTCCAGGCAGGTTTTAAATGTCTCCAGAGAAGGAGACTCCCCAGTCTCCCTGGGCAGTCTGTTCCAATGCTCTGTCACCCCCATCGTGAAGAAGTTTCTTCTCATCTTTATGTGAAACCTCGTCTGTTCCAGCTGACACCCATTTCCCCTTGTCCTAGCATTGGATGCCTCTGAGCAGAGCCTGGCTCCTTCTTCCAGACACCTACCCTTTCCATATTTATAAACATGAATGAGGTCACCCCTCAGTCTCCTTTTCTCATGCCTGGGGTTGTTCTTGCCCAGATGATCATCAGTCTTCCCTTTTACTTCATGCATCTTCACCACTGAAAGAGTTCAAGGACAATCACATTTCAAAAATCCGATGCCTAAGTGATTTTGTGTCTTGTGTTGCAAATAAAGAAGAAAAAGACTGCTGAATACTCTGTGGATTAATTTCAAGCTTCCCTTCAGTGTCACAAAGAACGCAGTTGGGCTTTAATTACGGCCTTAGTACAACCAAGATGATCTAATAAAGCTGATTATTTTGGTGTTTGCTATTGCTTGTTTCTTTTTTAAAAAAAGGACAAGTATCTTCCAAAATTATGCAATATATTCTTTTAATGAAAAACTACTTCAATTAATTTGTTTACAAGCCCTACTAGAACCAGTTCCAATTGATTCCTAATTCTCTCAGCATCTGGATACTGCAGTCGTGCACATTTTATAAAGAAATAAACTTAACTTCAATCCCATTCTGAAGCTTCCTGTGGATGAAACTAATACTCCACCCTAAAAGGGGAAGAAAGTGGATGTTTCTGCTGATTCCACTGTAGCCAAAATGCAGACTAGGTGTGATTATAGGAACTTAAAGGAGACTAAAAAGAACATTGCTGCACTGGGAATCCTGCTTGCAGCTTTGATCCTTGAAATATAGTTTTGAAAAATGCGATGTGCAATGAAAGGTGAATAGTAATATTGTTCTACAGATGGGGAAAACTGAAACACGGAGGCTGAAATATGTCAGGCAGTAACACAGTGGCAGAGCCAGTAACGAGACATAAATATCTTGCTTTGTCAATTTACTAGGCAATTTATTCCAAGGTTTTTGGTCAGGTCCTTCTGCACTGTTCCTAGCTGATAAAATTTATGTTGATATTAAATCCGTATGCCACACTTGTATGTGGATCCTTGTGCGAGCCCCAAAGGCTCATGACAGCACTCTACTTGCCTTTGGAGCCCTTCCAGAGCTTCTGGAGTTTGGAGCAAAGCTAGCTACCTGTCTGTGGGTGAAATGGAAATCACAGCCGAGAAGGGGGTTAGAAAACAGTTTCTGGCTATGGACGTCCCAGTGCAGGCTGGATCCTGTCTTTACAGACATCCTTCTTCATTTCTGTCTGACAGCAGTCAGTGGTCTATACTTAGAAGTGGTACCACTAGCTGTGTCTTCCAGGGACAGGGGAGAATGGATGCAATGTGTTCTTGCAGGTGTGCAAGACACCCTATGGGCACCAGCTACAGAGACAAGACGAGCACAAGAAGCAAAGTGTGGAAAATGAAGTGTGCACAGTGATTGCCTGCTTTAACAGCCATGCTAGTGTTTGTATGTCAAATACCAGAGCCTGTGTTCACCATGTGAAGTGTTTTCTCTTTAACATCATTTACAGAATCACAGAATTATAGAGGCTAGAAAAGACCCCTGAGATCATCAAGTCCAGCCTAACACCTAACATCACCACATCAGATAGACCATAGCACTAAATGCCACATCTAGTCTTAACCACCTCCAGGATGAGGACTCTACCAGTTGTAGACAGGGACAAGGTTCTCCCTGAGTCTCCTCCAGGCTAAATAACCCCAGCTCCCTCAACCTCTCCTGATCAGACTTTCCCTCCTGCTCCTCAGGATTTGCTCCAGCACCTCAATCTCTCTCGAAGTGAGGGTCTCAGAACTGCACCCAGTACTCGAGGTGAGGCCTCACCAGTGCCCAGTACAGGGGGAGAATGACATCCCTTGTCCTGCTGGGCACGCTATTCCTGATCCAAGCCAGGATGCTGCTGGCACACTGGGCACAATGCTGGCTCATATTTAACTGTCTGTCAACCAGTACTCCCAGATCCCTCTCTTCTAGGCTGCTCCCCAGCCACTCATCCCCCAGCCTGTAGCACTTATACTCATCAAAGATGCTACTATTAAGACTTTTCCCCTCCCTTTTGGTTCAAAACTTACAATTGGCTTAAAATAAGCATGGATTGTTCAAGGCTTTTCTTTTTGTTAGGATGAGAAACCAGGAACATGANGAAGCTTCCTGTGGATGAAACTAATACTCCACCCTAAAAGGGGAAGAAAGTGGATGTTTCTGCTGATTCCACTGTAGCCAAAATGCAGACTAGGTGTGATTATAGGAACTTAAAGGAGACTAAAAAGAACATTGCTGCACTGGGAATCCTGCTTGCAGCTTTGATCCTTGAAATATAGTTTTGAAAAATGCGATGTGCAATGAAAGGTGAATAGTAATATTGTTCTACAGATGGGGAAAACTGAAACACGGAGGCTGAAATATGTCAGGCAGTAACACAGTGGCAGAGCCAGTAATGAGACATAAATATCTTGCTTTGTCAATTTACTAGGCAATTTATTCCAAGGTTTTTGGTCAGGTCCTTCTGCACTGTTCCTAGCTGATAAAATTTATGTTGATATTAAATCCGTATGCCACACTTGTATGTGGATCCTTGTGCGAGCCCCAAAGGCTCATGACAGCACTCTACTTGCCTTTGGAGCCCTTCCAGAGTTTCTGGAGTTTGGAGCAAAGCTAGCTACCTGTCTGTGGGTGAAATGGAAATCACAGCCGAGAAGGGGGTTAGAAAACAGTTTCTGGCTATGGACGTCCCAGTGCAGGCTGGATCCTGTCTTTACAGACATCCTTCTTCATTTCTGTCTGACAGCAGTCAGTGGTCTATACTTAGAAGTGGTACCACTAGCTGTGTCTTCCAGGGACAGGGGAGAATGGATGCAATGTGTTCTTGCAGGTGTGCAAGACACCCTATGGGCACCAGCTACAGAGACAAGACGAGCACAAGAAGCAAAGTGTGGAAAATGAAGTGTGCACAGTGAATGCCTGCTTTAACAGCCGTGCTAGTGTTTGTATGTCAAATACCAGAGCCTGTGTTCACCATGTGAAGTGTTTTCTCTTTAACATCATTTACAGAATCACAGAATTATAGAGGCTAGAAAAGACCCCTGAGATCATCAAGTCCAGCCTAACACCTAACATCACCACATCAGATAGACCATAGCACTAAATGCCACATCTAGTCTTAACCACCTCCAGGATGAGGACTCTACCAGTTGTAGACAGGGACAAGGTTCTCCCTGAGTCTCCTCCAGGCTAAATAACCCCAGCTCCCTCAACCTCTCCTGATCAGACTTTCCCTCCTGCTCCTCAGGATTTGCTCCAGCACCTCAATCTCTCTCGAAGTGAGGGTCTCAGAACTGCCCCCAGTACTAGAGGTGAGGCCTCACCAGTGCCCAGTACAGGGGGAGAATGACATCCCTTGTCCTGCTGGGCACGCTATTCCTGATCCAAGCCAGGATGCTGCTGGCACACTGGGCACAATGCTGGCTCATATTTAACTGTCTGTCAACCAGTACTCCCAGATCCCTCTCTTCTAGGCTGCTCCCCAGCCACTCATCCCCCAGCCTGTAGCACTTATACTCATCAAAGATGCTACTATTAAGACTTTTCCCCTCCCTTTTGGTTCAAAACTTACAATTGGCTTAAAATAAGCATGGATTGTTCAAGGCTTTTCTTTTTGTTAGGATGAGAAACCAGGAACATGAACTCTTTCTTGACAGGCTCCTCATATGACCTTTCCCACATGGTCTGTATGAAAGGAATAGTAGAAATTTTAAGTGGAAGCACATTCAACTCTGGTCAAGCCTGTCATTGTTTTCTGTTAATGTCTTCTCACCCTTCTCAGCTTCTCATTGCCACCACAAGTCAACACTTACTTTGAAAAGTCACCCTTGGAAAGCAGCCTGTTACCCAATGACTACTGCTTCATCTTCTCCATAGAACCTATCTAGTAATAACAAATCCCCTCTATCCAAGAAGCTGTGAGTAAATAGCTCTAGGGTGTTGCTGTTCTTTACTTTAGCAGGGGGAAATGGAGGAGGATACCCCTTAAAGAACTGAAAGACTGGTTTAGTGAATCCTCTGCACCTTGCAGCTGTGTGACACTGTCTGGGAATTTAAAGGAGAGTGTCACTTGTGCCCACGTCATTAAATGGCTGCATGGAAAACTGCCTTCCTGCTCACAGCTGCATTTGTGTGCAATGCATCTTCACCGTGATCCAGGCATATGGTGAGGGAGGGGCATGGGAAAGGCTGTCCTGATTTCCCCCTTTTCCCTTAGCAAGAAGGGGTTCCTGTGTTTGCTCAGCTGGGGAATGCTGCCCCAGGCTCTCCTAGATTTTCTGTTTCAGTGGTATCAGGATGGAGTGCCCAGCCTAGGGCTCTTCCCGGCAGGAAGGCAACGGCAGCTCTTGCTTTCCTCAGAAGGATGTTTTGGAGCACAAACAACAAAACAAGTGAATATTCCGAGCCAAGATTCCAAGCTGAAGCACAAGACTCTTTTTGAGCTGTTTCTATTTGCGAAAACCAAGGCGAGGAGGAGGGATGGGGATAAGGGTGGGGGCTGTGTCACAGCATCTTGGTGCTCTTTGTTCAGGGTTTCTCGGTGACTTCAGAGGAAGCGTCTGGAAAGGAAAACCAGCTTTTGCCGACAGCTGGGGATGTGACGCTCAGGCCGGATCCCCTGTCATTTCAGCATCCTCCAGGCAGGGGCAGCTTGTGCATATTCCAGGCTACGCAACTCTGGATAAAATTCATCGCTGCTGGGTGCAGTGCGGGTGTGTCGGTGACGAAGGCAGCCTGGTGTCCTCATCCCATCAAACCCCCCTTCTCCAGTGAGCTGTGCGGGTTATGCCTTGCATCACTACACTGAGAGGGAACAAACTGCCATCCTCTTAACAAAAATACCCCCGTTTCCTCTCCTCCAGCAGCTGCTGGTGCCGAAACCCAGCATCACCTGCCCTTGTCCCCGGAGCCAGACGCGCTACCGTCCCCTCCCTCCAGAGCCGCCCATCACCCTCGCTTGGGCGCCACCCTCCTCCGCTCCCCTCGCCGGGAGAGATAGCAGGAAACGGCGGGTGGAGCGGAACGCGACCCCAGAACAGAGCTCGGAAATGCTTCAAAAAGCAACTTTTCCTCGAGAGCGGGCTGGGACCGGGACGGGAGGGATGCGGGGAGGGGGTCCCCTCCGCCCCCCGCTCGGGCCCAGTGGTGCAGCGCCGCCACTAGCCACCAGGTGGCACCAAAGGGCGCAGCGGCGCCGGGGGCTCCCGGCCCTCCCAGCCCGAGGGCCGGGCCACGATGGGGAGGGTATCGGGGGGGGGGGGGGGGGGGCGCGCGGTTTAGCGCCTT
>VZRI01007849.1:19414-59851 GCA_013397515.1 Upupa epops | reverse complement strand
TGCAGGAAGGGAGGTGCACGGGGTGTTCCAGGGGGTGGGGTATGCTGCTCGCAGGGATGCGGTGGGCCCCACATCTCCGTCTTGCCGCCGTCAGGGGCTGGAAGATGGAGAAAGGGCTCGGTGGCTGCGGGGAATAGGGAAGGGGGGAGCAGCCGCTTCATCCCCTGTAGCAGGAGCTGTACCACGGAGCGATGGGAGGAGCGATGCCCGGCTCAGCGTCCATGAACCCCCTGCAGAGGAGCACTTCCATGACCGCATGTGCCCGCTCTGTGTCCGTGCGGGGCGGTGAGCGGAGCTCGCACCGAAGGAGAATTGCATCCAAGCAATAAAGGAGCCATTGAGCCACTCTGCTGCATTGCACGGCCTCCCCGTTATTTAGCGGCAACACGTAGCATCCCGCAGACACCCCGGAGCCCCGGCTGTTGTCGCAGGCGAAGGGTGCGCCCACCCCGGGTGCCCTCGTCTGCCGTACCCCCGTCCCGGGTATCCCCCGACGGTCGCGCCCGGTGGGTTCACCCTGTCCTGGTACCGGACCCGCAGCAGCCACAGCGGCTCGAAAGCCCCCACCGGCCGCCCGCTCGGCGTGGTCATTGTCACTGAGCCACGAAGCCGAGAGCCACAGGCGCTGCAGACCTCCTTTCCCCCTGAATGAGCATGTGAGCGTGGCTCAGTGCGAAGCATGCCAAGGAAGGCACGATTTTTAATGCGAATTCCTTCAGTCTTTGGTTGCCACCGTTGACCAAAGCCCCTGAAAGCAAATAGGGGTTTTTGTGAGGTGGCACATTTCTTTCTTTAATTAATTAGACTGCCTCTCTCTTATCGGTGATTACAGTCTGCCCTTAAATAGCATTTGTTAAGATTAGCACGCACTGTAATATTTGTCCGATTACCTAAGCTTGGCAGCTTCACTAGTAGCTGGGTTAATCCCCCAGACCTCTTAATACATGAACTGGAGAAATTTTAGAGCTAGAACCAAACTGTAAGTTAGTCCTTTTTCCTCTTCATTTGCCTGATGCAGCAAAACCCAGCCTGCAGTGTTTGGGGGCAACCAAGAGATGCATTGCTTTTCTTTACTAAGCCTTGCTTGCATGCAGGTTTTTGCTGTCATATAATAGAGAAGGAAGTCTACTCAGCTACTCTGGTGCTCTACAGTTATTATATTGGCCATGAAGTGTAACCCAAAAATGGGAAGAAAATTTTCAGTAAGTTTTTCAGCAATTGTATGTACTAGAATGTAAGCAAAACATGTTAGCTGTTCTCTGATCCACCTTTGAGTGTGGCAATGCTGTACTTACTGAAACGTACAAATGGGTTGCATCAGGCCAGCCAGCAGCATTTCCTTAGTCTGCTCTTGTGCTTTGTCTTTCTTTGTCTCCTTTTTCTTGGCATCTAGGATGCTCCCATTTCAATGGCATCTCACAAACAGTCTGATAAAGAGAGTCCTATCATTTATTTTCATGGTGTAGAGCCATAAGGAACTAACTTCCAGTACAGGAGTGCAGGTGATCCTCTTTGGACCCTGTTTTAGGCCTGGGATTTCTCAATGTGAATTTGGCAACTGTAGGTAACTGGGGGGAGGTGCTTGAGGATGGTGGTCAGAACAGTAGACTAAGTGGGAAGGTACCTGAAAGCTGATACACACTCTGGAGCCTAGGTACTTATATCCAGGTCACATACCTGCAGGATGCTCAGACCAAAAGAGGACTCAGTCTTATTTATTTTCAGAGTAACCAGAGCTGTTGGTGGTTTTATGCAGCATCTCCTGGCTTGCCTGGGAGAATTTGGCTGGGAAGTGGGAGAGCTGGGGTCTGAGGGTGAATGCCCAGGCTGTTACTGTGTGGCATGGGGCACACTACTGAGTCTGTCCAACTGTGGCAAATGCAGCTGAAGGTACAGAGATGAGACACAGGCTTTGTATTCCAGCGAAGGAATGAGGAACACTGTTTCAGTCCCAAGTCCATCTGTCACTCGATGCCTTATTCAAGGCATAACTGTTATTAAATCTAGGATTCAATGGAGATCTCCTGCTCCAGCTTTTCCTTAATTTTCCGAATATTTTGTTTTCTTTTTAATGAAACAGAATTGTGTCTGTTGTGCCTTCTGCTTAGCAAAATGCTCTTGGTGTGTGCTGGTGTTCGCTAGGCGTGCCTGTCAGCTTGGGTCTCCTGGGGGTTGGAGGCAATGGGAGCCTCGTTTGTAAATCTCCAAAGGGTAGTAGGCACAGAGAAGCACAGCTTAGCCAAGACAGTTGCTTATCTGGGCATGCATAGTGCTAGAATATCAGCCTAGCAAGTTCAAAAATAAAACAGCTTCTACACAGGTTGTGATTTAGTGGGTGTTGGAATAGAAATTCCATCTAAATTTTACACTAGTCTGTTCAATTCACAAAGCTTCAGAAGTGTTCAGAGCCAGTTATTCTGCAGAACAGTCCTTGAGCTTATGCTATGCTTTATCACCAACATCTGTATTGCCTTTTCATTGATCCCTTATGCAGTTTCTCATGTGGGCATGAAAACTACGTGATAACATCCCACCTGCCCTATGGAGCAGAAGACATGAGTTTCTTGATTTTGTGTATTAAATCTCAGTTGAATCCCCGCTTGAGACAAGACACTGCTTGGTTTGACTTCTTCAGAAACCTTCTCTAATCAGTTTTCTGCTGCTTCTCTAATCAGTTTTCTAGCAACATCACGTTTGTAATGGGTGTGATACAATTTGCCTCAGAGGTAACAGGTGAAACCTGGTAAGATTTTAACCCATGTGACTGCTCTAATTGCTCCTGCTGCTGAGTCGTGGGGATGTGGGAGCTGCACCCTGTCCCTCAGCTAGCCCTGAGAGAAGCGTTGCACAAAGGAGCGCATCAGGACACAAGGCTTTGACACCAGGTGAGTGCTGAGTTCAGAGCAGACAGTGACAGCGAGAAGCAGTGACCTTGTAGGTGTCTCATTTGGGGTCCGGTTCCAAGACAGCTGTTAATTTAACATTGTCTGTGAGAAACTTCGGAGCAAATGGCTTGGAAATGAAGTGGCAGAGTGGGAAAAACCTCTGATGCTATATTGCACAGCTGGTTTAAAAAAAGTCTTCAACCCTATAAACCCCCTCCCTTTACAGTCACAACATGCTCCGTCATTGTCAGTGTCTCCCATGCATGGAGTGATGAATTGCCATTTTAGGCAGGCGGTTTATGGCTCATAAATACTTGGGTGTGTCAGACTGTAATGGATCCCTTAGGAAAGACAGTACTGTTTGGACAGTGGCTGAATACATCCCTCTGAATTCCCATCCCTTCAGCATAGAAAATGGATTGTAATGGTCACAAACAGATGGTGTTCATGAAAGGGAGGGGGGGAAAAAAATCAGGTTGAGGGAAAAAAAATCAGATTATAGTTTATGTCAGACAGGGTGGAGAAAATAATCTGCTATATTTAAAGCTTGATTTTATTAGAAACAAGAATATAGCTTCAAGCAGTTCTGGTACAATAAAAAACCCCCTCACTGTTATTGCAAGCAATAAGTGTATCTTGAAGGACAAAGCAGTTCAGGTCAAACTAAGTAGAAGGGTCTAAGCTGCAATTGTGGTGTTAATTTTTTTAGTTTGATTCTTTAGTTGGTTGGTTGGTTTGGTTTTTGTTCAAATCAACAGGATTTGATTGTCCCAATTCAGCTGTCAGGCAGCAGAAAGAATTAAACCAAAGCATCCTGCATCCCAGGACAATATCATTAAGAGTACCTCAACTTTATCTCCTTCCCTTAGAAATCTAGTTCTTTGCATTTATTGGAGAGCAAGGGAGAAAACTATTCAGTTGTGGAATAATGATTTTAATCAGGGTACTGGACTAAAAAAAATCACTGAACCTTTGGCTCAGATGCTTGCTCAAGCCTCTAGAGAGCACATAAACACCCATTACTGCATACTTCATGTGTAATATAGCGATGAATATAAGGCCAATTACTGACTGGAGCTCAGACACCAGACTTACATTTTAGTGTAGACGCCTACTCTGTGAAAGCGATCTATAAAAACATAATCCACACAGTTTACAGAGTTTCTTAGGGCTGGAAAGGTCCTTCAAAGGCCATTGGGTCCAACCTCCTGCTCAAGCAGGGTACAGTTTACTGTAAAACATGTAACACCTTAGGTGTTTGTGTTCATCATCATCTCCAGTCACTATCAGCAAACACATCAGAGCCCTGGGATCTGTGACTGGAGCTCAAAACACTCAGTTCTTTGTGGTTTATGGTGGCAGATTTGTTGAGGATCCTTTGAATCTTACATTCCTGCCTTCACGCAGGGGCAACTCCTATAGATGAGTAAAGTTGCTGATTGCAGTCCAGTCTGCAGGGTCATGTGTTTTGAGCCCACCCAGGGTGAGGCATTAGGGCTCAGATGACAGTTAGTACCCTGTGCGCTGCTACATACTTGGGTAAGAGTGGCTGGAAAGCTGCTTGGTGGAAAAGCTCCTTGGGGGTTGGTCAGCAGCTGGCTAAGCTAGTTTTGGGCATCTCAATATCAGAAAGACATTGAGGTGCTGGAGCCTGTCCAGAAAAGGGCAGTGAATCTGGTGAGTGGTCTAGAGCACAAGCTGGGGCAACTAGGGGTGCTTAGCCTGAAGAAGAGGTGGCTAAGGGGAGACTATATTGCTGTCTACACCTACCTGAAAGGAGGTTGCAGCAAGGTGAGAGTTGGCCTCTTCTCCTAAGTAACAACTGATAGTACTAGAGGAAATGGCCTCAAGTTGCACCAGGGGAGGTTTAGGTTGGATATTGGGAAAGATTTCTTCGTGGAAAGGGTGGTCAACCACTGGAACAGGCTGCCCAGGGAAGTGGGGGAGTCACTGTCCCCAGAAGTGTTTCTAAGACTCAGTGGGGATGTGGGATGTGATTTAGTTGTGGTTTGGCAGTGCTATCAGTTGAACTTAAAAGTCTCTTCCAACCAGAATGATTCCATGCATTCCCAGTTTCAAATGGGTTAGGTATTGTCTTTGTCGTTCCACTTCAGCCAGCAGAGTGCATACAGTGGTGGCTAAGATAAGTCTTCTGAAGTATCAGGTACTCTTCTGAGTGCCATTTGAATGGATAACACTCAGCTGAAAGGTGAATGGCAGCAGCTCCTTGAGCTGCTATAAAGAGAAGAGATATGCATATAGAAAAGATAAGAGGTATCCAAAGTGTGTTTGTAGATGTGGTTTGAGGGATCTTTCTTCTGAGCTGGCATTTCCCACATGGTGGAAAAGAATTTCACATCTTTGTTTTGACTAGTTGTTTTTATCCTTCTGAGTGCTGTGTATCATGTAGTTACATGCTTAACACTGTAGAGGGATTTGAGAGTATGATATACACTCCTAGGATTCAGTGCCTTACATAATTCCAGCCTGGGTGAATGTCTTGAATCAAAAGGGAGGTAAAATATTTTTGCCTATTCTGTTGTTGGACAAGTCTAAGAGTGAACAGCTTGCAGGACCTGATGTTGAAAGAGAGCTGAGGTAGGACCTTGTATTTCTAGGTGGGGAGAAGTGTGTTTGCTACCCCAGTCTATTGCCACAGTGCCCGGCTGCTCTGTAGAAAGGTCCACTGCTGTCCTGTTACAGTTCACTGGCACAGTGATGAGGTTTTCATTCTTGAACTTGTTATTTAGGAGGATTGTAGGCTGTTTCCTTGGTAGAAGGAATAAACCTAGAGGAAGCATGTGGTTAAACTACTGAAATTATTGATTTAGCCAGCTGCTGTGGTCCTAGCCAGTGACCAGCAACACTTGGGAGCTGCAGTGGGCAGCCTGGAAGTACAGGAAGCCCAGGGACATGGAGGAAGCAAATACTTGGCAAATAAATTGAGTGGCTTATGTGAAATGCCAGAAGAAATTCATGTTCTGAAGACATGCTGTTCTTTGCTATACTCTTTGATATGAATCCTCTTGAAGGATGGGGGAAAATAACTGAGTATAAACAAAAAGGGTGAAATAGTTTTTGTAAGTGATCAAGGGATCTTTATGCTCTCTAAGAGAGCTGGCAACCGCCTCTGCAGGGAAGGGGTAAGAAAGACCTGAGACCACAGCTTTGTTGAGTTTTTGGGAGACTTGCAATGGTCATGGACACAGTATTCATCTCTCTGGTCCCGAACCAAGTGTTTTAAGGCTGATTTTCCATCTACTACTCTACTCTGAGCTCCACTGGGAGGTGGTTACTGACATTTGCACTCTGTGTGGAATGTCAGTGTCAGGGTTTTTCATCAGCACTAGCTGATTGTGTTGTTGTGACCTCCTGGTTTTTATGANAGAGCCTCATTCAGCCCAGCCTTAAACACCTCCAGGAACGGGACCCCAACCGCTTCCCTGGGCAACCCATTCCAGGCTCTCCCCACTCTCACGGTGAAGAACTTCCTCCTCACATCAAGTCTAAATCTCCCCATCTCCAGCTTTGCTCCATTCCCCCTAGTCCTGTTGCTCCATGAGATCCTAAAAAGCCCCTCCCCAGCTTTTTTGTAGCCCCCTTCAGGTACTGGAAGGCCACAATAAGGTCACCTGGGAGCCTCCTCTTCTGCAGACTGAACAGTCCCAACTCTCTCAGTCTGGCCTCATAGGAGAGGTGCTCCAGCCCTCTGATCATCCTCATGGCCCTCCTCTGGACTCGCTCCAGCACATCCTTCTTGTAATAAGGGCTTCAGAACTGGATGCAGTACTGCAGATGGAGTCTCACCAGTGTGGAGTAACCACAATGTCTGAAATACTCCTTGAATTCTGTTCTTTTAGATCCATGTGAGGATGAGTATCTAGAAAAAAAAAAATCTCAAACACCAAAAAAAAAGAAAGAAAAAGAAGTTGAAAATATGAACCAAATACAACACTCCAAATAGAGCTGAACAGTATCACAGGGAAGATGCTCTTTAATGCCTGTGCTTTCTGTGGCCTGGCCGATCACTTTTCAATGCTTGGGCTTGGAAAATTAGAAAAATTACAGAAAAGTGTGGACAACATTTCTTGCAGATCTTTGTAAGGAAGAAAAAGCTGAGGAACAAAGGGGACATGAGGAGGCCTTTGTCTCTTTCTCAGTGGGTGAACATGCCTGTCATTGTGCAAAACAGAAGGCGGTAGTGTATGCCTGGTGGCCCTCAGAGCTTCAGGCCATTCGCATGGTTATTGAACAGCCATGGCTGGAGTCAGGAAGAACAGTACACGGTTGGGTAATAACTGCAGGGCTGCTCTGTGTGATCTGGGCAGATGTCCCTTCCAGGCTACACAGAGACAACCGACTCGTTTCACTGAATGCCCCTCTGATGGTAATAACTTCTAGTCCCATGTAGCTGAAAATGGATGGAAAGCGATGACCTGGAGGTGAAAGGTGCCATATCCCATTCCAGTGCCCTGACTCATGCTCTCCTTACAATGAGCCTCTTTGAGGGATGCTTTTGCTTGCTGCTTTCCAGCACTGCTTGAGAGCTGTGTTTGAAACAAGTGAACTGCCTTCCAAAAACTCTTCCCCTATGGCCTCTTGTTTGTTTTAAGGTGCATGGCAGCACAAAATGCATAGCCTAGGACTGTACTGCAGATTACAATATCACCTTGCTTTGGCTTCTCTCACCTTGAAAAGCCTGGACCTAAAGCCTGGAGACTATACAGCTCATACCAGACTGTGTTTTGTGGGCTACCAGACGTGAGTGAACATAGGCTGAGTTCAGTGCAAATTATATCCTCTGCACTTTTTGTCCCATTTTTTTACAGCAATGGGGGTCTGTAGTTCCTGGAAGCTATCAGTATTTCCACCAAAGAAATTGCCTGTATACCTGTTGTAGCATGTAGATCTGGCCCATAAAGTTTTGCATGTCTGTAATATCCCAGAGACTACTCAGGTTAATACTCTAACTACTCTTAATACTGTTCCCATGGGAAAAGGAGCAGGAGAAGCTTGTCTGTTTAACTGGCATTGGCTTAGTTGAAGTCAGTGGTGATACCGTGCTGATGGCTGAGGTGTTTACATGCACATGGAAATATAGCTCATTATTTCTGCAAGTACCATTCAGCTCTACTGTTGTGTGGTTCCCCATCTTATCTAGGGTACCACACATTAGGCAGACACTATGTGCTCTGTCAAGGCGGGATAGACCTACTATGAGGAATCTACAGCACACAAACGCTATTAAGAAAACAGTTAACACTCCAAACCCGTGGAATACCTGCTAATTAAAGTGAGAAGAACCAGGAAAGGCTAAATGAAAGTCTGTCTCTCCGTTGTGCTTTCCTTTTTTCTGCTCTGAAGTATGTTCCTGTTTGCCTGGAGTCAGGCACTGAAGCACTAATCCTCACATATGTGTTTGATCTGACTGCTTAAAACAATGCCTTCAAACTATTTATTTTTGTGAAGTGAATGTAGACTTCTGTAGGGCCCTTGTGCCTCAGTGTTTTGCAGCAAAGGTCAGGAGTCTATTCATAAGACTTCCAAAGTGTTATTGTTAAAACATCTTTTTGCTAAGTCGCTGTTTTCCCTTTCCTCTCCTCATTCAAAATAAGACATTGTCATTAGTGACTTACAGCGCTCTCCCTCTAAGCACAGTGCATCCAGCCTTTCTTGAGTTTTTCCCAAGCTTCCTTCCTATTTAAACAAAGAATTGTTTTAGTCAGTTGGGACCCAAATATTTGTCGCTTTGCTGTAATGAAACAAACCCCAACCAACCCACAAAGACACCCCCACTCTGCTTTATGCAGCGATTAATAAGCGCTGTAGTTTTATTGCTGTTGTGAGCTGCAGCATCATGAGTATGTTCTAATGTGGGCATTCATGCAGTGTTCCCTCTGACATTTGTGAGTGTCTGTCTATGCCTGATGTGGCCAACGCTTTAAATACATTGATCAGTTTATGAATCCAGTAAATGAAACTTCATCAAGGGAGAAAGACAGGAAGATGTGTTACTAGAACTCAGGAATGGTGAGCCCAACTAGTCCTTGTGAGCCAGCTTAATTCTATGCTGTCAGAGTAGAGAGACCTAGAGTCATTGCAGTTTGTGCTTTTACAGTTACATGAAAGCTGCTGCACTGGGAGGAGGTAAAACACATCTGTGCTGCTGCTTCGAAAGGAAAGAGTTTAGCTGCCCACTCAGCACTGCCTCAGCTCCTTTCTTAGGGTGACAGACAAGAGACAGCAATTAACTCACTAGGGACAGAGCTGGGCTCTTGTTTAAGAGGCGGAGGAATAACGAAACAAAGGATGCAACTTCATAGGAAACCAACTTTTCTAAATAGAATTGTGTCTTGAGCTGCAGAACTAAGCCTGAACTTCAGGCAGCGCTACCGGGTGCAGTGCTCCCCAGTCTCATAAGACACTTTCCTGTAAATCAGATGTAGGTGTTTCAAAATCAGAGATGCCAGCTATGTCAGTTGTTACTTGCGTTGCTGGGAAAACATGTGCTATTTTGGGATTTTTATCTCTCTACGCCTGTGAAGTTGAGCTTTGTTGATACTAGCAAACACATTACGGTTATTTGCCCAGAAATGTGGTCTGCACTGTGCAACAACAGTGCTATGAATAGAAATCACACAGACTGAGGCATTCAAGACATTTCTCTGTCATGATATGTATGTGGATAACACGAGTGGAATAAAACACTCCAGCCAGCTCTGACAGTCAGCCATCTCTCATAACTAATGTGTTTTATCATGACTTTTACCATCCCTACCATGTTATGAGTTATTATCCTGCCTGTTGCCTTAAACAATTAGTAACACAAATTCCAATATCCTGCCCCATCATGCCGACAGCCCACCAATTATGCATCAAAACGTATAGACCCACGAGATAGGCTATCATCTCTTGGAGGAAGCAATTACAGGACAATGAGTGTCAGCTCAAAGATTAAGAGCCTCATGCTAGTTCAAAGAGTTGAGTTTCGATTCTCACAATCTGTCATGTCAGTGACTTTGGGATTAATGGCAACCTAAGATCAAGATAATTTATGTAAAAACATTAATGATGGTAGAGTACAGTACAGAGGGGTCAGATGAGTATGACTGGGGATCAGTATTCATGGAGCTCATGGGAGGATCATCAGGCATCTGGGAATGGGCTAAAAGGAAAGCATGTCAAAAATTTTTCCTTGTAATTTATAAGCCTCTAAATATATTTTCTTTATGCTTGAACTTGTCAAAGAAAAATTTTTTTAAGAAGACTTGCAGTCATGTGAAATCACACTTCTGCTTGCAGAGGCTTTGGCTGATTCACAGAATCACAGAAGTATTGAGGCTGGGTAAGATCATCAAGCCCAGTCTATGACCTAACATCACCACATCAGCTAGACCATGGCACTGAGTGCCACAGCCAATCTTTTCTTAATCACCCTCAGGGATGGCAACTCCACCACTCTCATGGGCAGTCCATTCCAGTGTCTGATCACTCTTGCCATGAGGAAGGGCTTCCTAACATCCAACCTAATCCCCCCCTGGTGCAACTTCAGGCCCTAACCCCCACTTGTCTACAACTTCCCTTCAGGTAGTTATAGAGAGAGATATGTTCCACCTTGAGTCTCCTCCAGGCTAAACAAGCCCAGCAAACTCAGCCTCTCCTCAGCAGACCTTCTCTCCAGTCCTTTCACCAGCCTCTTTGCTCTCCTCTGGTTCTGCTCCAGCACTTCAATCTTATTCTTGAAATGAGGGTCCCAGAACTGCTCCCAGTACTTGAGGTGAGGCCTCACCAGTGCTCAGTACAGGGAATGAGTTACGTCCCTAGCTCTGCTGGCCACGCTGTTGCTGATACAAGCCAAGATGCCATTTGCCTCTTGTGCCACCTGGGTACAATGCTGGCTCCTGTTTAGCCGTTGTCAAGCAGTGTTCCCAGGTCCCTCTCTACCAGGCTACTGCCGGGCACTCATCCCTCAGTCTGTAGTCTGCTGGGGGTTATTTTGGCCAAAATGTAGGACCTTGCACTTGGCCCTGTTAAACCTCCTGCAATTGGCCTCTGCCCACTGACCCAGCCTGTCCAGATCTGTCTGCAGCATCTTCATCCCTTCCAGCAAATCATAGAATCATTAGGGATCGGAAGGGACCTCAGAAGATCATCCAGTCCAGTCCCCCTGCCACAGCAGGATCACCTAGGTGGGTGATCACATCCAGGCAGGGATTGAACATCTCCAGAGAAGGAGACTGCACAACTCACTGCAAGGAAGTTCCTTCTGATATTGACATGGAACCTCTTCTGTTCCAGCTTGCACCCATTACCCCTTGTCCTATCACCAAATGGCCTTGATAAAGAGCCTGACTACAAAAAGTTCATTAATGGCATGGCTTGGATGGGTGTAGCCTCCTCCACTGGGTTAAAAACTGGCTGGATGACCAGGCACAGAGAGTACTTGTGAATGATACCCCATTCAGTTGGTGTCTAATGACCAGTGGTGTCCCCCAGGGATCACTGCTGGGCCCAGTTCTAGTCAACATCTTCATTGATTACCTGGATGAGGGGATCAAATCTACCTTAGTAAATGCACAGAGGACACCAGCCTGGGGGGAGTGTTGATCATTAAAGGAAATGCATACTTGGTACCATGCAAAAACAAAACAAGCTCTGTTTCTGATACAGAGAAAGGTTTCTTGGTGGGTTTTGTCTCACACGTTGTATTGCGTGTGTATACTTATATACATATAAAAACATATGTACATATGTAAAAACACCTGATATAAATGCAAAATAAGAATGCAGTATAGATATAAAATATAATGCAGAGTGATTTTTCTTTAGCAATTGAAATTATCCTGTATTTGTTGTGTCTGAATGGTTACAGAGCAGTTGGAATGAGGTACCCAGAGCTAAAACTGTGAAAGGTACAGCAATAAAGGAGTCGGGGAAGAGCTGCTATGAGCATAGTTAAGAGAAGCTAGGCTAGGGCTGATGGATTTATTGACATGTATTTCATCTGAAGTAAATTTGCATCACCGTTAGAGGAACTGTACTGGTTTGTCTATCAAGAACATAGCAGAACACAGAAGTGTCTGTCTGTATGGCTCTGAACAGGCCACACGAAGCCTGTACTGTTTCAGGATGAGCTGCTTGGAGTGACCCAAAGCAGGTCCAGGGAGCTAGCTGAGGGTTCGGTGGTGTGGACAAGCTGAAGCCTGTTTCTGGGCTGATTCTCTTTTATTTCAGTGATGCCATGCTCTGTAAGGAGCTATGTGAGAAAAACTAGATCCCACATTTGTCCTCAAACTTCTAAGTGACAAATTATTACAAATCTAATAACTGGTGGTTTGTTATCGTCATTGAATTTTATAGTTTGAGGCCAAATTTATTGAATTTACTGTGTCTCATGAAACATTATCTTTGTTAAATTTCTTTATGTAGGTTGAGACCAAGTCACTTCTTAACCCTTTGAATAATCTTAAATAGATTAAATGTATTCACTCTCCATGTAACAGCTGTATTTTCCTGCTTTAACCATTCTCCCCTAAGCCCCTTGCAGATTTTCAACCTTATTTTTCCCCAGTGTGGATTCCTGACAGGACACCTTGTGTGGAAATGAGCTCACTGATGGCATACGCAGAGAAAATACCATCTCTTGGTATTATTTCCCTGTTTCTTCATCCAAAAATCTTTTATACTTTTACATACGAGCTGTTCTGCTCAATTAGCTGTCTTATAGAGCCCCGAGGCAGTTCACCATTGCAGAGGGCTGATCTCCTTTCTTTCTTCCCAGCTGCCCAGGCTTTTGTTTTGAAAACATGTTTTGCTTCGCTGAGCTTGCTGTACAGGGCAGACAAATTGCTCTGACTGCTCTTCTAACCTTTGTACTATCTGCATATTTTATCAGAAATATTGTCTTTATTTCAGATAAAAATCAGGATTTGATGCACTGGCAGCTTCCCCACTGGTTTTTAAAGCTCTGTGAATTAACCAGTCTGTAATCGACACATGCTCCAGCGATAGCTTATGGGACTGTATTTTTCCTATATTTAGATAGAATGGAGCGAGCATGCTATGAAATCACGTGCTAGGCAGTTACCTAAGGGCATGAAATATTCCTACTTGCTTTTGTGTGAAACTTGCAGTCTCAGAGAACACAACTGGATTTGTTTGACTTGGCAAATTTCTTTTACGTCATGGTAGCTGCTCTGGTTCTGTAACCGTCGCACAGCACAGCTGGACTTTCCATTGACTACAAGATAGTTTAACCCATCTTTTCCTGTGGCTTATGACATTACTCTGAGAGTGAAGAAAACTCAATCTGTAATAACTGATCAATAAAGACTTGGGGTTTTATTCACTTTTTCCTTTGCTCTCTGAATTAGAGTCATTGGAAACTTAGATTTGAGGGTGTTCTGGTGCAAAGGCAAATTCGTTCTGGTGAATGAAAGAAAAAGCTGGAGGATGTGACTAAAATGGATATCTCTGGACTAGGTAGATTCATGGAGAATGCTGATGGCATCAGGAACTTTGCAGACAAAACATAACTCTATCTTCATAAAGATGTTAAGGAAAAAAGAGTGGGAAATCTTTTAAATGCTATGCCCTCAAATATCACATTCATTACTATCCATCTCATGCAAGTTTGAGTGATATTAGGCAGTGTTTGGTTTAAATTCATGAGAGGATAAAAAAACTTGCTATTTTTCTTAGTCCTCAGAACTATATGAAGTTAGCAGCTGTTGTGAAGAAAAAGACATAGGTGGAGAGTTTTCCTGTGCAGTCCATCGTCCTAGCTGGCATGCTCCTTGACCTTGCTCCTTACTGCATACTACGCACGCTGCAAATCTAAATATTGAGAGCTGTCTACATGATTGAAGAGGGCATCCAGTCACAAAGATCTTGATGCAAGATGAAATTTTCCTTTTGTAGTCTTAAAAGGCTTCAAGGCTTGGTTGCTATGTGAGTATCACAGAGTCCCTCTGGTTGGAAAAGCCCCCTGGGATCATCGAGTCCAACCATCTACCCTACCTTACAAGTTCACCCTGCACAAAAAGAAAACCCAGAGCCAAGCCTTGGTTAAAATCTTTTAAGCATCAGTCTCTAGTAGAGGAAGCTTGATTTCACTCCACGTTCATGGCCATCTCTGCTAAGCTGTTGCTCACTGATTAGGTGATGCTTTGTATTTGGGGATTTATATTAAAACAAAGAATTTATTACCCCCGTCTTTTGTAATTCACTCAGGTCACAGAACCGTGAGCTATGAAACAGTGAAAACCTAGTAGCAAAATGCCTACCCTTTGCTAAGCAGTTCTTCAGTCTGAAAGCTTAGTCCCCCATCAGTTGTTTTCTTAAGAAATAAGTATTTTAAGTAATTCATTAGCACCATTCCCTAGTTTTTCTTCCTTTCTGGCTCAGCAGAATCGCTGAAGTTCATTTGTTTCCTAACATAGCTTTTCTTTCTGTCTCCAAGAGGGAGCAAGACAAATGAGATAAACCTTTTTCCCCCAAAAGCAGCTTTCTATTACAGCAGTACAGCAGGAGGAGAACACACTGTACAAGAGTTACCTGCCGGAAAGAGATGGCACAAGGATATAACTCTCAGCATTTCTCTGCTAGTGTAATGACTGATTGACATAATCAGAACAGGATTCACAAGATAAGCTCCTTTTAATGCTATCTTGAAATAATAATAGTGCTCCTAGTGCTCTAGAGTAATTGCCTCTCTGACTGCCTTTGACAGAGCCAGATGAAAGTGTGTATTGTCTCCTAGGTTGTTAAGAGCCTAACCTACCTGGGATTCAGAATTAAGTCAAAGAGGAAAAAAAAAAAGACACCTTTGAAATCACTTTGCATTGTGAGTTTCCTGCCTGCAACCTGAAGTGCCTAGAAATCTACAGACCTAAAAAGAGATCCACAAAGATCCCTCCTGCTGTGAAAAACTGTGAAGTCTTCAAAAAACCAACTGCAGTGTGGAGAAGCACGGCCACCTCTCCTTCCACAAAAAAGAGTTACACACACACACACCCCAGAGGACTTGGAAGGGCTTTGTCATGAACTGATAAATGCAAGTGTACCAATGGCCTGGTGGGGACTGCGTGGTGATGCTGTCTCAGGGGAGTATTGACCGACATCTGCAGAGCTCAGACCTGGAATTGAGGATACCAAAGGCATCCCTGTGGTTGTGCACTGGTTTGTTATAGAAGAGGTATGCTTTATGTGTGAACAGCTATTCCCTCAGGATTGTGGGGCAACATATCTGATGGCTGACTAGTAGGAAAGTTATTTGTGGCTGTTTAAGTGTGGGATGAAGCTGTGGCTGGAACTGGCTTTGCTCATTTTGGCTGATGGAGACTGATAAAAGGTGTCGTAGGCAATTTGCCTGTAAGTAGGGCTGTTACAACAGCTGGTTTCTAACTCTATTTGCACAGTTTCTAATAATGATCTTTGATAAATTGAGAGGGCTTACAGAATCTCAGAATCATTTTGGTTGGAAAGCCTTAAAGATAAAGCCCAACTGTTAAACCAGGACTGCGAGGTCACCACTAAATCATGTCCCTCAGCACCACAGCGTAGGAGCAGGAGCACCTCCTAAAATGGAAGGGTTTAACTGTGACACTTGTACCTGCAAACACAAATTGAAATCACTAGTGTAGTGTTTGTTTCACATCACCACAGCTCTACCATCTGTTCAGTTGCTTCGCCTTGGTACTGTGCCAAGCTGTGACTTCCATAACCTACCTGTGAACTTAGGCAAGTAGAGTGAAATCACTCTTCCTCTTCACCACCTCACTTTTCTTCCCTCTGGTACCTTGCGTGACAAAATCTGTATCACTGGACTGGAAAAAACCAGCCAGCCACTTACAACTTCCTCACTGTGATGAGGATGAGATTGTGAAGAGAAAACAACCTTCTGCCTTGATATCTAGGAGTCTTAAAAAAATATTGCTCAGCTTGTGCTGCAAACATCCACAAAAACATAGTAGTAACCTCCAAACACGTCCATCACCACTCTAAATCTTCCTCTGATTAAGCTGCTTGGAATTCTAGTGATGATAAAGAATGGCATTTGAGAAAGGTCACAAAAAGCATTTTCAGGTTCACCCGTCTGGAACTGATATGTGTTTAGATTGCCCAGTTGCAGTAGATCGATCACCACAGAGATTTCAGAGCTTTGCATTTCTGGTGGAGAAGGTGACTGTTGGTAGTAGACCCTGTCTGCCCCTTGCCGAGGGCTTACAGCAGGGTCCAATGGCTCCATGGAGATACCACTCCATGTGCTGGGGTGAGAGCTGCATGCAGAGCCACTTAGTGATATCAGTAACAACTGACCCTCCTCACTCGTTGGGATTGTGTTGAGTGGCAGCCCCTGTGCCTGTACAGTGGCTGTGGTCACGGAGTGGCACAGTAGCCTGAAAGCTCCAGTAGAAAACCACTCCTTTGACTATCTAACTCCAGCTCAAGAATTTCTGCTTGGCAACACCTGCACACTAAAGGGTGCTCCTACTGCTTTTTAAAACACTTGTTTTTAAAACAGGCTGCTTCCCATGTACAAAGAATAAACCCCAGCTTCCTAGCAGAGGACTGAGCTCCAAGGCTTCACTAGATAAGAATCTCTTCTACAGGAATGGTGATGCACTTGGGCTACTGCTGTTGTTACGTGGCTATCAGACTACTGGTGCAGACAAATCTATGCAGAATTCCGTGGTTTTTGTGTTTCCTCTCTTCAGTGTTGATGCTGCAGCACTGGAGGCTGAGAACAGAGAGAGAATAAAGCAGCTGAGCTGCAGGACCGCAACTCGAGACAGTTCACACAGTTTTACACCTTACTCAGTACTAACGGAATTCCTGCTGAACCCAGTTACTCCCACCCAAAGCTGAGTTAGCTTGTCTGACTCTTTTTTGTGCTATCTTAATAGAACTGAGGGAAAATTAATCTACCAAGTAAAACCTCTGGGATTTCTCTATTGGCTGGCTGTGGCTACATCCTTAAGTACCCATTTGAGACCACTAACCCAAAGTTTTTGAATGCAAGTGCTTCTGATTTTGAGTATCTTCTTAGTCCTCGGCATCTTTCTTGCTGATAGTAAACAAAAGGGACTTGTGCTTTAAAATGACTTTCTTTTAATTTTCTCATATTGTCAGAAAGAATTTGTTTACCCTTTGCTAGAAGCTGTAGATGATTTTGTGGGATTTCTCTGAGAGCAAGAAGAGAGGCAGCTCTGTTAACAATCACTGAGGTGTGGCTAGCATGGAGTGTACAAGGAAACATGTTTAGAGTAACAGGGCATGAAAAGCTGGTAGCTCTGTTTTTTCACTTTAAAATCTGCAGCCTTTAATACATGAGGAAGAAGGAAAAATGTGCTGCCTCTTCAAGCTGGAACAGAAGAGGTTCCCTATCAATATCAGCAGGAACTTCTTCCCAGGGAGGGTACTGGAACACTGGAACAGGCTGCCCAGTGGGGTTGTGAAGCCTCCTCTGGAGACCTTCAAGACCCACTTGGATGTGTTCCTGTGCGACTTGGTCTAGGTGATCCTGCTGTGGCAGGGGGATTGGACTGAATGATCTTTCAAGGTCCTTTCTGATCTCTAATGACTCTATGATTCTTGTGACATCTGTATCATTAAAGCATCTTTTCCTGTTCAGTGCAGGTAGCATTTAACCCTGAGATACCTTCTGCTTTGTTAAAAGAGATGTGGCAGTCACTGGAGCAGAAGAAATACTGCTCTTACTTCAAACACAGATGTGTTACACCCCTCAAACTTTTCCCTGGTATTTCTAGTCCAGGTATTTTTGAGGGACAACTCTATAGCAGAAGAGATGAGTGTTTTACCCTCTAACTTCCACAGCATGCAGTGTTAGAAAAGCTGTCTTGTTGCCCCACCACTAGGCTCGTTGTTATGGCTGAAGCAGAAGATGGTGTTTCTGAGTTCAGAGCAGAGTCTGATGAATCTGTGATATTCCGGCACGAATCACATTTGTTCTTTAGGTTCCTTTTGGAAGAAGTTTCTGAAAATGCTCATATATCACCGTTTAAAATGCTTAATGTTATTTAAGAATTCTTTAAGTTCACTCATCTGGACTGGGAATGGAATAATTAGGTGTCAGCATAGCACTAGAATAAGGCGAATTAGGAGAAAATAGGAGTGGGCTTGTGCACTCTAAGGTTAAATATGTGATATTAGAAAATGAATTTTACATATGGTTGTTCCTGCACAGTCCAAGGAATGGTGACAAATGGAACATAGTCAGTCCAGCAAGAAATACCGAGAGGAATATCACGGGGAGCCAGGAAAGTGTTGTCAGGCAGCAATGACCTAAGTGTGCAACCCTTGCCAGCCTCCCTCCACCACGTACACAATTCCAGATTGCTGCTCGGCAAAGGGCCACCACTCCCTTCCTGTTAAATCACTGTGCGCTGGATCAGCTCTGAAAGCCTTCTCTTTTTTTAATTCCAGTTTACAAGAATGTGACCTGACTACCTGGCATCAAACGTTGAATATGCAATTAATTTGTTTGTCTGTACAAAATACTCAGCATTTCAGATAGACTCCCTTCTTGTTCTACTGTGGTACTCCAACTGGGCCTTTTCTGCAGCACTGCTGGTAGCCAGCAGGATGACTATGAGCCAGCAATGAGCCCTTGTGGCCAAGAAGGCCAATGGCATCCTGGGGAGGATTAGAAGGGAGGTGGTTAGTAGATTGAGAGAGGTTCTTGTCTCCCTCTAATCAGTCCCGGTGAGACCACATCTGGAGTGTTGTGTCCAGTTCTGGGCCCCTCAGTTCCAGAAGGACACAGAGCTGCTTGAGAGAGTCCAGCACAGAGCCACAAAGATGATGAAGAGAGCAGAGCATCTCCCTGATGAGGAAAGGCTGAGGGAGCTGGGTATCTTTAGCTTGGGAAAAAAAGGAGACTGAGGGGTGACCTTGTTAATGGTTATAAATAGGGAAACAGTGGATGTCAGGAGGAAGGAGCCAGGCTCTTCTCAGTGGCACCTAATGCTAGGACAAGGGGCAGTGGGTGTCAGTTGGTGCATAAGATGTTCCACATCAGTGGACAAACTTCTTCACAGTTAGAGTGACAGAGCGCTGAGACAGGCTGCCCAGGGAGGTTGTGGGGTCTTCTCTGGAGATGTTTAAAACCTACTTGGACACGTTCCTGTGCAACTTGATGTAGGTGAGCCTGCTCTGGCATGAGGATTGGACTAGATGATCTTTTGAGGTTCCTTCCAATCCCTAACAGTCTGTGATTCTGTGGTTCTGTGATTCAGTAAAACAATGAAGGCTCCTGTTTAGATGACTAGATCATCCGCAGCAGAGAGTGGTTTGTTATCTCATACTTTTGGGCTGCAACAGCTCAGGCAACTCTTTCTCTAAGCTGCTTTTGAGAGTGTGTATAATGTATGAATTCCTTAATAGGGATCTGTCATCATGGGGGTCAAACAGACAAGGAAACTGATGGCTATGTAATGATTATTTCTTGCTTAGCATATTCATTTCATAAACAGTAGAAAATTTTCTTCAGTCAATCACTGATTTGTTTTAAAAGTTTAAAGTGTTACAGGGTACTGTGTGAGAAGTGGAATTGAATCTTCCCAAAGGAAATGCTGGCCTTCAGTTTTCAGATACTTCTTGAAATACGCCTAAAAACCATCAATGGTTAAGCAGAGCTGCCTCCAGTAATGTTTTGATGGCTTACAAAGGTCAATGTAAAGGTTACTTTAACTTCAGAAGCAGAACCTTCAAAAAAACTTGAAAAAACCTTAAGTGTTGAAGCAGAACCTTCAAAAGACAGTGACAGCTGAAATAACTCAGTAACGTTGTGTAGCAATCAATACAGTAATTGAACAAGCATGAGAAGGGATATATAACTCTCAGAACTCCCTGGAAAAAACACAGGTATTATTTTTGTTGAAAGAGATGTGTTTTTACTTTGGGATAGACAGTGTGCTTTTCTATAGCATTGGAAAGAACTTAGTGAAGACAAAGTACTTCAATCTCACCATGAGGTCAGCACAGCAAAGTCAATTCTGTTGTCCATTGCAGTAATAGAATTGTTGTGGGCTCCAGTTAGAGCTTTCTTTTGTTTTAACGTTGGAATAGCTCACCCAATTAGCTTTATTCTAGGTCAGCAATGTGAGCAGTACAACCTTTCATTTATTCTTCTATCTCATTTCAACAGGAGTCCAAATCACACCCTATTAGATGTTATTTTTTCATTCTTGTGTCTACCAAGTAGCATCTTATCACACGCATTCTGAGGTGAGGATATTCAAGCGTGAGTCTTGACCAAGATAGTAATCCCAAATCTGTGTTAAAAAAAGAGATAAAAAAGCATATCGTTAACTGAAAGAAGATCTTAGAATTGCAGCTGTGTTTTTGGATTTGTAAACCACTGTGGTCCCTCCTATTTCTACTGTAGTTGACCTGAGAGATTTTTCATCTGTTTGATTCTGCTATTATCACAGTATCACAGTAATGATGAGGCTGGAGAAGACCTTAAAGATCATCCAGTCCAACCTAAAACCAACCACATAACCCTAACATCTGACATCTAGCTCATGCCACTCAACACTTCATCCAGCCTAACCTTAAACACCTCCAGAGACGGTGACCCAACCACCTCCGTGTGCAGCCCGTTCCAAAATCTGATCACTCTGTCAGTGAAAAACCTTTTCCTAATGTAAAGTCTAAACCTCCCATGATGGAGCTTAAGACTGTGACCCCTTGTTTTAATGGCTCGTTAAGACTCTGTAGTCTGTCTTCTATTCTTGAGCGAAGACTAATGATATGGTCTGGCTGAAACTGAGCTGGTGAATGCAACTACGGATGCTCTGCACATATTTCCAGGAAAATAGAATATAGTACTGATACTTCCATTCTGAGTTTTAGTCTTTTTCTCAGTGCTTTAGCACTTGAAGTCTCTGGTTTTTTTTTTTAAGAATGATGATAAAAGCTTGATTTCTGCCTGACATTAAAATTAGGCACTGATTTCTGTAGGGATCGCATGGGAACGTTTTCACAGCTTCTCTCCTTTGCAGTGCAGGTGATTGACACCCCAGACAACTGATACCAGTAAAGCATTAAGAGTATTGAGAAACTACAGAAAGGAATTAACTGATGAAAACAAGAGCTAGTGCAAATATAAACTTGTGTGTCTGTTGAAGTCTGACACGAGCCACGTCTCTAAGTCATCTCATGTCTTCAACAAATAGCTTTAAACATCAGTTTCTAAAATCACATTAACCTGTTGTTTGCATATTGGAAAGAAGTACATGCGATAGTTTTTGCCTGAGCTCTCCTGTATTGATTTATTTTATTGGGACAGTCCTAGGGTGGGTTCATCTTTTAATTCCAAAATTAAAGCTAGAAGAAACCCAATTCATTAACTGTCTGATACGATCAAATTTTACTTCCTGTAGAGATAGGGCAGCTTTGCCTTTTATTTCAAGGTAATGAAGAAATATTTTCCACACACATACTTGACTCAGTATTGCTATTTTTTACTAACTGTAGTTGATTTGACTCTGTATGTGGGGGGAGTATTTTTTTAACTCATATTCAAATTTTATCCAGTTCTACTTTGGATATCGCAGCCTTTGTTAACAGATATATCAGCCTGACCAGTTACTTATTCCTGGAAGTTTGCCTTTGTTAAATATTAATTGAGTATTAATTCATCAATATTTTTAAAAATATGTATTTAAATGATATGCTCCTCTCTTTGGTCATTGACTGGAGCAATTAATAGCTTGCATGAGGTTTTTCCTTCATAAGTGTCATTAAAAATTCCTCCCTTCAAATAGAAATTGAGCTTCGTAGAGCTTCTTCTGTCCTGACACAATTACAGCTGTTTTCCTGTTCCAGCTCTGGGGGGGATGTATATCCATTAACAAGTCATTAGATAAAAATGCACTGCCAACTCCTCAGCAGGAAGAAGAACCCACTCACTAAACCATGGGAGCACTCTAGGCAGCAGGCTAAATGCAGGTACTTCTTTATTGCCTTTCCCTGACTTTATCCATCTGTCACTCCTTCCCTGCATGCTGGTGTGGCTTCAGTGAACTGACACCAATACTGCTGAGCGTTAGGTAAACCCAGTGATGTACTGGAGTGGGCTGCCTCCAGCAAAGTCTGCACCAATTGTAGATCTTCCTGGGCACTAAAGTCAGCTGCCCACAGAACAGCCCACATTCACAGTAGCAATTCTTATTTTACCCAGCAGCTGCTTATTGGAAAAGGTACCTCTGACCTCCCAACTCCCAAGCAATGCACTCAGGAATTGCTTGGGAGAAAGCTGGTTGATGTGAGCATATCTCACGCCACGGGCCATCCTCAGAATTTATTAGTCTGGACAAATCTAGCCCAGTGGCCAGAAATACTGCCATGCACCATTTCATTTACTAATGGAGACCTAGAAGCTTTAACATACTTGGAGTGAGGCTGCTGGCTTGCAAGTGCCAAGATGCTAAGGTGCCCCACAGAGTCAAGATGGCTTTTGGATAGGCATGCTTGAAAAAATGCCCGTCGTGATGGGTTTCCAATTAAAGATAGGCTTTGAGATTTATGTTGTTTTCAATGGGTTTCTTTCTTGGCTAAAAGCATCTAGATGCTACCCTGGGAGTCACTGACTTCACCACTCTTCCAAGGAAGTTTCACACTGATAGTAGTAGGGGCAATGGTCTGAAACTGAGGAAGGGGGAGTTTAGATTGGATCTTGGGAAGAAATTCTTTCCAGAAAGAGTGGTGAGACAGTGGAATGGCCTTCCGAGGGAGCTGGTTGAGTCACCATCCCTGGAGGTATTTCAGAAGCATGTAGATGTGTTGCTGTGTGACAGGCTAGAGTGGCAGCATGGAGGGGGTTAGTTTGTGTTTTTCCATTGATCAGGTATTTAGATGCTTGTGGATGTGGGGATGGTTGGATTTGGTGATTTAGGAGGTTCTTTCCAACCATTTATATTCTGTGATTCTGTACCTGAAGAGGAATGGCTGAGCTTAAAGACAGAGCCCATGGCTTTTTCCTTAGATTGGGGTTTATGTGAGTGGGGGCCCTTGGCCAAACGTAGCATAGGTGGTGTCACAGAGGAGAACACCCTGAATGAACACTATTAAGTGGCAATTAAAACACCTATTTTTTTCTCTATTTTTACAGATCTCTTATTTGTCTTCTGAGATGCAGGCACATCCCTCATCTGAATGGGATGCTAGTGCAGGTCTGAGAGCCTCCCATGATGTGGCAAGCCACTCTAATACAGGAAGTCTGCTGGCCAGTCTGTGACATAAATCTTTATAACCTGTAGAGAGATTCTGAATCATAGAGCTGTTGTTAATAAAAATCATGGTTTACTTATGTTTTTCTAATATTCTGCTGGAGTGAGAGGTGCAGACTTCCAAACCTGACTCTTTCAATGAACTGATGGCGTTTGGAAATTAATCTCAGGAGGTACAGCTCACAAAAACCCAACATAACATCGACTACAGCTGTTTCTTCTTGTCTGAGAGCCTGGTTTTAGCTGAGCTTTTTAGTTGTCCGACCTTCAGGTAGATTGCAGCAGATAACCATCTTCAGCTTCTTTTTTGTTTCCACATTTCTTCTTGTTTGTGTGTAAGCGGCTCAAGCTACCCGCACAGTCTCAGGCTGATAATCTATAAGTGTGCAAGACCTAGATCTCTATTGTCTCATTAGCTGATTTGTATTTCTCTGCAGAGAGATGGATGATCTCTTCAACACAGAGAGTTATCCATTAGTGTTTATTACTGTTAGATGTCCCTTGGAGCTTTCTGTTGTCTAAGTGAAATTTCAAGGTCGTGAAATGCCATGTTTTATTTTAAGATAAAATCAGAAAGAAGGAAATGGTTAAAAGCTTTCACTGATCAGGCAGTTAAATGTAGTTGCCTATGCTGGGTTTATTTATATAAAGAACAAGGGGGGTAGTGGGGGGAGGAAAGAAAACAATTGGTGCAAACAATCTCTTTGCTTAATCCCTGTCTATGTTTCTAAGCATTGGTTCCCATTTTGCCTACCCAAAATGCAGTGGTTTATTTGTAGTTGTTTTGAATGCAGAACATCACAGTGCAAAGCCTTTTAACCTTGGTTCTGCATCAGTTTTCAATGCAAGGAGTCTAGCCGTGGATGTTCTTTGTGTTCTTAGATGGCAGCAAAATGTCAACAGAACTTGGTATTACTACTGCCATTTAGTTTTGCATGGCATCGTTCTGTATCCCAGATGTTCCTATGAGCTGAAGTATTGTGGAGTTTCTCAACAAGAGTGGTTTTGTCTACTGATTCTGTGGAAAAGGTTCAAAAGCAAGCAGTGAGTGAGCATAGGTGATTAGTGCAAGTTCGTAGTGTAGAAGTCACAGCTGCAGCACAGTTCTGGATCCTGTCTCTAATTGTAAGCCAATCTGAGCCCGTAGAAATGAACAACATTGACTTTTGTCCTGTTAAAAATCCAAGGCGTTTGTCCCCTCATAACAGTCTTCAAAGTAGACTTGACCCTGGCTATGAAATTCTCTCACGCATGGAGATACCAGCTTTTTGTGTCCCATGGACATGTCAGCTTTCTGACTGATGTTTGGTTTAGACACATACACAAAGTGCCTGAGGCACCCACTGAGCCTAAACAAAGAAGCCTGGGGAAGGTCTCACCATATCCATTGTCTTACACTGACATTGGCCTTTCCATTACAAAGCCCTTGAAGACCAAAAGTAATCAATAATGATGAATGTGGTTTCTTCCCTGTGTGCATCAGAGACAGATGGAGAGTCACTGTGGACAACAATAGCCTGCAGGCAAGGGCTCTGACATGGTTGTTTAAAAAAATAACCACCGAAAACTTACATTAACAACAAAACCCAGCATAAAAAGGTGCAACAGTTTGTGGGGTTTTCCATAATTTGCTTGCTCGATGACAGATTCCTTCATCGAGCAGTAACTGAGTTGTCTGCTTGCTGTCACTAAGCAGCATCCATCTCTCAGAGCAATGGCAGGCAGTTTTTCAGCAGGCTTCTCTCTCTGCACCTCCCTTCCTACCCAAACTCCCATTTCCCAAGCTCTCTTTCTCCGTTCTGCAGCTCCTCTGGTGCATATGCTGTCTGCTTCCCAGCACTCTTGTTTACAGAGGCATCACATAGCTGAAAATAAATGCCTCAGCTGATCTTGGGAAGAAACTGGTTATGGACTATGCTGCATTTTGAACTTCTTTACAGAAGTTTCTTGTTCAGTTGGGGTCAGTTGGAGGAGGCAGTTCCACAGCGGCACATCCAAAAGCAATCTTGCTGACAGCCCAGGTTGTCTTCATGTTGTGAGCAGATGCTGTACATTCTCTATCCCATCCCCACCTTGGGAATGGGATAATGGGGGTAGGGTAATGGCAAATAACGTTTATTCCACCTACAGTACATTTCCCCTTCAGCTGAGGTTCTCTGATGAATGTAGAAAGAAGGGAAATTCAAGCAGACTAGAAATTATCAGAACCTGATGATTTTTTCATATCAGTTCTGTGTTTTCAGTCACTTCAGAGTTCATTTGCACCAGTAGAGGTACAGCTGGGTAGTCGGGAGGGGTGATGTGGAGTCATTACTGATACCTATAAAAGCATTTACAGCAGCACTGACTTAAGAAAGTTATTTATTAAAAGTAGAAGCAGTGACAGAGAAAAACAGGAACAGAGACAGGAACCTCTGAACTTGGAATTGGCCGAGTTCCTGTGGGGTGAGAGAGAAGCTTTCCTGTTTAATTGTTAAGAACAGAAAGCCCAGCATAAGCATCTTAACAGCTTTTTATCACAACATAGTAGTGATCATGAATTGGCCTAATAATATCTTACATGGAATTCAACAGATCATGCAGCAGTGGATATAAATAGGGAAATACAGGATGTTTTAGTGTTGGAATTAGCATATAATGGATTTACTTGATCTTAATGTGAGCCTAACTTTGTTTCTGATCCCCTGTCCATCATAGCTGTGTGACTCGCTTCACTGATCCCCTAAAAAAGTATGTAGTACAGCTGGCAAGCTTTGCTTTTCAGGACGAAGGCAGATGCTCTCAGTCATCTTAGTTATATTATTGACCAGTGTTACTGTCTTTCAGCATCAGGGAGTGGGGGGAACCAGCTGGAGACAAATCTTGTGACATCCAGTGAAAGCTTCTTAATTCCCAGAGTCTACATTGTATGGACTCCAGCCATGAGTGTGTTTCCAACTATTCCCTTCCCTTGTTTCCCCAGTCTCACAGCTCCAGAAGAACAGGCATGCTCTGTCCACTTCCAGCATCATGTCTCCCACAGCTGTGGGAAGGGAAGAGGAGCACTGGCATTTCAGGTAATTTATTTCAATCTTCCCACATGGGGGAGGTGGGGAAATCGAGAGTTTCTGGAGCCAGTGGGATCGTACTTTTGCAAACGAGGGCAGCGTTTAGCTCTGGATTAGGCCAATTCCTCCCTGTGGACGACCTTTGGAAGAAAACGAGAGAAGCACACCCAAAGACAGATTGTTTCCTTTACATTGCTAACGAAAGTGTTTGTGCTGCTAAAAACTTGGAGAAAAGCAATTAGAGGCTTCAGGGAATACGCTAAGTGAAAATGTGTTTTTTATTATCCTGGAGTACAGATAATTTACTAAATTGCTGTGTTTTACTTCTTGTGGTCACCAGTGACATGCTGACCCCGTTGTGGTAATGCTTCTCTGACGTGCTCCGAAAAATCTGATTACTATTTCAGCTGTCTGGAGTTGCTGCTTTTTGCTGCTCACCCAAGCCCAAAACATGTGCTGTGTGTTCCCCTTGTAGAGGGGACTTCCATGGAGAGCCTCCTGCTGCTGGGCTCTGTGTACCGCTACAAGGACAGCAAGCAGGTTGTGGTTTGCTCTGTGAAAGGCAGGGGGTGGCAAGAACAAAACTGACCCTAAAAATCATAGAATCCTTAGGGATCAGAAGGGACCTCAAAAGGTCATCCAGTCCAATCCCCCTGCCACAGCAGGATCACCCAGACCAAGTCGCACAGAAATCCTTCTTGTGGTTTATTTGCAGCAGTTCTGTATTTACAATGTGCCTAAAAAAGTCTTCATCCAAATCTGTTTGGCAAGGTGGTTACGAGTTTCAGCCCAAACCCTTTATTTACTGATCAGATCTTCACTGGTTGGAAAAGATGAAGTGAGACTGAACAGCACGGACAGATGAAAATGAGTCAGGCCAAGCTTTACTTTTAAAATAGCTCTCTCTTCATTACTGCATTTTTTATCCTAAAGTCATGCCTAGTCCCCAGGCACAGATGCTAGTGTTTGAATCCTCTCCCTTCAATTCGTATGCCAAGCATTTGCCCTGAGCCCTTGCATCTGAAAGGGGTGTCTGGACACTGATGTGGGCATCAAGCAACTCCAGCAGCACTCACCAGCTTTGCTGCATAGTTGGTTGTTTTTTCTTGCTTGAGGGTTGGTTGCTGGAGTGTGAGACATCGTGAGTGTGTAGTAGCTTAGGCACTTGAGTGTGAGTGCACCACAGCAGCAGGGCTTGGGATGTTCCAGTACTGTGGCAGCAGCCAGCCTGTCCTAGACACATCCCTGCTGCATCGGTCCATCTAGCTCAGACCATCTGCTGCTCTGAAGCCACTGTGTTTTTTTCTTCATGGGCATTCCACAATATTTATGGGCAGAAATGAAGGAAACGTTGAGAAACTACTACCCCTCCTGTATTTCAGTCTAGTGTGTTCTTTGGAGTGATCCCCATCTGTTTTCATTGTTGTTCACTACATTTAAATAGAATTTTAACAAAAGTCTCCTAATCTCTACTATAATTTACAGTTTCTTTTCATCTCTTAAAGATTTGTATACAGTTCTAAACCAGAAGACAACGGCGTACCAAAATCAACCCTCAAAATTGTTCCCAGTGGTAATATCAGCTAAGAATATGCCATTTCCCCGTAGATCCTTCCCCATTCTTTCTTTTTTTTCCCCTGATCTCTATCCAAATCTCAGAAATTTTATGTTCTGAGGCCAATATTGGATAAAGAAGCAGGCTGGATTCCATCATCGTATCATGCCTCTGGGTCTTCCTTCCTGTCTGTAGTCTCAGATCTACTGCTTAGCCTTCTGCTGGCTGAATGGACAGAGAGGCAATCATTTATATGGAAAGGTAATTGGTCCCTCTTGCAGATCACTGGTTTCATGCTTCTGGTAAAGCATTCAGCATCAACTAGTCAGTTCCCATCTTCAGACAGTTTTAATGCAATATATGTATTGCCCTCCTCTGCCAGAAATACTGCAGTGATCCTCTCAAGAGATGGCTACAGCCTGGGCTTCGTTAGCAAGATCCACACCTGAAAGGAAAAGTCTGTAGGTTTTGACCAAGTGGAAGTGAGAAAACACTGTTTTGGCAAAAGCTGCAACTAAAACTGTCTGTGACTATAACAAGCAATAAAAAAGCTGGAAACCAGGAGCAGACAGTAGATGCACAGTCCTTGTTGGCTGGGCAGTGCAAACTCTCTCAGCTTGGAGCTCTTTTCTACGCCTGTCCACAGTGACTCTCTTGTGTGAGCTGAGCTTTGGATTTCTCACGCTCTCTCAATATAGTCCTGCTGAGTGCTGGGACTCAGGGATATGTGTTTATATGTTCTCAGCAATATATAAAGGGCTACTGTCTGTCAACACCACTACAAGGTTGCATGAGATCCACTGGTCTTGGAACTGGTCATACCAAATGGTATTGTTACAAAATATAGGCATTGTGTTAAGGGAAGGGTTCCTGAGGGACTCCTCTCAGCAATCTGGAGTGTTGTGTCCAGTTCTGCACCCCTCATATGCAATGTGCCCAGGCGGCTAAGAGGGCTAATGGCATCCTGGCCTGTGTCAGGAATGGTGTGGCCAGCAGGGACGGGGAGCTTATCCTCCCGCTGTATTCAGCACTGGTTAGACCGCACCTGGAGTGCTGTGTTCAATTCTGGGCCCCTCAGTCTATGAAGGATGTTGAGGTGCTGGAATGAGTCCAGAGAAGAGCAATTAGAATGGTAAAGGCCACCCCCACCCACTGTATTACACTTGAGTACTGAAGGCAAGAAGCTGGGCATGGTCTCTGGGCTCTACTCTCCCACAGCACACCTGTGGACTGTGATAATGGGACGTGCCAACAGCTTGCCAGTAGTTGTTCTAACAATCAGATGATTACATTTTGGGGACTAGGAACAGAGCTCAGTACAGTAATAGGTATGTTACTGTAGAGAAAGCCAAGGAGCCCTCACTGTGGACAAACAGCTCTGTATTTTCAGCCTACAGCAACTGTTTTCAGGTGTCTCCAACACCCTTGCTTTGAATTTCTGAGGTGTGCTAGAAACTGCCACATCAACACACCGCATAGCTAGATGTCTTGTCCGTGTTGATGTTCCTAGATGATAATTTACCCTCCATTTAATCTTTCTCTGTTTCATCTCATAGTTTTAGCTGTAGCCAAGGAGTTTAAATTATACTGGTGCCACTGAAATCACAGTGTTGGTGCTTTAAATTATAGTTTCTGCTTGGACTTTACCTTTGCTTACTACACGAGGTTTTCCATTCTGCTCCCAGTCATCGAGTGAAAATGCTTCCCTTCTGCCTGATCCACGCAGTCTGCTGCAGTGGGCAGAACAGTGCGTTGTGTGAGAAGCACAGAGCCCGAGTGACAGCTTCTTCAGTTCATATCCCTGTGCTCTCAGCACCATGCGATGGGAATTACGTTGTGTAGAACAAATTCTGTCTATTGTCAGGTACCTTGTGCACCTAAATGTAAGTAAGGCTTAATAAGAGCAAGAGCAAACGCAGCTCTGAAACACTTCTTTGCACCATTCATAGGAGAAACAGAGAGAGTTTTCTACTTCAGCTCTTTTTTCTTGAAGATACTTCTTGTTGGGCATTCTTTACTAGTCTGAGTAACATTATACTCCAAGATGTACATACTCGTGAGGAAGGTGTTGTGCTTGGTGTGTGCTCGGTCTCATGTTAATGAATCCATTGGTGCTCCTTTATTTATTATTAATTATTATTTTTACCTTTTATAGTGTTGGATTTCCTTTTGCAGTTATTTAAAATTAAGCCTTTGAAGTTTTCACGGGATCATTTAATTTAGTGGGATTGCATCACAGAATCACAGAGGCTGGAAAAGACCTCATCCAGCCCAGCCTATGACCTGACATCACCACAACAACTAGACCAGAGCACTAAGTGCCACAGCCAGTCTGTCCTTAAACACCCCCATGGCTAGGGATTCCACCACCTCCCTGGGCAGTCCATTCCAGTATCNGGACACTCTCCAACCCCTCAATCTTTTTCTTGAATTGAGTACTCGAGTACTTAGTGCCAGTGCTCAAGGGGAGGCCTCACCAGTGCCCAGTATAGGGGGACAATTATGTCCCTAATTCTGCTGGTCACACTGTTCCTGATACAAGCCAGGATGCCATTGGCCTTTCTGCCACCCGGGCACACTGCTGGCTCAGGACTGCCCCACTGCTTTATACAGGAAGACCAGTATTTATTTCCTACCCTGGCAGGTGGAAAGGAATTAACTGGCCCTGTGTGACTTTCACTTCCATCACCAATTTCCAGGTTGCTCTCTGGTGTAATCTGGAAATCAAAGGATTCTTGATGTGTCCTTGCAGCCTGGGACCACCCTTCTGGCTTCATGAATGTCAGCTCTGTAGAACAGCTTGATAATCACCTGGAGGGCAGTAGTTGTGGGGTGTTCCTGCAGTTGTTTCTCACCTGGACTATCTACTTGATAAACCGTGCGAGCCTTTCGGTTGAAGCACCACTGAGTTAGCCGTGTACCCACATCCTTACGGCAGAAGGTGACTACACAAGGTAGTGGAGCTGGCACATCTTTTTTCTCCTGTTGTGTTGTAATTCTGGAGGCACACAGCTCTCGTGGCATGGAACCACCTCACCTCCTGCTGCCAGAGCACCTGCTCAGTGCATTTCCTTTAAGAACCACTGTGTTGCTGAGGTGAAAAGTGCTGTCACTGGCTTCCCTGCAGCGAGACGGAGCTGATTTTCCTAGGCAAGGAAAATCACCAGCAAGCAAGGTCTTGAACAGCACAATACTATCAAAACCAGTGCAGCTGTCACCTGTGTTGGTGGTATTGACACAGAGACTAAAGACTGAAAAGGTCTGACCTAGAGATCAAAGCCAAACTTCCAGAGAAACGATGTGTATGAATGAAAGGTTAATTACATAGGCAGGGTATGTGTCTGGATTGGAGGCAGTGTTTCCTTTGCATTTTGATGTCAGCTTCAGTTTTCAGTTGTTCTGGGCAAGTTATCCTTTTTCTGCGTGCTGTACTGAGTCTGGTGAGGACCAACCTGGGTCTGGAGAAAGGCTTTCAGGTCCTTACCCTCTCATTCCATCCCACCTTGTGTATTATCCCTTATCGTGGTATATAGGACACACCAGTGTTAGGCTGTGGGGTCTCTCCTCATTTGCAGCTGGGTTGTGTTCATCCCACGTGCTTCCAGTACTGGAAGCAAATCCAGTCCTTTCCTCACCGTGGTAGAACAGACCAGTTGTGATGTCTAGGTGTTTTTGCAAATGAAAAAGCAAGTCTGTCGATTTCCCAGAAAGCGAGAAACAAAAATAGATAATCTGTCCTTCAGGTGAGCTTTCTTTGCAGCACAACGTGCCAGCTACTGCAGATTCATGGAGAAGAATGGTACGAATTGCATGGTCAGGGACTCAATAATTCTTAGAAATGAATCACCGCTGTCAGGGTTTCTATGGGAACGGAGAAATAAGTGAATATTTAGGCGAGTCTCAAATGCATTCGATCAGAAGATCCAGTGGTTATGCAATGGCTGGGAGGGCACAGAAAAATAAATCATCTTATTATTTAGATTTTGCTAGTTACTGTTACTGTGGTTTTTACAAGAGTTTGTTTTATACGACTTAGTCACTAAATATTTAAACTCAGCAGAAGACAAACAGGACATTTGGCTGTAAGTTCAGAACAATGAACTCATGAGGTTTATTTTTATATGCAAGTTCCACCTGGATGCTTGCCATGTAACACAAAACCCAGTTACCACTTACTGCCTCTTTTTTTCCCCCCCTCTCTTGAAGCGATGAGGGCATCTGGATCCCATTTTAAATTGCAAACTAGGCTTTTTAGCTTTTTTAAACAATTTGCATAGCTTGAACTAATTAAGGCTTAGGTTGATGTGTAGGCAGTAAGAGGCAACACGACCCGACCCCAAGCATGAGAGAGGTGAAGGAGAAAGGCATGAATTTTGGCATTTCCTAACTTTTGAGAGCTTGATTTGGCTTGAATTGGCGGTTCAAGGTGAGCGGGACATGCGTGCCGTGGATGTCGCAAAGTGACAGCAGAACAAGAGCCCTAGGATAAGCTCTGCATGTTTCCCAGCATCACAAATAAATGTTCACAGAGCCTAAATACGCAGCCTGATGTTCTATTACCTTGAGCAAAGCCAACAGCCTCAGCCAGATGCAACTGTCCCTCATGAGCTGAGCTGTTTGTTGCAGACCCTGAAGCATCTGCGAGCTCCTGATGCCAGAGGTCTGATGTCTGTGATCTGCTCTGTTTGTGCTGATGTTGGGCTGATGTCCTTCAGTTCTAGGTGGCCTGACCAATGATGCCAGCCAGTGCCTAGGCAATTTCATCTCATGTTTTATCTTCCTCTCTCCAGTGCAAATTTAGCTGCAAGTACTGCCTCAGTTGTGTCCCAGAATGACACTTTTCCAGCCCAAATCAAACGCAGCATCATAAGACTGGAACCCCAGTGGAGCAGGAACCCCTCAGTTGTATGGTACAAACCAGGAGGAGCAGGGAATTTCTACTCAAGGCAAATCCAGTTTGTGTGACATTGAGGAAAACTGAACTACACCCTTAGAAATCCCAGTGTTGGATGCATATTCCTAAAAGAGATGGCTTGGGCTGGATGTTGCCCAGGGGGGAGCACTTTGCAGAGCTGTGGTGAGGATGGCTGGAGGAAGGATTGCCTAGCCAGAGCACAGTGCTTATGACTACTGAGGCATTTCTGCAGGGTTCTGCAGGAACTCAACTCTCAACAAAACATTTTGGTTTCACGATTCAGTTAGCTCTGCCAAAGCCATTCTCTCATTTTGATTATGTTCCACTTCAACCTTCTGCAGCCTGCAGTTCTTCACAGACAGCTTGTCTGCAATTAGGGCTTTCTTCAGAAGATGGCAAAATGCTTACCCTGAATCCCGAGAACGGGTGAATTGTCTGTTGCTTGAAGAAAATGTTGCTGGATTTTTTAAAGTCTTGGAGAAAACCATCTTTGTTCTTCGTTTGCAGAAATAGTTGAGTGCATTTACCTGAAATATTCCAAAGTATTTTCCTTTCAGACTGAGATAGAAGGGCTGGGGACTCACTCTGTAGGAAAGCCATTGCCACTGTGTGGTTGGGGGGCAGCTAGCTGGATGTTAGCTTGTGGGGTGCCCTAGCAGTAAAAGCTCTTGAGCTCTGTGGTCAGGGGTATGGCCCAAAGATCAAAGGAAGGGACTGACCTCCTCTGTGTGGTATTTGTCAGATCACATCTAGATACTGAGTCCAGTTTTAGGACCTGGAACAGGACAAACTGGAGGGAGCTCAGGCGATGGACCCCAAGGTGGTGGGGCTGCAGCATTTGCCCCAGGAGGAAAGGCTAAAGGAGCTGGGCTGGGTCAGTCTGGAGAAGGGATGGCTTTGGGGCATCGAACAGCCCCTGCCACTGTTGAGTGGTCATGGAGGAGATGGAGCCCTCATGGTGCAAAGCAGGAGGGTGAAAAACAGTGGGCACAAGTTGAAATGAGAGAGGCTCAGACTGAGTATAAGGATAAACTTTACCCATTAGGGAGTGAGAAGGTCACCCACATCAAGCAGTTGTGCTGTCTCTATCCTTGGAGGGTGTCAAGCCCCAGCTAATCCAAGCCTTGAGCTGTCTGGTCTGACTCCAGCATTGGTCCTGCTTTAGGCAGGAGAATAAACCATGTCCCTCTCAGCCTGTCATCCTCTGGTCTTAAGAAAGGGGATCCTGCTCTAAACACACTTAACAAGCAGGAGTGCTGTCAGTGCTGCCTACAGCAGCTGTGCTGAGCCTGACACCAGAGCACTTACTGCAGATAGGATGGACGACATCCAGCCAGCAAACGGTGGGGCACCATATTCTTCATCACATTTTAAAAGGAGTATTTGAGGAGCTTGTGAGGTCTGAATGAGTCTTCCAAACAGAAACCTAAGCACTCAGATTCATCTGTGTAAAAACCATATAAGGTCTTGAACATCTGTGCTCAGGTCCCCCCAGTGCTCTGTTTTACCATAGGCGATTTCATCCTCATTAGCCCTGCAACTGGAGAAGTGCTGTAGCAGCTCTTGCCAGGGCTGAGCAACCGAAGAAATATCGAGTTTAAAGTTGATTCAGATCTGAACACTGAGGCTGTATCTGTGGTCTTGCACATCATCCAGCTTTTCTTAGTATCTATTGCTGTTACCATTTGTTATGACAGCTACGTTATTTGTGAGGTAATGGAAGAGCGTAAAACAAAGCAGAGCTGTTTAAAGTATCAAAATTCCCTTATTGTGAGTGCTGTCGTCTTAGGTTTCATTCTATTTGGGTCATCTAGAATGTAAGTTTGTGTGCTATAGACGTGATAAATCTCTGTATTAATCTTTGTGACCTGTGTTTGCCCTGCCTCATGTGATCTCAGTATTTCCACAGTAAAAAAAGAAGAGGAGACTCGATACAGAAAGTTTAAGGCATGTACTGTGTTTATAAAACTCACTATGGGCCTGATCTTGTCATTTCTTTCCTTGGTTAAAAGTTCATTCTTCATCGTAGGACTGTCACTGAAGCGTTGGGTTATGTGTACGGAGGAGCCTGCAGTAAAGCTCCAGTGGGATGTTAACATTAGCAGCAATCACCCCTGTCTTCCATCAAGTGCAGGAAGTCATGGACATGATTCGAGAAGTTCTTATGGAAACCATTACATCAGCTGCGTCTGCTGGGGAAAGCTGGAGCATCACACGGGGAAGCTGCAGGTCTGCTGGGGTAGGAGGGACTGAGAACAGCCCATGCCAAACAAAGAGGAAAAGGAGTGGGCAACGGGAGCCTGCAGAAGCCTGGACTCAGCCCCACTGAAATGAGACCAGGGCGAGATAGCAGTGCAGGGCACACAGAGGGGATATCTAGCGAGGGAAAGAGGCAGCTGTGGGGATCAGTGTGAAAGCAGCAGCATTTTTAAGAACTGTGCTTCATGATGTCAAGGCATCTACTAATTTATCACTCCTATCCCACTCTTATTCCATTATTATTATTATTAATTCTTTTATTCCATTTAGTTTGATGCTAAAGACAAACAGTGGCCAAACAGGACACCTGCCAGACCTGGGTGCTCTGCATTCCCTCTCAGGGTAGACCTATTCAGTACAGATGCGATGCTTAAGGACACGGTTGGACTTAGTAGAACTAGGCAAATGATTGAATTCTGTGATCTTAAAGGCCTTTTCCAACCTGAGTAATTCTATGATTCTATAAAAGAGTCAATAAGGCTTTCACTTCTTTGTTAAGGCACAATGGCTTGTTAGGAACAGCCTGAGCATGAGAGAAACATGCAGCTCCTGCATGGCTCATGAGGGGTTGTGATGGCAGCAGCTCCAGAACATCCAACCAGGGTTGCAGGAGTGGATTTAACACTGGCAAGAGGGGTTGAAGAGAAGAGTTGGCACTGAGTGGAATTCCCAACATAGCCATTCCTACAGAACCTGATAATAACTCCTCATCAGCGCTTGCTTTCACAGGATTGCATTATCATAGAATCCTTTGGGTTGGAAGGGACCTTTAATGATCATCTAGTTCTCACCCTCCTGCCATGGGCAGGGACACCTCCTGCTAGACCAGGTTGCTCAAAGCTCCATCCAACCTGGCACCCATTGCCCCTTGTCCTATCACCAGATGCCCTTGAGAAGAGCCTGGCTCCATCCTCCTGACACCCACCCCTCACTATTTAGAAACATGAATGAGGTCACCCCTCAGCCTCCTCCAAGCTCAAGAGACCCAGCTCCCTCAGCCTTTCCTCATAAGGGAGCTGCTCTCCTTCCTTCATTATCTTTGTTGCTCTACCCTGGACACCCTCCAGCATCTCTGTGTCCTTCTTGATGTAAGGGGCCCAGAACTGGACACAATACTCCCTATGTGAACATGCTACCTTCTCTTACTATGTGCCCAAAATGAGAGGCAGCGATTTAGCTTCCACCCATGCTGTATTTTGTCATGTATTTGAGTTTCCCAGGGTATAAGCACCACGTTCCAGTTGTGTGCTGCTTGCTGCAGTTACGGCCACTGCAGCTCTCGCTGCAGAGTTGTATGTGGCAGGCGCCAGCTGTTTGTTCTAATGCACATCATGTACTTTGCCTGCCTGCATTTGGCCATTAAACCTGTGTGGGTATAGCAAGCAGTGTGCCGAGGCTCTGTTCTAGCCTTGCTGCATTCCTCCTGAAAATTTACCATGTGACAGAACGAAGGAACAAAGGTAAGGATTTCTAGCAGGGAGCAAGAAACGTTATTAAAGGAAATAAAAGATCGTCCCCCTGGAGAGTCGGTTATTCTGAGAACGATGCTTACCTTTGCCTTCTAGGTATGGATTTGGAAAATAGAGCCATCCTGATAAGGCTCCTTTTAACAGCATGGCTTCACCTGGTGATGTGAATTAGCATTAAACAACATTTAGTCACACACAGAGGCAGAGAGGGCACGGTAGGTTATTATCTGTCTTAAACAAACACAAGCTGTACATGTTTTAGGTGTTTGGGGGGAAAAAAAAATCACTAATCATTTCTGCCCAGGTTTATAAAATCCAATTAATTGTGTTTCATCGCACTGTTTTGCATTTTGAGGAATACAGCTTAAAAAGCTGAGGCAATCATCTCTGAGAAAGCAATTTTACTGAGGGTTTATGGCCTTGGGAGGCTTTCTTTCATGCTTGGTATTTGCTATATAATTAAGCAGTTGGCACTTAGCAGGTTTCATTTACAAAGCACTTTGTGTCTTCTCTAATGATACTAAGAAGAGAACTCACAGTTTTGAGATAATTCCTGCTCTTATCAAGCAAGATAAAGCCAAAACTATGCCCTTGTCTGTTTTCTGGTTTCAACATTTAAAGGAATCTGGGGGTTTTTTTTGCTTAAGCCATTTTGAATACAAATGCATGTTGAATAGGCTGAGAAATGGGAAATCCATGCAAGGCTACAGCAATCCTCTAAGTGCTGACATACTCTGAACACTGTGTCTGCTCCCATGTCTGGAAGACAAAGATAGAGAAAGATCATTTTATTGCTCAAGTATTTCCCTTTTTCTGGTTTCTATTTTCCTAACTGGAATCAATATTTTAGGGCTAATGGATGAGCACGTCTGCTGTTGCTGCTTGAAACGCTGACCTTGGCAATCAATATATTTAGCTTGGAGCATTCAGATGTCAATTACTATGATAATACTTCAGCATTTGCTGCCTGCAAAATGTCTGGGTTATTGGGTTAGAATTCCCTTGCAACCCTTTCCCACTTTCTCTCTTTTTATACTCTGCAACTGCTGGGGACTGCGAACCCTTGAGCTCAACTGTATTAAGCAATTGTTTTATTGGGAGTGGATGAATGATGGGGTTGGGGAGGGGGGGTGTGTTTGTTTTTTTCCTAATTTGTTGATCTTTTGGAAGATTCAGAGGGATGAGCAAGCTGTTGTGAATCATACATTTCACAGAAAGGTTTGAAAACCTTTTCAAGCAGATTTTGAAGAGTTCCTATAACAATGAGGGAAAAAGTCTGCCACATGGTTATTGCGTCCTGAAGAGACAGGGTATCTTTCTGTGAAAGCACGACAAAATCTGACTTCTTGTTTTCATTGTGGGTTGTAACTTAAGCGATTGAATTAATTGTGCTTAAATGAGCTTAGCATCACCAATTTCCTTCTCTACAGAAACGCTTTCATTTAAGAACTAGCGCATAGCCCAGGATTGTAATGTTAGTCGAGTGCTTCCCAAAGAGCACCGTTCTCCCCTCTCCTCTTTGTTTTATTCAACGTGAACTGCTTTGTCTGTGGGGTTTTCCTGCTCTTGCCTGAACAGAATGAACGACATCACACTGTCATCCCTGCCAGCACTGGTGCTTCCTGTGTGTTGCACATCAGTTCAGTGCTGAGCTTCTACACCAAATTACCTGGATGCAGGAAAGACCTTGACCTTGATATAAGATTGTTCCTTGTGACCATAAAGGCTTTTGATATAACTAAGAGATTATTAACCTTGGTCCAGAGCTTCAGTAAAGTTTGTCAGTCTCTGAGGAGCATAACAGATGATAGACCATGATAAACGATGGCTCTTTAGTCATAAGAGAGTCTTCAACTGCAGCATCTAATCTTATTAGAGAAAATCAGGTTTGGAGTTTAAAACTGTTTTCAGGTCTCTGCCCCACAAACTGTCAATTAGCTGAAACCCCTCACAGAGGTTTGCAAAGACTGGACACAAACTGCTGACGGATGGTGGCTATTTTACATGACCGCATTGCCTACTGATCAGTCCCAATCTGCATTTGGTCTCGAGTTAAAAGAAATCCTCAACTAACTGGGTAAACACTATTTCAGGTACAACATTTAAGTCAGGGAAATGTATAAGGGACAAAGATCTCTATAAGTGAGGCTGTGAGAAGGTATTATTTATGTGAACTTCTATAGTTGAAAAGTTTGTCTCTCAGTCCTGTAATAACCGCTACCTTTGTGCACACATGGCTCCACTTACAGATGTCAGGTGTCAGATGTTTAGGGTTACTTGGTTGGTTCTAGGTTGGACTGGATGATCTTTAAGATCTTTTCTAGCCTCATCATTACTGTGAGACTGTGATACAGGGTTTGCAAATGCTTCTTGTGATGCTGAATAAGCAAGGTCTGGCCTGAAGCCCTTGAAGGTAATTGAGAGCTTTTCCATTGACTTCAATGGGTTTTGGCTGAAGACATCAGTGAGTTTAGACTCTCAAAACCACTTGGAGTATTGTTGTCCTCATATACCACTTGAAAATGGAGACAGAAGTAGTGAAATGCTGTCAGTCACAGAATGAGTTGGCAGACATTAAGCACTCAGTGTTTTTGCTGCCAAACTAGTTATTCAATCACCAAAATAGCCCCAAAAATTAAAGAAAAAATAAGGAAAAGTGGAGATACTTTTATGCTGGTGAAATAGCTCTGTGAAAGGCTTGAGAAAAGGCTGAGGGAGCTGGGTCTCTTGAACTTGGAGAAGAGGAGGCTGAGGGGGGACCTCATTCATGTCTCTAAATATGTGAGGGGTGAGTGTCAGGAGGATGGAGCCAGGCTCTTCTCAAGGTCATTTGGTGACAGGACAAGGGCACTGGGTGCCAGCTGGAGCAGAGGAGGTTCCCTATAAATATCAGCAGGACCTTCTTCCCAGGGAGGGTACCAGAGCATTGGAACAGGCTGCCCAGGAGGGTTGTGGAGTCTCCTTCTCTGGAGACATTCCAGACCCACCTGGATGTGTTCCTGTGTGACTTGGTCTGGGTGATCCTGTTGTGGCAGGGGGATTGGACTGGATGATCTTTCGAGGTCCTTTCTGATCCCTAATGATTCTAAGAGATCAAAGAGTTGAACTGCATATAGAATGTCTTACCTAATGGTATCTTAGATAAGACCCTGAGCTCCCTGGGTTTATGGCTCTCCTGGGGTTATTGCTCACACAGCTATTGCAGTGATGTCATCCTCTTGTGGTCTCTGATAAAGTTTCAAGGTGCTGACAGTGATCATGTCAACAGCTGTGAGTCAAAGATCAGTATCTCTGCATTGTGTGCTCTGGAGGTGCCTGGACAGATCTCGTGTAACAGCCAGACTCCAGGAAAGTATTTGCTGGATGATGCATTCAAGGAAAACAAATACTCTTACAACAGCCTACACTCCTGCTTCTAACCACTATGGCTTACTTTTGCCTAGGACTGAAGAAGACTCTCCCACTTTACATGATCCTGTGAGGTCCCCTTTTTGGCTCGGCAGTCTGTTTCCACCTCAAGTAGTTTGCAGAGTAAAGGTGAGCAACCTTTTGTTCAGGACACTTTCCAGGAGCTAGGAACCTCCCTTGCAGTGGTGCTGCCTTTGCCTTGTGCCTCTCCTGTGGCAGTGGGATGGATGACAGGTACCTTTCTTCTCCTCTCCAAAGATGACCCCTTCTGAGCTCCTCATGGTTTCTTGTGCTGTATTTGTGATAACCCTAGCAGCTTTTGTTGTAGTTTGTCTGACTGTTGATTTTTGGGTTGGCTTTTTTCCTTCATCTGTATTATATTTTAGTTTCTGTCTTTAGCAGACTCACTAGTGGCATGAATGGGGACTCCACCACCTCTCTGGGCAGTCCATTCCAGCTCTGATCACCCTTTCCATGAGGAAGGGCTTCCTAACATCCAACTTAACCCTCCCTGGGTACAGCTTCAGGCACTGCCCTTTTGTCCTGTCACTAGTTGCCTGGGAGTAGAGCCTGCCCCCCACCTGACTATAACCTCCCTTCAGGTAGTCATAGAGAGGGATAAGGTTCCCCCTGAGTCTTCT
>VZRI01007849.1:1226-19394 GCA_013397515.1 Upupa epops | reverse complement strand
CCCCCTGAGTCTTCTCTTCTCCAGGTCAAACAACCCCAGCTCCTTCAGCCTCTCCTCATCAGACTTTTCCTCCAGTCCCTTCCCCAGACTCTTTGCTCTCCTCTGGACCTGCTCCAGCACCTCCATCTCTTTCTTGAAGCAAGTTGCTGAGAACTGCTCCCAGTATGTGAGCTGAGGCTTCACCAGTGCCCAGTACAGAGGAGAATTATGTCCCTAGTTCTGCTGGCCACACTATTCCTGGTACAAGCCAGGATGCCATTGGCTTCCTGGGCCACCTGGGCACACTGCTGGATCCTGCTCAGCCAGTTATCGACCAGTGCTGCCAGGTCCCTCTCTGCCAGGCCACTGGTAGCTACTCATCCTCCAGTCTGTAGCTGCAGGGGGTCATTGTGGGCAAAGTGCAGGACCCTGCCCTTGGCCCTGTTAAACCTCATCCCATTGGCCTCTGCCTGTTGACCCAAACTGTCCAGCTCTCTCTGCAATGTCTGCAACCCTGGAGGATGCTGTGCCCCTTTGAGATGGATGTGCTATTTGCCTTCTTTTCACATGACTGAAGAGCAGAAGGTGTACAGCTCTATGTTTCATTGGGTTGTCCCTGGCTGAGCAAACAGCACAAAGGGAAAGATTTCTTCTTGTTGTATCCCCTCCAAGTACTGAGTGCTCAGATGCACAATGAATCCTTCGCTACTTGGAAAGAAAAAGAAGGTGTTTTATGATAATGCTACTTGTAGAAGGTGTTTGAGGGATCATTCTTAGCTGTTCTCTGAGGTGAGGAGAGATCTATGCTATTCCCATGCTCATAGAGATGGTCATTCCAGTGCTGACTGCATGAGATAGTCAGGTGTGTCAAAGGAGATGAAAAAGCCAGAGGCTACAGAAGTCTGGAGCTTATCCATCTTGCTTCCTTGACCTCCATACTGATTTGATTTGAGGCTGCCTCATCACTGAATGTGATTTACATAGTTCATTAATTAATAGGGCTAAACGACGTTAAGAAGCCATGAGTGCACTGTTAACTAATGGGTCTGTCATGTTCTCACTGAAGCCTTCTGGAGTAGAACTTAGATTAATTCCATTCATATCAGCTGTCACTACCTGAAAGGTAGGACTGAAGCTGTTGTGACCAAGCCCTATATCTGACAAAGAAGCAGCTCTGGATCCTACTGACCTGGAGGGCATTGCCAGAAGCTGTCAAAGACTGAAGAGCACAGTCATCATCTCTGTCTGGCATTCTTCATGCATCTGAACCTTGATGTTAGCAGAACTCTAGAAGGTGAGAGTCTTTACTAAATATTATAGGAGGAAGAGTTTAATGCGTGCTTGTGCAGGAACATAACAGATGCTGTGATCTGGGGAAAACAACCCAAAACATAAATAGCAACAACCAGTTATTAAACGAGCACAGAGTCTGCAGTGAAACTAGCTAGCCCAGCATACCAGTGTTTTCCCCAGAAGTCTTTTGTTTCCTGGTCACAGTTGCAGATTTGATTGAAATCACAGGCAAACCCTAAATGACAGTTCCATTTCTTCACATAGAGAATAGTAATTGAAAACTGTTCTCATGGAAAACCACTTAAATTCTAGTGGATTGAGTAAATATTGTAACCTTTTGCCTTTTAGAAGTGCTTTGCCTGGTCTAAGGGAGGGGTAAAGAAGAAATAAAGCCATATTGGAATAAAGAAGAAATAAAACAACCTTCTTCATCTGTCTTCTCTCTGTGAAGTCTGCTCTTTAAGAGGGTGATGCCTGCAGACCCTCTTGTGGTGTGGTATTTGTAGAGACCCCTGCAGAACAACCACAGCAGATTTTGCTTGCAGTGACTTTATTCTATCGACTGTCTGTGCTAAAGATACCACCTGAAGAAAATATTATTGGATAAATCCTTCTCGCTGCCTGCACCTTTGTAGATCTTGGAACAGTCATAGCCAAATAGAGAAGTGTGTTCATCAGTCTTGTTCATTCTGTTTAGATGTTTGTAGCCACTCTTATCAATGAATCCGTGCGTGGTGTTGTCTTGTGGTAGGATAGATCTAGCTGCCTGACAATATGGGTGTGAATGTACTTGTTATAGCTGTCTTCACAGATGTGAAATTAGGTCCCACAACCTCAATCAGATTGTGAAAATTCCTAGTTTACTTTGTCCCAACACAATTTTTACTGATAGCATCAGAATTGGAAGAAAATCTGATCAAAATCACCTTATTGAATTATCTAGGACAAAGGCTTGTGTAGGAGAAAGGGACCTGGGGGTCCTAGTGGCCAGCAGAATGACTCTGAGCCAGCAATGTGCTCGTGTGGCCAAGAGAGCCAACAGCATCCTCGGGGGGATCAGAAGGGGGGTGGTTAGCAGATCTGGAATGATGTGTTTGCAGTACAGAGTTAGGTCTGACTCATCTTGGTGCTTCTGGGTGAGTAAGATCCAGTGTTCCTGTAGATGGATGCTTGCTATGATCCAGCCATCAGAGAAGAGTGATGCATTACTGAGGATTTTCACTGGTTGGTACTATCTGCAGTAATTGCACAGCTACCAAGAGAGATAATTGCTGGTTTCCAGATGTCATCACTGTGGTCAAGGCCACTTGCTCCCACTCTGTTTAAATTCAATTCTCCTTTGAACCTTCCTATTCATTAGTGAAAAATTATGAAAGTAGTTTCTATATTTAACTACACTAAAGAAAGACAAGCAAAAGCTGTTTTAAAAGGCTGATTGATTCTGAGCATTATGAAAGTGTAGTGAGACTGCTTACCTAACAAAGCATGCTTAATGAGCACTTAGAAAACTCACGTGCTAGAAGAGAAAGCAGAACTGGGGTTACTTTTTCCATGATTCACAAATAATGAGCATAGGAAGCAAACAAAAGCACACTTGTTCATTCCAGCAGCATTAACTCTGATCAGAAGATGCAGATCTTGAGCCTCTATCTTCATGGTGTCTCTAGAAAAGAAAACTCAAAGGCGTTTTGCAAAGACGTGCGGAGAAAGCACCCCTGGTTCATCATGCTTCCTCACACACCTGCATGTGCTGTCTATGCAAGCATTTGCAAGAATAGATCATAGAATCCTTAGGGATCGGAAGGGACCTGGAAAGATCATCCAGTCCAATCCCCCTGCCACAGCAGGATCACCCAGACCAAGTTGCACAGGAACACAGCCAGGCGGGTCTGGAACGTCTGCAAAGAAGACTCCACAGCTCCCTGGGAAGCCTGTTCCAGTGCTCTGGGACCCTCACTGGGAAGAAGTTCTTTCTGATATTTCTATTGATCCTCCTCTGTTCCAGCTTGCACCCAGTGCCCCTTGTCCTATCCCCATATGACCTTGAGAAGAGCCTGGCTCCATCCTCCTGACACCCACCCCTCACATATTTATAGACAGGAATGAGGTCACCCCTCAGCCTCCTCTTCTCCAAGCTCAGGAGCCCATGTGTTAATGACTTACTCACTAACCTCAAAGCCAAGTCCACGTGCTATGAACCAGCAGCATTAGCTTTATGTTGTGGGCTGTGTTATTACTTCAACAAAAGCCATTGTTTCAGAGTATGTCGGGTACAATTGTTGTATCAAGATGTGAACTGTGGGTAGCCAGCTCCTGCCCTTACCAGAAAGCCATTGGGACAAAATACGGCTGTGCTGAAAACAAGACAAAAACAATCTAGAGATGTTTTTGTCAAGAAACATTCAAGCCAGAAGTGTGATGTCCTATTACGATGAACGATGCTTGAAAAATTCAGAATAACAGAGCAGATTCCTTCCTACCCTAAAAAGCTTTGCTCTACACAGGAGGGCTTCACAACGGCTGGAAAATATGGGAAAGGTAAACATAGGCCTGTGATATCACCCAGACCTTTGGAAAAGAGGGGTGTTTTTTGGTTTTCAAACTGTAATTGGGCTGCATGTTGGGTTCGTGTGAACACTGCACAGCTAATGCATAGGTGAATAGGTGTAACGTGTCCGTGTGACCACTGCACAGCTAACGTGTCGGTACAATAGGTTCTTAGTGCCTTCTGGGTGATTTTCTGGTGGGGTTTAATTTTCTTTAGTCATTTCCTCCTTCCTTTTTCATCACAATTGCTTTGATAGTTCCCGGTATATATCGCTTCTTTGCCCCACCGTTAGCCCTGAAAGGGGCTGACAGCCCCCCTGTCAGGCTTGTTAAGCTCTTGAAGCTTGCGGCATCCTGCGTGCGGCATGGTTCTGATTACGCCGGCAGCGCAGACACGTCAGCTCGCAGCTGCTGTGGTGCTGCCAGATCAATACACCCACAAAGCACAGCGAGCGTTTTGTGTAGGTTCAGAAATCAGATTTCTCTCGTCTAGAGGTTCCGACTGGAAAATACAATCTCCAAATGTGAAACAGTTCTTCTGGAGCTTTGCTGAGATAGGCGTTTATCGATGTACGTATCAAGGCACTAAGAAGCTTTCAAGGCTTAGCTACAAGAGTTTCCTCGCTTCGAACGAACACCACCTCCCCCTCTGCCTCTCCCCCGCACCACCCAGGCCTCCACAAGTGATAAGGCGCAGCATATGTTTCTCCTTAGGCTTGCCTGCGAAAATAACGAACCCTTAAAAGACGCATCAGTCACGGACATAAACTTGTCAGAAAATAATGATCCCCTGCGTCTCTTTCTGATCTTACTAAGTCACTTGGCTATTGATAACCTTGCAGATGCCCTGGAAATAATCAAGGCAGAGATAATGAAATGTACTGATAAAGCAAGGAGACCTGACTGGGTCAGCTTGAAGCCCGCTCAGCTGTGAGTTTTGTGGGGATGACTGTTAGTTCTAGAGGGTTTGTTCTTTCCTTTTCTAGAGTGGATAGAACTCTGTTTGTGTTTTTTCTTTCCCTCTCGCACAGATAAGCTCATTTTTTAGCCTTCCAACTACAGTGAACATTTCCTTCAGAGTTAATATGCAGGAACTGTCAGCTCCTCAGCCAAGAGGAAGAAAAGAGGAGTGGGATACTGGGACAGATAAACTGTAGTATGTTGTGGGGAGCAGGCAAAGTCCATCTCTCCCAGATATTTGTCCTACCATGTCCTTAGAAATGGTTGTGTTAGGGGTGAGCTGTGCAGGAGTCAGAATGAGTTGTACTGGCAGCAGTTGCAATGATAGTATAGATCCTCACAAACTGAGGTGTAAGGAAAAAGGGATGGTATGCATGGAATAGAGTGACCTTTTCAGCAGTCTCACCTCTATCTGTGCTTTTTCACTCATTTATAAATTATTTCCTCTAGGGAGTGGATCTGGAGGGTCAAATTTGACCAAATTTCACCCGATGGTGAAATTCAGCCTAGGGCTTGGTTTTCCCGCAAGGAAAACTGTTGCCCCAGAGGGAGGAGAGTTGAAGTGTGAGGAAATTGCACGACTCCCCTTCTAAGGAAATGGCTGATCTCAGCAAAAATGTGGAAATATGGCTTGCATTAACTTTTGTGAAGTCCTTTTCACTTTGTTTTTGTTTTGAAGAACAGCTCTAAAAATGAATAAATAAAAAACCAAATTGCAGAGTGGTTTCAAAAATCCCCTGAAGGAAACAGGGTTTGGATGAGCGGAGAGACCTTGCACTTCAGAAAGGAGAGCTGGAAAGGATTTGCTTTGCACAACGACCATCAATCTGGCTGAAGCGAGTGAGTTTGATTATGGAGGTTGTTCCCCATGGAAGAACAATAGGTTAAGAAAAGGGTTTTATAAAATAGACTGTACAAAGGAGAGTGGCTAAATAAAATGCCTTTAAAAAGGCACCTGAGAAAGGCACCCGTTAGAAGGAAAGGCAGTGAAACACCATGCTCAGTGAGGTGGATCCGCTTTTATCAGGGCTACAATTATGCAACCAATTAATTGATTAAGATCTGTTGCCTGGATTTTACTTCAAAAAGGAACAGCATTAAACATTATCTTTGCCTACTTTAACATAAGGCATCAGAGTTTGCTCCTCACTTAAAAGTCTCAGGCTGAGGGTGCTTTGGATGCTTTATTTTCCTGTCTTTGTGTGAGATTGTGAGCCAAGAGAAGACTGATGAAAGGTCTCTGGAACGAAGTATTTTCCTTTCTCTAATGCAGCACAGTCAGCAGAGCATAGGTCAACATCAAGGAGTCCACCCTTTGCCTGATCAGTTGTTCCTGTTCTGGCTCCTTCAGTGTTCGCAGCCTTCAGCCCTACAGACTAGAACTCTGACACTGACTGCAGCCTGCTTTGCTACACTCTGGTTCCCAGTTCCTTCTAGTCTTCTGCACAAATTTTCTCCTGCATCACTAACAGTGAAAGATTGTGGTCTTTGGTGATGGTGAAGGATCCAACATGCAGTGGTAGCTAGTCATTACGAGTATCAGAGGGGGTTTTTCTATTGTCCTGTTGTCTGGGGGGCAGTGAATAGCTATCATAGAATCATTAGGGATCAGAAGGGACTTCAAAAATCATCTAGTCCAATCTCCCTGCCACAGCAGGATCACCTAGCCCAAGTCACACAGGAACACATCCAGGCAGGTCTGGAACATCTCCAGAGAAGGAGACTCCACAACACCCCTGGGCAGCCTGTTCCAATGCTCCGTTACCCTCCGTGGGAAGAAGTTCCTGCTGATATTGATATGGAACCTCCTCTGTTCCAGCTTGCACCCATTGCCCCTTGTTCTGTCACCAGATGACCTTGAGAAGAGCCTGGCTCCATCCTCCTGACACCCATCCCTCACAGATTTATAGACATGAATGAGGTCACCCCTCAGCCGCCTCTTCTCCAAGCTCAAGAGACCCAGCTCCCTCAGCCTTTCCTCATAAGGGAGGTGCTCTACTTCCTTCATCATCTTTGTTGCTCTATGCTGGACACCCTCCAGCAGCTCTGTATCCTTCTTGAACTGAGGGTCCCAGAACTGGACACAATACTCCTGATGTGGTCTCATCAGTGCAGAGTAGAGGGGCAGAAGAACCTCTCTGGATCTGCTAACCACCCCCCTTCTGATCCAGCCCAGCCTGTTACCCTCTGCTGACCAGGCCATGTGCCTGCCTTTTAATCGATGGATATATTTAGTAGCTGAAATGCTACAAAAAAGCCAATCAAGCAGTGATGTTTTATCTCTTAACGATATAACCATTTATATTAACAGACCTTATGAATCGGTGCAAAGGCGAGGTCCGAAGGGGCACAATGGAGCTTCTCATGGACTCTTTTGTTGCAGTACATCTCTGGCTTTCTTAGGCCTGGGTTTGCTTGTACTGATTTATCTGGAGACTATAAACTACAGATATATTTGCCTACCCATTCTCTGTTGTGACATTATCATTAAGAATCTATCTATCCTCTCGGGTTGGAGCAACCCAAATTGCTTTTATCTGAAGAAAACCAACTGGCAATAACTTTTTTTTTAACTTGCTGATCTCATTTCTCTGTCGGTTGATTATGGTTTTCATTTCGCTTTCCAAACGTGCTTTTGTTTCCAATATTGAAGAATATATATAGAAAGGGGATCCATTTCAGTGATGGATGAAATCCATCACTCTCCCTCTACATTTACAACTCAATTTTAAAGATGAAACCTTCTACCAAGCGAAAGCATAGGCAGGCACTTCATCAGTGCAAATCGGAGTAAACACAAGGGCTTTCTTTTCCAGAGGGACAAAAATGAGAACAAGATACTGAGTACAATCAAGTAAGAGTTCTCTAAGGGGAGAGGCAAGGCTACAGAGGGTCACAAGCTTGCAAGCCGGCCCAACTAGGAAAAATTGTGATACAGATGGAAGAAAAGTTGGAGTTCCTCAGAAAAATGATGATTTACAGCCCTTCTGGTTAATAATAACATATCACGTGTGCAGACCGGGTCTTGTGATCTCTGACAAGTCATATGTTATAGTCGTATTAGCATTGGAACGGGCTGCCCAGGGGGTTGTGGAGTCTCCTTCTCTGGAGACGTTCAAGTCCCACCTGGATGTGTTCCTGTATAACTTGGTCTAGGTGATCCTGCTGTGGCAGGGGGATTGGACTGGATGATCTTTCAAGGTTCCTTCTAATCCCTAAGCATTCTGTGATTCTGTATGTTCTGTCCCGATGCTGTTATCAGATGTGCGTTTATCACACAAATAATGTGTAGGCACCTTTTGAAACACAACTGAACGCAGAGCAGGTGTGACACCAAAAGAGTGGAGATGCAGAAGATGGGAAGTCTCCATCCCAGCTTTTCTGTGAATAACTAGTCTCTGGCTTGGAATCACAAAAGCAGGTCCTTGGACTAACTGCAATACTTTGGCCACTTGACCTTCTTATATCACAGAGAACTGATTATTGTGTCCAGTTCTGGGTCCCACAGTTCAAGAAGGATGCAGAACTGCTTGAGAGAGTCAGGCGCAGAGCCACAAAGATGATGAAGAGAGCGGAGCATCTCCCTGATGAGGGAAGGCTGAGGGAGCTGGGTCTCTTGAGCTTGGAGAAGAGGAGTCTGAGGGGTGACCTCATTAATGTTTATAATTATGGAAATGGTGGGTGTCAGGAGGAAGGAGCCAGTACCTTCTCGGTGTCATCCAATGACAGTACAAGGGGCAGTGGTGTCAGCTGGAACAGAGGAGGTTCCACATAAGTATGAGAAGAAACTTCTTCACAGTGAGTGTGACAGAGCACTGGAAGGGTCTGCTCAGGTTGTGGGGTCTCCTTCTCTGGAGATGTTTAAAACCCATGTGGACATCTTCATGTGTAACTTGATCTAGGAGGATCCTGCTCTGATGGGAGGATTGGACTGAATGATCTTTTGAGGTCCTTTCCAATCCCTTACAGTCTGTGATGCTGTGAATTTACCTGATAAATCATCACACGTATGCTGCATAATCTGAGTCCAAATTCTTGTGGAATACTCGTGTTACAGTCTAACTGATGATTTTCCTCTAAAATGTGATTCAAAACAAACAATAGTTGGAGACACTGCTCAGCAATCCTTCTTTACGTGCAGTCAGATAATCTCTTCCTCAGAAATCACTGCACTTCCTCAGAGTAAACATCAGTACCTTTTAAATATTGAAACAATATCACCTTTGGGCTGGTTTCTGCTCCATAATGAAGATCTGCTCGTACAAGCATTTATGAATAATAACAGCTCCTTTCTCATTACCTGTGTCAACGTAGGGATGACCCGTCAAAATCACACTGAAATGTGTTGGCTCCCGTGAAAAGAGAGATGGTTTATGCAAACACATAGCTCTTCCCAAATTCAAGAGCAATTTCCAAATGTAAAGAGAGAGAGGCTCTCAATTCCCTAATCAAACACTCTGAGATGAATCAAACTGTGCAGGAACAAGGCCTGTTCAGTGGACCAGCATTTCCTACCTAGTGGAAGAGAAGTGCTCTATTGATCTTGAACATTAAAGTGAGAAGGAGTATGGTAGGAAACTTTTCTTACCAGTGACATGGGTGACACCAGTGAAAATATCTGGAGCTGAACTAGAGGAGAACTTCTGCTCTTCTGTACTAAAGCTGTGACAGAAAGGAGATGCTGTTCTAAGTGGATGGATGGAGCAGGCACATGTGTAAGAAGAAAACAAACCCATTTACTCTTTACAGTTGATCACTTTATCTATAAACACAAGATGTAACAGATTATTCGGTGCACTCACACTCCTCAAGTTCATTTGTGCCGGGAATAGAGGGCAGATAACTTCCATTTCTCAGTGCTGATGTGTAATGTACTCATCCTGCATGAATGGTTTCAGGCTTAAAAAACTGTATCATGTGTGATATTTGATACTGAGAATTTGCAAGACTTCCTTTGCTTTGAAGGGTTTTCTGACTAAGTTACTAATCCCATGACTGGCTGTGTGTTTAGGTCTCTTCTAAGACCATTACTCATACAGTCTGTTTGAAACAGGAGCCAAATAAAGACAGAGGGCCATGGTTCATTTGCGTTAGCCATGTAGAAGGGGGGTATTTGTGTCTTATAAAGTTTGCACTCTGCCTGCATTTTACTGTCTGATGTTGCACAGAACAGAAGCCAGCAGAAGCCATTGGAAAACTTTCCACCTCTTAAAAAACCCCTCAGACGTGTGTCTGCCTTTAATTCTATGTGTTGATTTTATTAATCCACCAAGAGCTGGTTTAATTTTATGTAGTTAATCTGAACAGCAAAGCTAAACACAATCATGGAATTACAGAAGCAGAGAATCATTAGGGATTGGAAGGGACCTCGAAAGATCATCCAGTCCAATCTCCCTGCCACAGCAGGGTCACCCAGACCAAGTTGCACAGGAACACATCCAGGTGGGTCTGGAATGTCTCCAGAGAAGGAGACTCCACAACCCCCTGGGCAGCCTGTTCCAATGCTCTGGTACCCTTAGTGAGAAGTTCCTTCTGATATTGATATGGAACCTCCTCTGTTCCCCCTGGCACCCAGTGCCCCTTGTCCTATCCCCAAATGACCTTGAGAAGAGTCTGGCTCCATCCTCCTGACACCCACCCCTCACATCTTTATAGACATTAATGAGGTCTCCCCTCAGCCTCCTCTTCTCCAAATTCAAGAGACCCAGCTCCCTCAGCCTTTCCTCATAAGGGAGGTGTTCTACTTCCTTCATCATCTTTGTTGCTCTACACTGGACACCCTCCAGCAGCTCTGTGTCCTTCCTGAACTGAGGGGCCCGGAACTGGACCCAATGCAGTCTCACTAATGCAGAGTAAAGAGGCAGAAGTACCCATTGCCCCTTGACTCTGACTGCATGAAGGAGGAGGCTTTTCATGAGCACACAACAGTGATCTTCTGAGAGAAGGCGGGTGTGAGGCTGCATTCTGACTATGCTGGGTCTGGAGCCTAGAGAAAATGGACTAAAAGCACTGAATTACTTAATGCAAAAGTTGTTAAGGCTATCCTCCCATCTTCTCCAGTAGTGAACCACACAATCCCCCCAGCTCTGGCACGACAGCTAATATTGTTTCTATTCAGTCTGAATGAGCTTTGCAAATTTCTGTTTGCTGCTGATAAAGGCGATTAGGAAATCCAGGCAGGAGAGAGTAACAAAGCTTCACAAAGGCGGTGCACAAGCCTCCATCAACACCAGGAGAGAGAAAGTAGGCAGCAGAGGCAGTATGTGACTTAAAGCAAAGAGCACAGCAAGCGATGTGTTTTGTTTCCCCAAGAAATTCTGGAGGGTTTGATCATTTGCAAGTCAGTCGGTGCCGGATGGGGATTGCAGCGTTTTCTGCTCGGTGAGGTCTTGGGGTGAAAAAAATTGCACCAGGAGCAAACTGTTGTAACTGCTCATAGACGAGCAGTAGAATAACAATAATCATGGTAGTTGTTCATAGTGCTAGAACCTTGGGTAGTGCCCCTCTCCAGACACTGAGAGGTGAAAGGAGCTCATGTTCTGAAGCCTGAATGATTTTGATACCTCTATTTAATTGTGGGCTGCTTGAGCTCTTACAGTAAAGATAGAATTATCTTCTTTTCCTTTTATAATTCAACATCTGATGGGTTTACAAGAAAGCAGAACTACAGATGTTGGTCAGATCCTGCGTATTTTCTCTTTGTTTGCTTTTTGCTATGAACGTACGGTGATGCATCCCATCTGCTTTTGCTGTGTTGCATAATCCAAGATAATACTTAACACCGTTAGCAGTCAGCATGGGATGCATCATAGCTCGTTCCAGTGTGTGTTGCCAAGGGCCTTAATCTTCTGCTTCAGGATTATAAATTTTTAATGCCTTTACAGTAACATAGAATCTTTTAGGTTTGAAAAAACCCCCTTGTGTCTAACCATTCTCTGACTGTACCAAGCACAGTGCTACCCCATGTCCTTAAGATCAGCACAACTGTTAAACATGTGTTTTTAAACATGTCCAGGGATGGTGATCCAACCACCTCCCTGGGCAGCCTGTTCTAACTCTTAATTTCCATATCAGGGCTGATTCTGCACCCAAACTAGCCTGTTTAAAACTAATTCATAGACCATGACTGAGCTGAAGGTCAGGTGAGTAGCACTTTCTTTCTCCTGAACCTACAGTCTCATCACAGCTACCTTGGTTTTGTTTCATCCCTGTTCCTTGTCCTGCCTTGCACCTTTGTCAGGTGCACAAACCATGCCGTTTTGAACTACAGCTTACCAGTTTGGCTTTATTGCTGACAGTCTGTAGATTTTAAGGGATTAATCAGTCAAGCAGCTGTATGCAAAGTAAAGCTAAGGCAATAGTACTTAATTTCTGCACTGAGTAGGAATAGACACTGTACTGAGGCTTTGTCATGTCCAAGAGCACGTAAATTGATCTGACATTACAGGCACAGCCATCACACACACATGCAAACAAAGAGCAGGACTTCCTGCTTTAACAAAGTCATAGGCTTTTGTTTATAGTCTTTCCTATGTAGTTTATTTGTTGCTGTAATTTGTTTATTAATCAGGTGGATGCACCATGCTGGGACCCTGTGGCAGGAATCAGTCATGGGACCTAGAGAAAAGCCTGAGCTCAGCCAGGAGCCAGAGCCCAAAGGGATTCAGTATGGTCACACAGAGTGGCGAGAGAGAAATCTCCCCTGCGGGGTCCTGATGAGGATTATACCCTTCCACAGATGCCTTGATAATCTCATAATCCCAAATCTATGACTTGCCTCTGATCTCCTCTCACTCTAAATTATTTAGACTTCAAGTAAGAGGAAGTTTAGAGAAGAACAACAATAATGAAAAGCCCTTTTCCATTAGGCTTCTAAAATATTTTTAGCCTGTTTAACGGAGCAGTAAATGAGAGAAGTAGAAGAGGGCTTGGAAGAGCAGCATAGATGTCTTTAATCTCTCGTCTTATCTCTACCACATCTGCTGAAGCAAACAAGCAATATGTGTTTCCAGTAGGTGCTGAACACTTCCATGCTCTAGTAGAAAATGTGGATAAATGCTTTGTTTTTATAATAACACTTTGAATTAATGTAACACAAATGACAGGAAATAATCCCTCCACATGCGGATGGAGAGACCTGTGAATTACACATTTGGTTACCAGTCAAAAGCAGGCTCCATTTACCGACGTATTTATCCCTCAGAAGGGGGATTAGCAGATTGAGGGAGGTTCTTCTCCACCTCTACTCCGTACTAGTGAGACCGCATCTGGAGTCTTGTGTCCAGTTCTGTTCAAAACCAGAATGGATGGGACCTTGAGAACCCTGGTCTAATGGGGGGGGTGTTTCTGCTCATGACAGAGAGTTGGAACTAGATGATCCTTGAGGTCCTTTCCAACCTGAACCATTCTATGAATCAATGAATCTATGACTCTCCAGCCATTGTTTTATAAGGCTGTCAACTGAACAATTTGCAAACTGTCCACGCTGTTTGGCTTTTGAAGGCAGATTTAACCCTTCTCAACTGCTATTCTTGCAGAATGCCGTGTGATGATTTGTGTATTGTATTAATAATTCTGTCATTTTCCAAATCTGAAATAATAGTTGTCATCCCCACTAAAACGGTGATTTGTTTAATGGTGTCACAGGCCTTTAAAGTCACGAATCTTCTGGAATACAACCCTTCCTTGATAAAGAAATCCACTGTTGACTTTGCAGGAAAATAGCATTAAAAGAGAGTGCTCTGTCTCTTTTACTCCTTTGACCTCTCTTTCCCAGCCATAACTAGTCTCCTGTAGCTGGATTAGTCCTCTTGTAAAGGAAAAAATAATCTGCTTTCAAGATTTTCAAAATCTCATTTTTCAGAAAGTACCTGGTTTTGCTCAGAATGGCCTTCTTCTTGTTGTGTGATTGAAAAGATTTCTGTGACCCTTTATCAGAGATCAAACAAACGCAAACTGCCCTTACCATCAGCTCAGTGTTTGGTCTGGACTGAGTCATCCCATCATGTGCTGGGCTCCTGAACTCACTATCATTCCTGATCAGCACAGGAGCGTGGCATCTGCGGTGTAATTAGACTCTGTGTTAGTGAGATTGAGTTTAGCAATAGATAGGTATGGAGATGACCTGTACTGTTGTTGTGGTGGTAAAGACGGAGCCTTTAAAAAGCACAACATAAATTAAGAATAACTTAATTATAACTTAATAGTGACAAACTAGAGGAGGTTATTGATGGGGAGCTTACTGATTCCAGTTTAAATGAAGAGCTTCTATATGAGATTTAAGCTCCAGTGTGAATGAAGCGCTGGGTGCCTTCACTACTGGCTTTCTGCTGCTGTATTTGCCTGAAATGCAACACGATGATGACACAGCTCTAATAACGAGAAGGGAAGTCGTTAACCTGAGGAAATCTCATTCAAATGAAGCTAAGGGGCAATGCAATAGCTGAAGCTTGCCAGGATTTTTGTCTGACTACTTTTCAGGGAGCTGGGGCTCAGAGCAATGGAATTTCCTCCTGAGGCAGCAACAAAGGAATTAGGTGTCAGTTTGCAACGCTTTGACTAGAAGAGATTTCAGACTTTCTTGCAGGAGACAAAGTAATGCTTTTCTCAAAGTAGGATTAGCTGAGGAAGAAGAAAAATGGCTGTGTAAAGAGAAGGAGAGTGGGAGATACTCAAAAACATTCAAAGAAGGATGCTAAAAACTAGCACCCCAAATTACACGCGGTTCAGATAAGAAACACAAAAAGATCATAGAATCATTAGGGATCAGAAGGGACCTTGAAAGATCATCCAGTCCAATCCTCCTGCCACAGCAGGATCACCTAGACCAAGTCACACAGGAACACATTCAGGCGGGTCTTAAACTTCTCCAGAGAAGAACACACCACAACTTCCCTGGGCAGCCTGTTCCAGTGTTCCAGTACCCTCACTGGGAAGAAGTTCCTGACATATCCAAAAAAATTTGGGGAAGGAAGCAGAGGCATGTGTGTTTATTATTTTGTCTAGTTCCATATCCTTCCTGTGCTAACAGGATAGTTGTGTTTAGAAATCCATCTACATCTTGGGAGTCTGTTAACTTTCATGTGTCCGGTATCACTGGGAAGTAACATACAGATCCAGGATGCTGCAGGCTAGATTTAAGGAATTCAGAGTGTTTAAATCACTGTGAGCTCTGGAAGCCTAGGGCAGCCTAAAGGCCATTTAGCCCCATTTCTGTGCAGATATCTGATCCAAGAAGCTTGTCAGAGATGCCAAGCATGGGACAAAGACCAGTAGATCAAAAGAAGGTGAAATTCACATGTCTATCCTTGAGGTCCCAATGGAGCAACCTGGCTGCTGTTCATCCAGGGGTAGCCCCATCACAGCTGAAACAGTAACCAAGACTGATAGGATAAATTTATATTTATAGTAGTATCTGAGCTTGCACATTGCATTTGTCTTGTACTTTTGGCTTCAGACCAGGACTGCTTATGTTTAAATGATATATTCATTTAAATTTTATGCTATTTCCTCCCACCTATCCCCTACTTCTTTATTAGCAAAAGACTCACACTAGAGTGAACAGTTGAAAAACTACAGTTTCTTTGGTGATTAGAGTTCTGCTTTCCTTTTCATCAGAAGTAGCTCTGAGGTTGGGAATTTTTATGAAAAAGATACTCCGAGCTTGCTTGTTTTTGTCTCCTACAAAGATTTTTCATACTCATGACAACAGGATGACTCTGAGCCAGCAATGTGCTCTTGTGGCCAAGAGGGCCAACAGCATCCTGGAGGGGATCAGAGGGGGGTGGTTAGCAGATCAAGAGAGGTTCTTATCCCCCTCTAATCTGTGCTAGTGAGACCACATCTCGACTACTGTGTCCAGTTCTGGTCCGCTCAGTTCAAGAAGGACACAGAGCTGCTGGAGGGTGTCCAGCGTAGAGCAATAAAGGTGATGAAGGAAATAGAACATCTGCCTTCTGAGAAAAGGAGCTGGGTCTCTTGAGCTTGGAGAAAAGGAGGCTGAGGGGTGACCTCATTCATATCTATAACTATGTGAGGGGTGGGTGTCAGGCGGATGGAGCCAGACTCTTCTCAAGGTCATCTGGTGATAGGACAAGGGGCACTGGGTGCCAGCTGGAACAGAGGAGGTTCCATATCAATATCAGAAGGAACTTTTCCCAGTGAGGGTAACAGAGCCTTGGAACTGGGTGCCCAGGCGGGGTGTGGAGTCTCCTTCTCTGGAGATGTTCAAGACCCGCCTGGATGTGTTTCTGTGTGACTTGGTCTAGGTGATCCTGCTGTGGCAGGAGGATTGGACTGGATGATCTTTCAAGGTCCCTTCTGATCCCTAATGATTCTATGATCTTTTTGTCTTTCTTATCTGAACCCCGTGTGATTTGGGGTGCTAGTTTTTAGTATCCTTCTTCGAACGTTTGTTAATTATTGTCAGCCTTACTGACCTGGATATTCATTAGTTCTGTTCTTGCTCTATCATGAAAACTATTTCAAGTGGTAATTCACTGTCATGCAGTCTGTGCAGAAGAGACTTCCTTTTCACTGCCCTGTGACCTCCTTTTGATTTCTACTTCCAATTATATCTCATGCTTTGTAGTGGGGTTTGATTTATTTATGACATCTATCCTGGGAAGTTTTGTCTTTCTAACATTTCAAGTCTTTCATGGTGTTGGGAGCCTACGGCCTCAGACCGAACATGAATGGAAGGTGGAGGAATACGTGGTGGGGACAGCAGGGAACATCCTTCTCATGCTTGTGCTGTTGGTGAGCTCAGGATGCGTGCCTGCAAGTTGTGGGAAAACAGGGGGAAGCCTGGAGAAGGGACAGCTTTGGAGTGCCTGACAGCTTCCAGGTGTCTGTGAGGGGTCATGGAGGAGATGGAATTGGACTCCTCCCACCAGTGTGTGATGGGAAGGCAAAAGACAATGAGCACAGGCTGCAACAAGAGAAGTCTGGGAGCATCAGGGGCTCCCTATGGTGGGTCAGGGCAGTGCCTGGCATCCAAAGACCTTTCCAAAGCGGAGCAGTCCCAGACCTGGACATTGGGAACTTCCTTAGGGGTAGTCTGATTCTGGTTCGGACTGTTGGCCCATGGCTGGCGATCAGGTTCAAGCCTGATAATGGAGACCAGGATAAAACATGGCCCTGCAAGGACTCTGGGTACCCTCAGCACCCTGACCTGCAATGTGGTCAGTATGTTCTGGGCTGTCAGTAAATGACTAGTAGCTAATGTAGTTAGAGAAGAACAGGGGTTTCCCCATTTCAGGTTAAAAGCAGATACGGATCAGAGCACATCCCGTATTACATGATGTCCTGAACAAACTTAGTGCTGGCTTTGGGCCAGGGAGTAATTTTCCAGCCATTTTTCCAGCTGCAGACTGGAGTGCCTTGAATGCAGCCTTTATAATTCTCTAGCATCAGGCCTTGAAACAAAGACCGTGTGTGCTCTACAAAGACGTTTTGTTATAGCTAGGTGGATTGTATTTACAACTGGGATTACAGTACCCTCGATTCCAGATACAGAAATTAGATGACAAAACCTCTTTCTGATGATACTGGCTAAAGTACCTCCCGTAGGAACCGCCGTGTGTTTACATAGTCATCATACTGGGATTGCTGAAGGTATTAGTCTCACGAGGGTTTCAGCACATCTGTAGTTACATCCATGAGTCTTCCTCAATGCAGTGCAAAAAGATACCGTGCACGTTTAAAGCCACGTTACTTTTAGAGGTGCCGTGTGAATTGCTGGCATCTCAGTACTTCATTTCATTTCTCAACAGGACAAAATCCTTCTTTGGAATGGAAATTCTAGAATTCTTAAGAAAAAAAATGATTAAGAATGAATATATCTGGACTTCATTGAAATGCTTTCTTTTGCACACTCGAAGCATCACAATGGTTTGTGTTGAATCATTTCAACGCTCAACTGCAGATCGCGACTGTGCATTGTCTTGAGGGAGCTGTAGTACCAGATCTCATTCATTCCCACACTGTGAGCAGGGGCCCTGGCTTGACTCCATCTTCTGTAATGCACTCTGAATCACAGGGATTCCAAGATAAATCCTGCCGTTCTGTTCAGAAAGGCATGATGTACATTACAGGAAAGGGATAATTTCAGTAAAAGCACCGGGCAATGAAAGACTGCAGTTAGAGACTGCAGTTAGTGCCTGCAGTTAGAGACCGCAGTTAGAGACTGCAGTTAGAGACCACAGAAGGTATGAAACACTAGGAAAGTCACTCAATCCAAAGCAGTGACTGGAGCAGTGTTCTGGAGGCTTTCTGACCACAAACACTTTCTGGTTTGTATTCAACTATCCAAAAATGAAGTGTTTTACTTATAGAATCATAGAATCCTTAGGGATTGCAAGGGACATTGAAAGATTATCCAGTCCAATC
>VZRI01007848.1:8462-53268 GCA_013397515.1 Upupa epops | reverse complement strand
GAAAAGGAACTTTTCCACAAGCACAAAATGTATATTGTGTGCTGTATTCCTGCCCCGCCCCACTTTTTCATCTGGAAAGTGGGGTGCAAGTGTGTGCGTGGAGACTGTTGATTATGTGTGTTAGTGTACCCTCTCTTGTCCCAGAGCTCTCATTTAAGGTCAAAACCCATGGTGTTAACTGTCTCCTACTTCTCTCAGATTATGTGTAAATGCATTGTGATACAGTTTGTTTTACCTTTTCAATCCTTTACCTGTTTGGGGACTTTTCCTTTTCTTGGTGATGGATTCAACAAACTGTTGTCTTTCTAGCAAAGTTACTTCATTGCCTGTTGAACTCTCTATGAGAGCTGGTTGTGCTAGAATTACAGACACCAACCTTAAGTGATTTAGACCCTCTTGCTAAACCATTACACCTTCACAGTGACGTAAGGGCACACTGGCATGGCGATAAGACCATCTGTCTGGGACCCAAAATAGTTTCAGTGTCAGCCAAAGAAAGCAAAACCTAGGCATGTTAATTAATTCCTTTTCCAGCAGTGTCATAAGACAGCCACTAGTGCTAGAGAACAATAAGGGACCTTAGCTCAAAGCAGCCACCAGCCAGCTGCCAGTCACATTTTCTCCTTGTGTTTTTGACTGTCTATGGATAGTTTCTCTGCTGTAGTTCTTTTTCTCTTCACTAGTGTAACTCTTGCAAGCAAACTAACTCTTTTCAGATATTCTCAGCCCAACCTACCAATAATACTAGCAACAACCATGAAGATCAGCTTTAATGTAGGAATATGCCCTAAAGATTGATCCAGCCACTGAAGCAGAAAAACTGTTTTCTTTGCTGACAGGCACACTATGCAAACAAAGAACAGGAAATGATCCTCAGAGAAAGGTAACAACCCACCCCCACATCACAGGCTTTAAAAATAGCGCACATCTTAGGCAAGAATATAATGTGGGATAATTTTCTAAACCTTACAGTGCCACATGCATTGTTTTCCTAGCTGAATGGTTCATATGTATGCACTACTGACATTGCTCCCTATAGGGCAAAACCCCACAATTGTTTTTATCAGTAATCAACTGCAGAAAACACCAAACTCTACAGGCTGAATGTAATATTTTAAAATTAATTCTAAGGGGCTGAGCATAAATAAGCTTTTTCTGATGATGTATCCATAACTTACAAATGCTGCTCAAACAGTTTACAAAGTGTTAGCAACACCAAGCCCTAGACAGAACACAGCTTACTAAAGTGTTTTACATATGTTCGATAAATCATTTATAATGAACTGTGAAACACTTGGGGAAAAAAATAGTACAATAAATTAAGTTCTTTTGGTAAATGCAGCTATTGACTAGCTATTTAACAAAGCACTCAGAGCGTATGAAGCATCTGTCTGTAGCACCACATGCAACACTGCTGAAACAGGCAGTCTTTAATACAAAAACCCTCTAAATTCAATTCTAAATATTATTGACCTGCTGTAGTAGTTAAATACATCATTCACAATACACTTAATTAATCATCTACTCCAAGTTATGCAGCCCCTAAATCAAACACATTTTCACAGCTGTTGACATAGTACCAGTCTCATATGCAGTAACTACTTCATTGTGTATGATGAGTGCATTAACAATTTATAGGCTGTGCTAAATTAAGACAGAAAACATCAGAGAGGACACACATTTGGACATCTAGCAGGGTTCGGCAGCAAAGGAAGAGAAACACCCCATGAGCACCACGCGCTTGGGACTTCCAGAGTAAAATTTCTGCTTCCTTTGGTCCTGCAGCGTTGTTCTTACATGCCTTTGAACTTTTGTGACTACCCTTAAGACTTCCTAGTTCCACTTGAAGCTTTTCAAAGCTAGCCTTCTGTTTCTACAACATGTTTATGCCTTATCTGTGAGCAGTGTTCTGGACTCAGTGTGCAAAAGGGAGTTGGTACAGTACCTTTAAACAGGACACCAGGTAAAAGGTCTGAATCTCAGCACGTGAAAGCAACTTAAGTTAATCAGGATGACCATTTTTCTCCATCAAGCAAGGCAGATTTAAACACCTTTTTTTCTGTTTTGTAAAGCTATGATTTGTAAGCAATAATTTGATTCTTCTTCTTTACCCAAAATCATTCACCTTCACAAATAAAAGATGAGATGCAACCATCAGTGTGTTTCCTGACTACTGTCCAGCACCCTCACCTTGGCCTTGGGACATCATTTTGTCATTACATCTGATTTCAATTAAGCTATGTTGTTTATTCATTAGCTATCCAATAATGGCTGCAGCTCTACGCAATTCAATTCTGTTCTTTGTTACTCCACTGAATCCTTCCTGATGTTAATGACAATGTGCCAATAAAATGTGCAAATAAAATATGTAAATCCACAAAGTTTCTCTTTCTACATTTTAAAGGAGCTCTGTGGGGATCATTTTACGCTATGGAAATAAGTTCTAGCTTACAGAAGCACCCAAGCTTGTTTGCAACACTTCTGCAGGATGACTCAGTACTGCTCAAAATACCTGCTGTACCTCATTTTCTGTCCCAGCACCATACTCTGTTCTTTTTCTATTTAGAAAGTTTTTCCACTCCATCTTCTAGAGAAGAGTTAGCTTCCAAAACAACACAAAAAGTATAATGGCTTAACACTTCTGCGGTTAAGGCAAACCAAATTCTCCTCACCAGGGCCACCAGTAGTCTTGTTACTGAAACTGTAGAATGCTCCATGTATCTATCTGCCTTAGAAAGCTATTACTACAGCAGACAATCCTGATGATTCAACAATTTTGAGTAAGAGTTATCAAAGCAGCAAGTTTTTTAACTTCAGGGGGGAAAAAAACCCACAACCTACACACAAAAAGCACAACAAACTATTCTGATAATCATTGATTTTTTTACAGGGGTGCCCTAAAAATAAATAAGGTCCTTTCGTCTGGGCAGTGTAGGTCAAGCTTCACAGAAAACAGATTACTTAATGCCATTTGATTGCAATCAGAGCTATTTTTATAGAAACACAAATGCTTGTTTTCCATCTTTGAATCAGTGCAAAAACAAGGAATTTAACATCCACCAGTTTGGCTGAGAGCCTTGAATCCACAACAAAACATGGTAGCATATTGGTCATTTGAACCTTTCCAGATGACAAATAAATTGTGCTAGCAGGAGGACTAAGGACCATCACATTAAAATTCATTCACTTTACAGACACCAGCAGATTGACTTTTATTTCCTACAAACATTCTAGAGTAACTTTACCAGCAAACATCTTGGCAGACAGTTTATTTTAAGCTATTGGTGAAAGAGTGGTTAATAGAAAAAGGAAAAAAAGTATGACAATATATTTGCATAACAGTCTTCAAGAACAATTCAAGGTTAGGACAATGCATTTCTTTAACTCCTCTGAATCCTGTAAGACTAGGCTTGGACCTATCTAGCAGACCCTGTCCACTAACAACACTGCACATACTACTCTTCCAGCAAAAACAGTGTTGTGAAATGCAAACTGCACAGTTCAGGTGAGCAGAATTCCAAGTTTACTGTGCTTGAACTACAACTCTTAAAAAACACGGAAAGATGTTGATTTCAGCAAACACAGGCACCTCCAATAAATCACTCAGTAAATCATACTTTGCTGTACTAAAGGCATTTGTATCTAACATTCCCTCACCTATCCTCCATAATGAAATAAAGCCTATGGAATTTTCTTACCAATATCAAGCTATAAGACTCTTTCCAGGAAGTGTCTCTTGTATAATTACAAAAAGCTTACTTTTCTTGCTGACAAAGTTAATAACCCTGAATATGAATAATGCACAAACATGATCAGAGGAGATGGAACACCTCTCCTTGTGAGGGCAGGCTAAGATAATTGGGGTTGTTCAGCCTGGAAAAGAGAAGGCTCCAGGAAGACCTCATAGCAGCTTCCCAGTACCTGAAGGTAGCCTGCAGGAAAATGTTGCTTCTCACAAGGGCACACAGCAACAGCACATGGGTTAAGTAATGTACTTAAACTGACAAAAGCAGATTTAGAATAGGTATAAGGAAGAAATTAGGTGGCTAGACACCGGAAGAGGTTATAGATAGCTCCACCCTGGAAGTAATCGAGGACAGGCTGGATGGGGCATTGAGCAACCTCATCTAGTTGGTAGTGGTCTTGTCCATGGCAGTGGTGTAGGAACTAGGTGATACTTAAATATCCCTTTCAACCAAAATGCTCTATGAATACAGGTTTTAATTAGAACCTCTGGGAAAAACAAGGCAAGAAGTGCCATGGAACTGCAGAAGAAAGAGCTGAAAAGAGATGGACCAAGGTTGAACACACTCTCTCACAAACTCTCACAAACCATCAAACTACTAGACACTTACGGGTTTAGCTGTATTTTCCCACCTCGTTGAACACAGGCAGAAGAGTTCCACTCCACCACTTTTAGAAAATTCTCAACCGATTGCATTATGCATGAATAAATTAAATTTAGGCTCCAGGACAAAAACAAGCTCTGCCACATTAAACTTTCCTGCCAAATGCAACCCTTCAAGCTTTCTTATGAGAGTACTGCAAACTCCAATTCCTTTCAAGGGAAGCCTGCACTTAATTGAAGACACCTTAACAAAGGATCAAGAATGTTCCATTGAGGATAACCAGTTAGTAATTCATTCATGTCCTAAGCCTAGTAAATAGTTTCTCTGCTTCATGACTGAAGAACAACCATCTCCTTCAATCTACCCCTTTACACATAATTAACCTTCCAATGCATTTACATTCTGAAGATCATGCTGTGTCACCTCCGCAAGATCAGAGAACCAAAAATGCTTGATGCGCTCGTAATTGGGGATGGTTCTGTTAATAAAGCTATTAGACACTTTGCAATAAACCTAATACATATGATGTACTACAATTAGCATTATTAATAGTAGCAGCAGCACTGCAGAAATCATAACAAGACAAAAAAATAATGAAGACAGGGAGACCTCTAGACATTACCTAGTCAAATCTCCTGCCTGAGGCAGATCTAATTCTCAAGTCTCACCAAGTTGATCAGGGCCTTGTCTTTTGAAGTGTTTTCAAGGCTGTATATGCCAGGCCCCTGTACCACTATTATTTGAGTACTTGTGCAATACATTTCTCTCCTTATTTTTAGTTGGAATTTCTCTCATTGCAACACGACGTTGCTGACTCTTTCCATCATGCTTCTGAGAAAAGCCTTTCTTCTCCATTCTCTAACCCTTCTAGATAGAACACTAAGCAAACTCAGCCCCCTCAGCCTTCCATTAGATTTTAACTAGGACATTAGTAGGCGGTTATCCACTTCCCACTACTCTTTGCAAAAGGGAAACATTTTTCCCTTTTAAATTTGGTTCCTATAGAAAGGAAACACACACAATCAGCTTCCCATAAACACAGACATACTTATTATTTGTTCGAGGGGACAAGGAAGGGGACAAACTAGCTTGACAACTGTGTCAGCAAATCCTTTCTGTCTGCCCTGTCACAATTCTTGTAGCATGAAAATACAAATACAAAAATGTCACAGAATTCTGTAATGAAGACAGTGACAAGCCCTCCTCTCCACTGGATACCTACATTTACCAGGGAAGCATTCATAATCTATAGTGTAGTTAAAGACCTCTCTTCTGAAGGGTGGCCCTAATTAAGCGAGATGACAGGCTGTCATTACAAGAAATGCCTTCAGGCACTTCAGCCCAAGGCAATGGCCCGCTGCTGCACACAAACCCCGGAGCATGGGCCCAGTGGGGAGGCAATCACTGTACCTCACACAGGCAGCCCTCCCACAGCTGACTTTCATGCAACAATGTTCCTCTCAGCAGAGCAAGAAAACAAACAACAGAAAGTGTGTTTGACTCCTTTGTAGTCCACCAACACATACCAACAGACAAACAATCTAGTGTTATAACACAAAGGAGATGGCAACTTTTCCTTCCTCTCACAAGGAAAAGAAATCAGAAACAGTCAGGGTGATGCAGCCTACTGCATTATGCATAGCCATAAAATCTCTACCTGTGGCATGAATAGCCAACAGTCTAAGATACAAATTAACCCAAAGAAAACATTCACAATGCAGTCCATCCCACAGTTACTGCTCTAAGTCCTACTTTGCTTACCCACACTTCGGTGCTCCAGTAGCAAACCCAAAGTTAACATTGAAAAAAGCCCAGAATACCATTCTGCTATTTCCTCCTAGCACTAGACACCTTCCAGTCTGCATATTGCAAACCACATTTTACTGTTTAAAGTACTAAAAATTATCTCCCCATCCAGGGACAGCCCCTGCTTTCTTCTTAGTTCCTACCACCGAAGTTCACCCATCAGTACTTGAACCATCAGCTAAATTCAGAGAGGAACAGGTAGTATTTCACAACTCTTACTCCTAGGATTTTCTCCTGTGGGTCTGGGAAGGATAGGATGTGCTCATACTCAGCTGCTTTGGAGTCTGACAGAACAGTTAGTCAGGCATGATTTTTTTTTTATTTATTTAGAATCATCCTAGAGGTTGAAAGAAACAAATTCTGAAGCTCTCGAGAGCAAGAACACAAAATTTCAGGTTCATACTTTGGCTTCTCCCATTTGCATGAGTTCAGCAAAGAAATTAATTATGTGTGCTGGAAAACCCTACTTTATCTCACCTCTGGTTTTTACACAAGTTTCATATTCATTCTCCTATAACAGCAACCCATATATATTTCCTGTTTATTGTAGACATAAGCCTGATTTAAGCTCTTGATGTAAAACCACCTGAACCTTTAAAAATCATAATAATATTATGGTATGAAGACACAAGAAAGCTTATACCCTCAAGTAAGGTTTCCAATTACAATGCAATTTGATTTCAGAATTATTAATGCAGATTTCCTGTAATTTCCAACTGAAGACTTATCATAGCTGATGGTAAAGTTGCCATTACAGAATAGCTTCAGGGACAGCCTTGCCAATTCCTGGTTTGCTAAGACACAGACAGCATTTCTGGGATTTAATTTCTGGACTTGCAGACTGTAATAGATTAGAAAAGAGAACTGACATCCCTCATCGAAACTTAACTCAAGTGTCTATTATTAGACCTGATCTCCAGACACAGGTTTCAGAAGAGTTTCAGATAACTTATTTAAATAACATTAAGCCTAGCCTACAAAAAGATAGGGATTTCAAAGCATGTGTTTTCATGTGCTTTGCATTAGCCCTTTGCATCTGCTATTATACCTCAAAGAAATTACTTCAATTAATGTTTAATGTTTGGATACAGGCCTTATTTCATTACCTTTCCTCATGGACTGGGCAGCAAATAGATGACTAATAAAAGCAGGAAAGCAAAGAAACTATTAAGTAAGTACATTACATATACATAATAATGTACATGTATCACACCAATTAAGTTATTATCATAGCCCACAGTCACATAAATGGAACATTAGGAGGGAAATTCTCATATAAAAATCAGCAAACCTGGGTCATTCTCTGACGTTTTTAATGCTTTTCTTACCTAATTTCTAAATAGTTTTGAATTCCTAACAGAAACCAATCCTATTAAAGTACAAAAATACCTTGCACTTTTTTCCCCTCAGGGCTAAAGTTCATCATTTAGGCAGCAGGTTGGTTACCAGTTATATACCTAGTGATCTGCATCGCTAGTAGTTTCAGAGGGATGTCAAATAGCTCTATCCTTTCCAGTCATGTGGAATACCACACTCATGATGCAATATAGATCACATAACTCTCTTCCCCACCCCCCCACCCCCCATCTACAGATGATGTGAAGCAAGGGGAACACTATGCAAGTAAAGCGATTCTTCCCGTTTCATTTTGATGAGAGGTTCTCAAGTATTGACTCAAAAAGCAAAGCTTAAGCTCATCTATATATAATTGATAAGGCCCATTTTGAACCAAGGTTCAAACAATCCTATCTTCACTAATGGGAAATTCTAGATTAACATGATTATATTATCTCATTACTTGGGCCAGAAATTACCCTTATAAGTTCCTTTCAACCCAAACTCTTACAATTCTATGAAAATAGCTATTTTTTTGTTGTTAGCAATAAAATACTGATATAAATAATTATGTAACAGTGCACAGCAGTTTATGGAACTCTTTACTGAGCAACAAAAGATGGCTTAGATTTCCAGCTGCTAAAGCTCTAAGACCTTGAAGGCTGAACAATTTCAAAATTCATTTTCATTTGGTTCAAGAAAATATTTCCTCCCAGTAAATATTTTTAAATAAAATGGATATTCAGGTTTATATTCTGCTTTATTCACACACACCCCCCAAACCCCCATCCCGCTCCAAGCGGACATCCCACAGCTTTATGTAAACCACTCATGAGTTTTCCATTTTCCTTCTTACAAGAATGTTTATTTCCATAAATGGATTACACGGTCTCATAAATTGCTTTCGAGTACTTTCCTGCAATGCTTCACAAGACATTTTACAAATATAACAACAGTGGCTTAATGGCGCCATTAGCAAATCATGACAGTCCATAGTCCCTTGCCTTATTCACTGGGCTGAGGATTTGCCTTTGAGAGCAAGATCGCACAGGAAAAAAAATAGAAAGCAGCAACTCTGTCAAATTCCATTTTCTTTTCAGTGTCACCGATAATGTTTTCTTACAGATTTTGAAGCTAAAAATCAACTACCATCCATTTCCATGTCTATGACATGCATGATATCTGCCTTTGAGCAATGCACTTTTCGCTGTACAATTGCTCGTTCCAGTGCTCTCAGGCAGATTTAAAACTGATGATCAGGAGTAAAAAGTAAAATATAAGTCTGTAGCTCTAACAGCTCTCACAGTTTGCATTCAGAATAAGTGCACCAGAGTCAGCTTCTCCTGCTAGAATCAGCAAATGGTGTGTAACATAACTTTTAGTTCTTCCTGAAGTCTTGTGTATGAAAAGTACAGTAAATCTGGTTAATTCCCAAGTGCTACCAGAGGTAAAATTAGTTTTAACAAATACTGAAAGCAGAATTTTCAGAAACACTCATTTTCCAATCCTCACCTGAAATACCAGTCTCACCAAGAAGGAAGGAAAACCACATAAGAAAAGCTTTAGCAGAATTCCAGCAGAGATTTACCTCACCCTTCTCAAAAGCACAAGCACCTCCAGAAGACAGCAGAGGACTAACACAGTACCTTCTAGACACATAGTGAATCTTGGGATGCTGATAGCATTAAGAAAAACTATAGGAAATGAAGTATTTTCATAAGTCAGCACAACAAGGGGAAAAATTGTCTACTCTTATTTGGATGCATTATAAAAACAAACTGAAGTAGAGAGACCTCTGAAGGGCTTCAAGATTCCTGACTAAACAGTGATGGATAATCATTAATTTTTTAAAAAAATCATCTATAGGGCACAGCAATAGAAAAAAATCCATGATCTGCAGAAACAGAAAGGAGTACACACGGAGGCCATATTTCAGTGCTCTGAAGACACCTGTTTATCCTGGGCAGCATGTCGTGGCTCCTTCTTGACTCAGGGCAATAGGGCAAACACAGTGTAAAACTGCATTTCTTCTACAGAAACTCCCTTATAAATTTTATGAGTCAACAGTGGCTAGATTCCACTTAGGACTATAACCTACACATCGGCAAGCAGCCTGCTACTGAAGGATAGACAATTAGCGGTATGGGCTACCACAAGTGAAGAAAGGTTTGTGGTAGTAGTACCACACGAAGATTTTCTGACCCCTTGTGAGCTATTCTCTCATGCTCACACCATCTCCTCAGCTGAGCCCAAAACAATCTTCACAAAAATGAGGAAACTAATCTTAAAAATAACCCTCAAGAAAGCAAAAGGAGTTATGCTTCTGTTTATGTTACCACAGCCCCGAAACAGCCATGCTAGCACAACAGACGGAAGGGAAGCAGCTGCAGGTGGCTCAGAGCTGGTAGTTACTGAACCTGAGCTACTCTGAGGAAAGGCTAGATGGGCTTCTCCCTGCAACAGTGACCATACAGTAACTGTGTGGCATTTAGATTGCACACTCAGCTCCAGGATCTGGGTCTGTTCTCATGGTAAAGGCAGCAGTTAAGGACGGGAGACAAGCCAATATTTACTACTGTCAAGAGGAAATCTGGTTAAATGGGGGCAGCTACTATGGCGTTCAGTTGTCTAATTATCAACTGAAGCAACCAGGTAAAGCCATTGATACCTTAATTCATTTAATGAAATCAGAGTGGACAAAGGGGAGCAAAGATAAAAGGAAAATCAGTATGAACTGCATTTAATAAGAATTGTGAGCTAATTGTGAGATACAGAACAATCATTGCTTCTGAGAGTTCAGGAAGTGTTCCTAAAGATTTTATTTATTTTATCTTGTTAGGAATGCTCAGAGGTTCTTTTCTTATTTCCCTACTCAGGAAAAATATTTAGTAGGCTAAAGTTACTAAAAACAGAGAAAAAAGATATAAGAGGGACAGAGAGATATTCATAGACAGCTGTCTTTAGTTCTCTCAGTAATCATATTGAAAAATGTTCCTAAAGTTTTTAGTTTGGCAACATCTCCACATCACGTTTACAAAAGATGTGTCTTCAACCAGTTTCCCCCCACCATGTTGCACATTCCACAGCTTGCAAAGATCCCACAGAATTACTCTTTCCCCATTCCATTTTTTAAAAAGTAAAAGCTTGCTCCCCCCACCCCCAATAAAAAAGCATTTATAGAAAGCTCTTGTCTGTGAGCAATGCATTATTGCCTGGTTAGCTTACCACAGGTGAATTAAACACAGGAAAATTTACAATAGGTGAAGTGATGTGATAAATTATCAACAACTCATTCACATAGCTGAGAGGTCTAAACTAGAGAAATTTAGTAAAACTATAATAGATTTTAATAATTATATAAGCCCCAGTGAGGAGATGTGTAAACTGGAATTAAAATACTTACTAATTTGCCAAAGCAGAACAGTCTCATATATTCTAGTGTAACTGTGTCCCATAACAGAACACAATGCATTAAACCACAAAAGCCCTCTACGCTTTGGATTAATCAAAAGAAAAAAAGGCGAATTCCACTCATGAAGAAGGGCTGGATCTCAGAAATATGTACATAATTTCATAATGCAGTATGAAACAATGTAACAGTAATTCAAAATACCACATGCTGCTCTAGTAACCCCACTGGGTCGGTAACAATACCAGTGTGTGTAATTAAAAAGCTAACAAACACGTATTGTTATTTCTTAAATGTAATATTACCCCATCATCCCAAGAAAACCTATGTCCAAATCTGAGTAAACAATAGATTTGAAATAAACTGATGATTAATAGAAGGTTGCAGAACTTAGAGAAAAAAAATAAGTGGTATTTTGCTTCTGGCTTTTCTTATCCAGACTAACACACCGAACCTCATGGAGTGATGCTCAGGAGAACATTCCCTTTACCAGAGCACAGGCAAACTTTTCCTTAAAATTATATGTAATCTTACTATTAGTAAAAGAAATTTAGAGATCAACAGAAAATACCTAACCCTAGGCAGGATCTATAAATAATGCATTCTGCATTTCTTCTGTATCAAATTCCTACTGCCATAAAAGAAACATGTTTTTCAGATTGCTTCCAGCTGCTCCACATCTGCATTTTACCTGCTTAGGCTCACAGTGCACTGCCTATTGTTAATGCAAATAGCTGCAAAATGTACTTTTCATAAACAGCAACTGTTTTATTTAATTATTAATAAGTGTGGTGCTCTCAATGCTAATTTTGAAATGTGACACAGGCATACAAGAACCGCTGGATAGGATGATCTTTAGACAACACAAGCATTTACTCCTGAACAGCATCACATGCAAGATTTCTTCTCCCAAATACCTCCGTTTCAGCTTCAGCCTCACTGTTGTTCTTCGCAATAGTAAAGATGATAAAGAATATTCGGCATGGTATTTTAGCCAATTTCAAACATATAAACCAAGAATTATCATGCTTTTCAGGTGCTGCTTCTAAAATGAGTAGAAGCAAAATAAGTGTCATTATTTAAATACAAGCCCCCCTTCATATACATTTAGTACTGATAACATCATTTCAGTTGGTTCACTTTTCTCTTTAAAAAAAAGAGATATAGTAAGCTTTTCAGAAGCTGTACAGGCATATGAATGCACCAATATATCTTACTCAATAAAACTTGTCATGCTGCTATCCAAATTGTATCTGTAGCAATGCTAAAGTAATACATGCCTAAGCATTGGGTGGTTTTGAAGGGAGAGGAGTGCAGAGAATATTAACTTTTAAATATTTAACATTTTCTGATTTACATCTTATTTCAGCCATGTCTTACTCTTACCCAAGGCTCAGGAAGACAACATACGTTATAAATCACAGTGTCCTTTTAGTTCGATTTCAAAAATGCAGTAAAGGCAGTTCTTCCCAGCAACACAAACAGCAAATTATCCCACATGAGCTAACGATGCTGACAACAGTGAGGCAACTGCACCCTCAACTTCAAAAGGATGACATGGACAAGGCAGAGTCTTTCCTTATTTCTTGGGAATGCATCCATTAAATTGATCTGTCCTTATTCATCTTGTTTACAGATCCCTACAAAGATTGATTCTTAGTAGCTTCTGGAGAAAAGTCTCAAATACTAGCAAGATAAGTACGCGCACACTTCTAATCTTCTATACTATGACTCAGACCATGGATGAAGAACAACCAATAGGCAGAATCAATGACCCTTTCCCAACTTCTTTAAGATCTCAATAAATTAGCACTTTCACATCTCAAAGTCAAACCAGAAATCTAAACTAAACTTATAATCAATAAGTTTTCTTGCACAAAAAAAGCTCTTTATATTAAAATTCATTTAGAGGAAGAAACTGGTCCAAAAATCATATTAATCCAATAATCACCAGGAAAACATTCACCTTCCATTCCATGTGAAAGCATTTGACCTTACCTTTCCCCCAAAAAACACAGAGAAACCTTTTTATTTCTTCTATTCCTTTAAGCAACACATAGAAAACCAATCCTGCTTTTAAAAAGTCAACCCACCACATAGTTATCCTTTCCTTTGGAAAAGATGAAAGAACAAACCCTGGGCAGATCACTACGTCTGGTACCACACTTTTGGAAGGTCCACAGATACAGTTGGAATGAAACATGGCAAAGGAACAGAAACAATGCTGGAAGTGCTGTCTTCCCAATTAACTGCACAGATTTTGTCACAGTTATGACCAAAACCTAAAATATACAATGGCATATTATAAGCAGTATTTCAGACCCCCTTAAAATACCCACAAATGTTTAGCTACTGTCACAAAACAAGTGTTCCCAAGGCTTTCCTTTTGGCTGCAAACTCACTAGAAATAAGAATATACATGGCCTCTATCTCAATAGGTTTGACATATTGCATCAAAGTATTTGCTGCTTCCTATGATGTCTTATATCATTCTGCAATGTGCCAAGGTATCCGGCATTCATGACATGCTACAAAGAGGCTGAATTTGGAGAAGATAGGAACATTATCACAGGTATGGAATCACGTAACAATTGTCTATCTCTGGGTAGGGGGGAAGCCCAAATCATCCAGATGACACGTTTAATGATGCATGGCAAAACAAGAACTCTTCCCCTATTACTGACTGCTTCGTTATGTAACTACCTGGATGTCAAACTCTAAGTATGACAAAGCCCCTCAATTCATGCCAGCTTTGCAGTTTTAGGTTTTGGGTTTTGTTTTTTTTTTTACACTTCTTGCAAATTTAGATGGGAAACCTGTTTTCAACAAACTGAAATACGTTTTCTCCAAAGAGTGTCAAAACTAAATCCGTTCAATCAAATCAGGACCTTTAAGACTAGACTGCCATCTCCTCCTTGCTTGGGATGGGAACTAATATGCTCTCTTTAACATAATTAATTTAAAATTAATGAAATTAATTTCATTAATTGCAAGCGAGAATGAAAAGTGTTTTTATACTTCTTAGAATTTCATTTCCCTTTAATTTTCAAGAAGCCAACATAATAAGAAGTGCATTATAATGTACTACACTCCATAAAATATTACATGGTAATTAAGCACCATTGGACCACAACACAGCAAATCCTATCCCTGCACATGGCCAGAATCATTAATGCAGCCTCATTCCGTTTGGAGTAATTTAGAGATAGCAATGTACAACAACAACAAAAAAGGAGTCTTTCATTAGAATAATCTTAAGAAATATATTTAAAACAGAAATATGCAGTGTAGAAACAGCATCAGGAAGAATTAATGATGGAGTTTTGCTAGTTTTGTTCTATGAAGGGGAAGGGGAGAGGAAAAAGCTGCTGCAGCAACTAAGAATGTAGTGATCCAACAAGAAAGTGGTCATTGCCTCAGAGATCCCAATTCATCTCTGTAACTCCATGTTGCATCTACCTAGTAGTTTCCAACTCTTTTATGCAAACCTCCTAAGGGACACTTTTGTGCAGTTATACATTCAACCCCCCGAGATCCAATCACTTCCAATCACAATAGAAATACCTCAGCCTACAGAACTCTTGATCACGAGGTTAAGACCAGCTGAGAGCTCAACTTAATAAGGAACACGCAGTAAATTCAGACATTGCAGGAAAATTACTTGTCAGATGGGTATTCTTCCATGAGAGGGGAGGCCACATTTGTTCTTTTCCCTAGCATCTCTCCACCTCTTTTCATATCAGAGGACAGAGCATGAGGATCCAAGTACAGTTCTCAGCACAGGAAAACAGATGGATATCATGCATAAACACCGCTGCAGTCAAGGCAGGATGTGAATTATCTTGGGCCTGAATCAAGCAGGATATAGAGGTCACATCTATGGAAGGCCCTGCACCCTGCAAATCCCTAGCAGCAAACAGAATTATGCCGAGACACAAAGCTGGGCCTACAAAACAGAGCAGACCTGAAAAGAGGGATGTGTTTCTTACAGTGTATGAAATCTGGAAGAGATATCTACAATCTTCATCAAGTAGTGGGATTTAAAAAATATTAAGTTACAATTAAAACCCAAAAATCTAAATCTACAAGCGTCCAAAGATGACATTTTATTTTAGATCTTCTCCTCTCCAAAGAGCTACATCCCATCGTAGAAAATTTAACGTAATGAGATTGGCTTTGCTATCTTAGTCCCAATAGTGCAGATGGAGTGGATGCCTGCAGATACTAATGTTATCCGTATTAGTGCATCCGGAAAACTCTCAAAAAAATTCTTGCCAAAACCAGTTTATCATGTGAAGGTGTGGGGAAACACAGTCTGTGCATTTCATAATGAAGAAACATGCCAAACCATCATAAGTTAATGCACAGGTATGGACAACTTCAACAGCATCCTGCAGAAATTGTTACCAGCATGTGCTGAAGGGTTTTGTTTGGTTGAAAGCAGGAAGTTGCATTCCACAAAATAATTATTTTGAGTTGGATTGAAAAATATATGCATTAATGAAGCTACAGATTCTAGATGGCCACAAATGCTGTGAAAGAACTCCCAATCAGCAAGCATTGTCTCACGTCATACAAATACTATTTAGATCCCAGAATTTCACTAAAGGTTTCACTTATGATCTCTGCTGGTAGAAGGTCACATCCAGCACATAGAATCTCTTTTGTTCACTGCACAACGAATTCACATCACACAGAACAGAAAGAAACCTCTTTCTAGATTTCACACTGTATGGGAGTCTGCTGTACAGACTTTTTTACCAAGTTCTAACACATTAAGCCTTTAAAGTTAACACAGAATGATGACAACACCACAACCTTCTCCAGCAGCTTTCTCTAGAACCTACATTTAAAACAGTTTGTAAACAGGGGAAGGGATAATCTTCTGCAGAGTGCAACAGATGTAAACCAAGTTCCCACTTCTGTTTGCTTTGAAATATCACAGTCCAGTCAACAGTGGGGGGATAGCAACATTTTACAGCATTTCATTACCACTTGTGCTGCATTTATTGCAAAATGATAGGTACATGAAAATATTTTCTAGTTATACAAAACTTGGCATTTTTTGGAAGTAATTTATAACACTTGTCCTCATTTTAAAGAATCTGTGGCTGATACAGCAGAAGTTAGGGAATTCATCAACTTTAGGGATAAGTGACTACATAAATGAGAAACACTGTTAATCTAGTAATCAGCAAGGTAGCATGTAGCTGCCATAGTAACAAGAACTAGATCAAGTGTTTGCTTCCAAGAAATGCCTACACTTCACTCAGCGATTCTGCCAGTTTTTAAAGACATGACAAAATAAAAACTCATCCTGCACCACAGAACTTGCCTCCTTTTCTCTGCATGTCCTCAGCAGAAGAGAATTCCTCAGAATAGGGTTTTACTGGTTTTAATGAGAATGTCCTACTACTGACTGGGAGGCAAACCTTCTGGAGCTATGATTAGCAGCTGCCCTCCCAATCTTACCTAGGAACAGTGCACAACAAACACAGACACACCACACACCCCAGCAATATATCACCCTCCCAAGCATTATCAAAATGGAAACACAGTAATTACTTCATGCAGTGGCCACAGTAAAAGGAGATCTCAGTACCTGAAAGTTTTTACATGTTTTCTAGTGTTCTTTTAACCACTGTAAGTTAACTCCAGTTGAATATTAAGTGCAAAGAACAGAGGTGGCAATTAACAGACAACTCTACCCAATCTCACTTTAAACTTTCACACTGACCATCAACATTCTGCAAGTCTCAGTAACTTTGTTAGAGAAAAGGGAAAGGGTGCAAATCAGGGGAAGATTTAAAACTCTAGGAATAGAAACAGCACAAGGCACATGGTAGAGCCACTAAGACACTCAGGGCAAGTATGCCCAGTCCTTCCAGCTTCCCAACCACTGTGTCACCACCTAGTTAAAAAAACCCACTACAAGTATGGATTTAGTTTTGTTTCCATACAGGCAACCAACTGAAAGAAAAAAGAGACTAAGGACAAAGCAATGAAACAAGGAGGATTTCACTAACACTTGCATTTGCAGAAAGGCGTTGGCCAAGTGTCACATGAAAATACACATATTATTCTGAATTTCTTTGTTACGGTAAAACATGCCTACAGGCATTACATTAAAAATATACATATTAAAGTATTTCAATACGGACATTTAAATTACTCCTATGTAATGTCTGAGAAAGTCCAACCTGCCTTAGGGCAAAGCTAATCTCCACATATCTGTTTCACTTTTTATCCTTGCACCTGCCTGTATTAACAAGATTAAGAATTAAGTTGGCAGCAGGCTGTCTGTCAAGGACTACCAATTTATCTCTTCATTTACTTACCAGAATTACAACCACATGGAGCTGCAGGCCTGGACAAAGGGAAGGTGCTTATCTTGTTATAATTCAAACTCTANTTTTCTTGTAAAGGATCAAAGGATGTTGTTGTTTAACTATTAAAGCCAGAGGAAATGTTTTGTATGTGATTTCTTCACATAATCAAAAAAAAAAAAGTGCAAGTGATGCAGAAAACAGAAGATGACAACTAAGTATTTCAGGGGGTTATTTAAAAGGTATGCACATGCTTATCTTGTGAAGCCAGGCTCCAGTCACTGAGCTTTAATTTCCTCATTCCAAGCTACAACTTAACGTTCAACTGTGTTAGGGCTCTCAGCTTAAAAGTGTTCATTATTTTCTCTCTCAGAGCTTGCTAGTTCAGGACAGTTGCTGCACTTCAGGCAAACTTTGCCATATTTATCACCATGAGCTGCCACAAGCTATATGCTGATGAACAGAATCTCAAGAAACATCCATGTACCACAGACTCACTAGTAGGGAATGAATGAATGAAAGGGGGAAACAGCGTTGCAAAGTAAGAAGTTGTTTTTAAACTCAAACACACAAAAATGTGGTAAGAATCACATTCAGGGAGACTCAGGAACGTTTGTAACTTGGGTTCTGTTTTGAAGCTTTTAACATATCCCTTTTGCTGACATGCTGAAAGCAACTGCTACCAGAGGCCACCCCCAAAGTTTGGCATAATCAGCCTTTCGTTAGAAGCTCCAACTGAAAGTAAAAAAAAAAAAAAACCAAACAAAAAACAACATCCACAGATCAGTTTTATTTACAGAGAAAAAGAAAGGAGTCAGGCAGAGAGTAACTAAGCCTGAAAGCAAAGGAAAGCGTCTCCCTGCAAGTGACAACAGCACAGTGGAACAAGTGCCGCTTGGCTCCCACTGCGTGCACTTCCGCCTCCTCCCCTTTCATTCAATACTTGCTGTAGTGATGCTCCCTCCGTCTCTATGACATGCTGACTGCAAATACTCTGACCTCGGTAAGGAAAGAAGGCTGGAGAGAACATATGATCACGCAGTAAGTTTAGACTTGTATTTGCTGCATAAAGGGGGTAAATGGCCCCCTATCAAATAGATTAATTAGAAAATACCTTTAAATATTTAGAAGAACTGTATGGAGCACGTGGATCTCAGGTAAATTCAGTAGGGGAGTGTGTGCTTAAGGAGCAACTGGGACAGCTGAGTACATCTGCAACCTTTGCTTTAAGAGCAGCAAATGCTGCACCGTCAGAAAACAGCAATAACTTCCCCTGTTTTGTCCTTTCTACTGGAAGTCCATAGCCCAAATGCAATTGCTCCTGAAGGAATGCAGCTTAGAGAAAGTCATCTGAGACCGACCAGAGCCCCTCACCCCCCTTCTGTTATTCGGTACACAGTTCCCCTGAGCTCACAGTTCTGACAATGCAGGGAAAGAAGAAAAGAATGGCAGAGAGAAGCAGAACACAGCTGTACACTGCAGAGCCTCTCCATATTCATTTGCCAAACAAAGCCAGCATTCAGAAAGACAATGAAGGTGCAACAGGACCACACCAAATCCAAGCCTCTGAGCAGCGAGGGTCTCTCTAACAATGCATTCAAGCCACAGATAGAGATTTACCTTCAAAATGCAGGCCATGTTCTTTCTCTATCCTTCCTACCACAGAGCAGCAGGATTCTACTTTGTGAGCAGCAGTTCCAGTGTCAGGCAAAAAGCTGGTAGAGCTGCAGAACTGCTAGAGCCTACATTCCTGTAGATCCAAACAAGGGTACCACGCATCCAGGATCCGTTAGTCATATTAGCCTTTTTATGCCCCGTTTGTTCCACCCATCAGCTCCTACCACTGGCCGGGAGCCAGCGCGGCCCCTCCCCCCGGTCACGTGACCGACTTTGATTCATGGCTCCAGCGCACAGAGCGCGCAGCCCATCACACGGGCGAGCGGCTCTCTGTACCTGGCGGGGCTTCTGCCATGGCTGGAAATCAATCTGCGTGGTTTTAATTAATCCCTGTGGACTCTGACTGCTTTCTGGTGACAGCTTCTCTCAGCTGGACAGAAAAACTCAACTCTATCGCTTTGGCTGTAAAAAGCCTTATGCAGCTGGTTAGTGAGGGGTTGTGTTCAGCCCTTTTCACTGTACGGCAGGATGCCCTTTGTCTGAAGGCTGCAACTAGGAGAGAGAAGTTAGCAGCACCAAACACAAGTATCCCACTAGAGGCACCTGCGTGTGCTACACGCACGCCTTTTCCTGTAAAGAGCTGGCACATGTCACAGGGAAAGGAAAGAGTTGGTTGGCTTTCTTTTGCTGGGGGTTTTGGAGTTTTGTGCGAGTCTGGGAAAGGCTTTCTGAACTTTCTGAAATCAGATTCCTTTCTAAACTTTGTTGGGACTTTTTTTACACTGTAGCAGGATTAACTGCAGATTAATGCATTAAGGTGTTGAAGAAATTTTTTCATTGTACATCACCTCATCAAATTCAAGCTCCTCTAATACATGTCATACTCTATATATGTATCAAAACCGTTTAATAATACCTATCACTTCTGCAGTGTGTCCCGTTCCCCCCCTCCCATTTTTCCACTACTCATTACTATATGTCTTGGAACACTTTACATGTTCCATACTTGGCACTTTCCCTGTATTCCTTGTGAGTGACATCGCCTCACTCACATTGCTGCTTTGATACACACCAAAGACCTTCTTCTGCCTTAATAAATTCCTTTTAGTGGATGTCTTCATCCTCCTGCAGCAGCTCAGGATACCCGTTTATACACAACCAGTACACTACAGTTAATGTTAAGGAACTGCTTACCATGAAACTCCTTACTAGATGGATTCCAGAAGAGATTAGTATGCTGCACGTTCAGTAACTAGTACTACTCTCTAGCTGGCACTGATCTTCTATCCAGCTGCAATCCCTATAAACAGGTTGAAGCTACAAGAATTAGCTGTCCTCATTTCTGTTCAGGTCTACATCAGACCAGATGACCAGAGAGACCAGGAATGCTTTCTCCAGCTCATACTCCTTGACTGCCTTGGTGTGCACTTCCAAAGACGATGCCAGTTTATGTTTACTCTTTCAAAGTCCAACCATTTCAATGTGTCCAAAGCACTGTGATATTTCCAATGAATTGCATTCCTTAAGGAAAAGCAGAGATGTGGCTAGGTGTCTTGTTTTAAGCATTTGTGACGTGCTTTTACAACGTTAGACAAAAAGATGGTGACCTTTAACAGTAAATGGATATTTCATTGTTACTTCACTCCAGTAATGGCCATCCTTCCCTCCATGACTCACCACAATCCATTCACCTCATATTCACCTGCCTGCTTACACGACACCTTTTTAAGGACGTAACAAAAGTAACTTCTTAAATTCTCCAACAGAGCTGCAGCCCCTCTATTTTCTTGGTCTAGTGAAATGCAGTCAAATAGATTTACTGGAATACTAGAAGTATTTCAAAGCATCCACAAGTTGCTCACAGTGTGCAGAGGGTCCCACAGCTCCTGTTGGCTGGGAATGGCCAACAGAGACCCCTGCAGCAGCAGGTGTTGTTTCAGAAAGTGCTCTGCTGGTGCTTGTAAGCAAGCTCTGTGAAACTGTTTTCTGCAAATGCAAGCCAAGCATGAGTTTCTTCATTCGGAAGTCAATTTAGAGAAGATCTAAACCTATGCCTTTCAGACAAACATACTTCTAAGAAGGGATATGAGATTCCATTTTTTATCTGCTCCTAGGGACAAAAGCTGAAGGCGTGTTTCTAGCTCAGATCACCATAAACAGCAGCAAAATAAACAGCCACAGTCTGAGCTGAATTTTACCTCAGAGAAACAATGTGATTAAATACAACCACCAAATGTTAAAAGGAAACCAACACTATAAGCTCATCTTTTCCACAACCCTCATGAAGTAGTTTACCTGCATATAAAAATGCTCTTGAAATCAGCTGTAGGTGAAACATAGCTTACACAATTTTCACTCACATTCACAAACTTCTGTCCAAAATTAACATGGTTGTTGCTGCCTGGTAGGGATGTCAAAAGCAGTGTGAAACTACTTTCAAGTCTGAATCATCATGACAAGACACACACAGTCATTACTTCTAGTGCTGAGGACCTCACGTATTTGCCACCTTTCCAAACTATTCCTACGGACATGCAACCTTGGCAAAAATCTGAGTTTTGGGCAGCAACCCTTTTCAATTCTACATCTCAAAAATGATTGATTTATTATGACAGAATCAATTTGTGGAGAAAGCAGATTAAACCTTAATTTGCAAAGGTTAATTCAGCTACACAAAACTAGCATTCAAGTCAGGGTTTCTCTGTACTGCCAATATGGCCAGTTATGCTGGGCTAGGCCATGAATACTGCTTGAACAGCTTCCTAGGTGAAAGGAAATGATGTAACTGCCAGAGCTGTACTTCCCCCTGTAATAAAAGCCCAAACATCTCCAATAGGTAACAAACTTAAACTTTTACATTATTTTACTAGTCCCATACTCTGTACTATGAAGGTGCTTGCTTAGAGCAAGTTTGATCACTGTCATCTTCTCAGCTGTTGAAGTCAGACATTGGCTCATCCAGTGAAAACGTGCCCAAGAGGAAGAAGCTATTTATATATTGCTGCCACTACAAAGCTTTGTCAGACAGGGACAACAAAGATGGCATTTCTCACCCTTCAGGTGAGTCGGTGGTGAAGTAACACATTTGCTCTACTGTTAACCAGGCATTTCATCTTCCCAGCCTTCTCTATCGATTTTTCCTTATTGAATTCCCCAAGTGGCACTATGAGCCACTTAGCAGCCCAGTGGCATGGCAGGTGTAGATGGTAAGATGATGGAAAGACAGCAGGCCATGATTTGAACACATTAGCCAAATACTACAGTAACTTTAAATCTTTCCTGGAGCCTGACTTTTCAGAGAAGAAAATAAGGTTAAATGAAGCTAGTGCTAATAACGGAGATCAGAGGTGAACTCCTGCTACACTGTCTGAAGTTCAGAAGCTGAGGAAAACACATGAGGCTTGACAGAACCCAAAATCTACTTTTACTTTGCAGAAAATTCTAGCAGCTTAAGACAACAGTGCCATGTTTCACACGTTAGTGAAAGAGCCCTGTTGAAAGTAGATACTGCCCTACCCAGCTTCCTTCTCAGCACAATTCATCTGAACCTCATTCAGCTGCAGGACAAAACGTATTTAGCTGTGCAATACTTGTGCCTGCTTTACTGGCAGGAGGCAAGGCTTCCTGGGCACTATTAATGCTATTAGATATTCAGCTCATCACCTCAGCATTATTCAGCGTCATGGTAACAATTCAGCCACACAGTGCTTTCACACCTTTTTATGTTCTTAAGTTCTACCTACCCAGACCCCTTTCTGATACACACATAAACACACTCAAATGCACACCTCCCGACTAGGCATTCTTAAGAAGATATATTAATAAAACAGATAATATGTTAGGCAGAGCTAACAGTTTTGGGGAAAAATTTGTCTTTACTCTCTAACACAAACCAGATCTCTGAATAGGACTAAAACTATGCTCTTTTATATTACATGAACCAAATTGTGTAGTCTACCCTTTATCTGTCATATGCAGCTTTTATACAAAACATACAATTAAAAAGAAACCAGCCAAACCCCCATAATATTTTTAAAATCAGAAAAATTCAGATATTAAAACAAAGGTCTGCAAATACAGAAGTTCCTAGAAGCAGAACAAAAGGAAATCTTACAGATCAGTAACAGTCTCAGAATATTGTCATTTCATTTTCAATCTTAAGTCAGCTAAGAATTGCAGGTTTGTTTCCAAAGATGCCTATTAAGTAGTAACAACTTCAAACTGACCTATGAATTGTTCTATTTTATATTGATGGAAAAATTTGAGTCATATCTGTTGATTTAACAGAACAAATGGAATTTAAAATGCTTAGAAAAATCCCAGCTGAGCTCAGAGAAAAACTTAATCCATCTTTCCAGGCAGATTTCTTCTAATTAAACCAGATTAAGCAACACCAAAGAACGCTGCGTCTGCTCATGCTACCATTTGTGTTCCTGTATCAATGCCTGACACTCCATCTACTTTTATACCATAGAATTCTAACATCACAAAAACATTAACGTTATTATTTCACATTTAGTCACGTGCATATCAATTTACCCTTCGACAAGGTTTTACCTTGAAGAACACAGCAGTTCACATAAAAGCAACTTCCGAAAAGCAAGCAGCGACAACATCAATCACAGCGTTGAAGGCCCTAAATTTAAAACCAGCATTTCAGCTTAGGAGAATACCTCCTCCTGAAATGCAGAAGCAGAGACTGTCCCCTGCTGTGCTTCCTCCAAACATCTAGACAGCTACCGGTTTCCTGGACTAAAGTCTCTTATTACCCAAACTGCCTGTCTTTTAGACAAAAAATTACCAACAAAACAAAAAACTAAAATTCATGCTAAAAGAACCCTGTCCTTCCCCCAGGCTTTATGTAATGCTGCTCTGTCCTTGAAAGGAAAACCTTAAAAGCACAGCCACAGTGAATTTATTTTGTTCTGAGAGGAGCAAAAAAATAAGTGTGGGAATTTTTGACCACCCATTCAACATATCTAAAAAGGCTCAGCTCCAGCACCGGGCTACTTTGCTTCATAACATCCTGCTACACATCATGCCATCACAAGACTTTGAATCCTAATACTTGTCCTCCAGAGAAAGTAAGTAAATAGGGGGAGCAGCCCGAGAGCCAGGAGAGTCTGTACATGGCTGGGATCCATAAAAATAAGATCCTGAGGACGGATTTGGCCTCTGTTTCAGAACTTTCCAATGAAAGCCAGTACAGCAGCAAGACAAAAGCAGGCAAAGAATTGTTTTTTCTAATCTTAGTCTCAGGTTTAAGAGTTCTTCGTAGCTACAGGCTTTGAACAGAATGCAAATAAGTGCAATCAGAAATAGGTTGTCCTACAACGATTTATCACCCACACTGGCTCTAGCAAAGTCAGCAGCATGTGCAGGACATCAACTAGCACCAAGTGTAAGTTGTGGTCTGGTTTCATTGAGTGTTATGAATTAGCTTTCATTGTATTTTGAGAATAAAAAGTGTTCCACAGATGTATTTATTTTTTAGTGCCTTGGATATAAATTTATCCAGTTATGGTCCCAGTGTTTAGACATGCAGAAAAAACCTACAAGTAACTGTATACATGAAAACAAGGCAACATTTTCTAGTTAACAGAAGTGTATGCTGTGAGATTTACAGTCAGAAAGTCACTAGAAGCCATGTATTCCTATTTTTAAACCTCATTTGTGTATTTGATTGCCAAGTTATGAAACTAATCGAATTATCATACTGAAACTAAACTTCTTCCATTAAAGTTATCTCAATGAAATTCCTTTCTTGGTCTATTTAAAGTCTTACTTAGCCACTGCTTGAAAAGCAGAAACAGTAAAATCTGCTTACATGTCTTGCATCATGAACTTTATTTCTCTGAATCCACATAAACTTATACCCTGCTCCCCTGTTAAATCCAAACTCTTTTTGAAGCCTGGAGACGATGGCACTAGCCACCATCATGCTACATCCTCACATCAGCAGACTTTGGATTATAGATCTGAAGAGCCACTAGATCTAAAGAGAAAAATATATCTAACTTGGCTATTAAAGCTACTGTCACCCATGAAAACTGCCAGCAGCAAAACTTTGAAATGGATTCTTTGGAGTGAAGCAAACTATAAATATATACTGTCAATAAAAAACCCTTTCTATCTTCAGAAACATCTGATAGCTCTCATAACAGACTTCTGATGAAACACACTCCATTCAATTCTTTTAATTAACAGACAATATCACAAGTCTGTAACTGACAACACAGCTTGCCTTTGACCATTTCCTACAGTGCTGTGTAACACTGAACTAGAAGGTAAAAAGATGGGTTTATAAGGTGATTTAAAGTGCTTTATGTGTCAGGGATCTTTTGGGTATTGCCTTATTGGAGCAATCAGCAACCCCGACTTTAAAAGGTTCCAAGCATTAAAAATTAGTTACTAATGATATAATGATATCTTTGAAAACATGCCGTTAAAAGTTTTAGAACTTGCTGTTTTAAACAGTTGTAACTATTTAACATAATTAACACAAGAACAAAAAAAAACCACACAGGACTTCCGCTGGGGTATACAGGTATTGGAATTTTTAAACGGCACAATCAGTTTCTTTTCACCAGAGGATGCTTGAGGATTATGAAGGTTTTTTGGTTTGGATTTGTTTTTCATTTTTTTCCCTCTTCTGATTCAAAAGGTGGTACTTGCCAAAGGTAAGAGTGAATCAGTGTTACATGAACATGCCATTTCCTACAGATTCACTGCTTCACTTACTGGTAACAATTAAAAATTATATTGCAGATGAGGAATGGCTTTAAGGAGGAACTGCAGAGTGAGTTTGATAATTTAAAACATTGAAAGCAGCTGTGAAGAGGTGGGTTCTGAAGTTGTTCCTAACAGCAATCCTCAGCAATGCTCACAGTTTTAATAGCTAGGCATTAGTACACTTTGACCTCATTTTCTGTGCTCCCAATTGGGCACAACAAAGGCATATTTATCAGTGCACTGGGTATTTGCAGCTGCAATGGATGGTAGAAGTAGTTATGTTTTGAGCATATTAATTGATGCATAATGCTAAGCACTCTGAAAAAAGCTTAGGTCCCCCTATGCTGGGCAGCACCAGAAATGGATATTTTAACTATTTTTCCCATGACTCATTTTCTTTCCCATAAACCAGCCAATTTTTAATGTGGATGTGTCATACTGCAGTGAATGGCATACAAGTGCCCATTAGGAAATTAGACATCCCGTCTTCAGGAAATGCTTTCACTGTCATGATGTAACTTGTGGCACAGGGCCACACTTGGGCAAGGAGAAGCCAATAGAATGTTAAACAGCTGCTCTCCACCTGCATCTGGGCAACCTGTGCATGTAAACAAGTCAAAAGGATTAGAACAAGAATCAAGTGATTGATCATGTTATTTAAAACTATGCATAACGCATAGGAGATAATTGAACCAAACTGAGACTGCAGAGATAATCAGCGTGTCCATTAAACTTGTAAAAGCTTAGGTTTGTTATTTAGTATGATTTTTCTATTAGCATACCAGATATCAGAGACATAAATTCCATCTCCTGTCATTACAGTGGCATTACAGTTGCAAGTAAACTTTTCTGACTCACATAACTATCCAAGATATCATCTCTCAGAAGCCGACAACTCACTCTTAAGCAGCCTCTTCTAAAACAGAGTACAAGACACCACCTTTCCTTGATACGTTGGTAGCAGCAAAGAAAGGCAAGATCCTATCCTGTGACAAACCCCTGTCTATATTATGTTGACTTGTGAATCTGCCAATAGTGCCATTTAATAGGTTTCAGCTTAAACCACTGCTATCAGTTAAGAGCTATAAAAACAAGGTACAGCATTGCTAACTAACATAAAGGAAAAAAAAAGCCAACAATTCTAGAACCCACAGATTATTGCCCTTCTACTCTGCACTAGTGAGACCGCATCTGGAGTAGTGTGTCCAGTTCTGGGCTCCTCAGTTCTAGGGGGACACAGAGCTGCTGGAGAGTGTCCAGCATAGAGCAACAAAGATGATGAAGGAAGTGGAATACCTCAACACCTTCCTTATGAGGAAAGGCTGAGGGAGCTGGGTCTCTTGAGCTTGGAGAAGAGGAACCTGAGGGGTGACCTCATTAATGCCTACAAATATGTGAGGGGTGGGTGCCAGGAGGATGGAGCCAGGCTCTTCTCAAGGTCATCTGGTGCTAGGACAAGGGGCAACAGGTACAAGCTGGAACAGAGGTGGTTCCATATAAATATCAGCAGGAACTTCTTTACAGTGAGGGTAATGGAGCATTGGAACAGGCTGCCCAGGGGGGTTATGTATGTTGTCTCCTTCTCCGGATCTGTTCCTGTGCGACTTGGTGTACGTGGTCCTGCTGTGACAGGAGGGTTGGACTAGATGATCTTTTGAGATCCCTTCTGATACCTAAGGATTCTATGATTATTTTAGGAGTCCAAATAACTTAAGAAACAAGAAATCTCAGAATAAGTCTGTTTAGTGGTGCAAATAAAGTCCATACAATGGTCCCTGGACAATTAGATAAATGCTGCATTTTCTGCTTTAATGATTTATAACTTCTGATGATCCTGGTGTTTTGAAAAATCTAATTTTAGAATTTTCCAAGTGGCATTAATCTGTTACCCCAGACTGGAAGTAGAGGATGTATACTTCTATTCCAGTGATAAAAACAAAGATTTGGTGATCTGACTATTTTTAAAAAGCCACTTTTTGGACAATTTAATCCTATCATACACCACTGCAAACCAGCGAGACACCAAGTCACTCAAGTTGCAAAGTTTTTACAGAAAGTTAGTTATGTACCTCCAGGAGAAATCTACTGTGTCTTCATTCACACAATTATTTACAAACCCCGAGAACAATAATTCCTCCCTTACTACAGTTCAAAAGACCTCTGTAAAAAATACTCTCTGCAGTTTCATCACATACTTATTATGTGCCCTACAGTCACAATCTGCTCCCCAGTGGCAAAGAAATCAGAACCTGAACTCAGTCACTTCAGAACTTTTAGGTGGGATATGTTCGTAGTGCATATTTTTAACATTAATCATAGAATCACAGAACCATCGTGGCTGGAAAGGACCTCCAGGATTATCATGTCCAGCCCTCATCCTGACCCCTCCCACGACCCCTAGACCATGGCTCAAGTGCTTTATCTACTCTTTTTTTAAACACTTCCAGGGATGGTAACTCCACAACCTCCCTAAGTAGCCTGTTCCAGCACCCAACCATTCTCACAGGAAAAAGCTGCTTCATAATACCCAATCTAAACCTCCCCTGATGTGATTTAAGGCCATTTCATCTCATCCTATCCTTAATCATTTGTGATAAGAGACCAGCACCAGCCTTGCTACAACCTCTTCTTAGGTCATTCTTGAGACCAATAAGGTCTCCTCTCAGCCTCCTCCTCTCTAGACTAAATAATGTGAGGGACAAGTCAAGATTTTTCCTGCTCCTATATATCAAAGTTTAGTATCAGCATGTCATTTTTCTATATCTACTTTCACTATTGATAGCATAGACATTAGTGTCTGCCCATCACCCAACATTTATTTTAAGTAGAAAACACTTTAAAAGAAAATTTAGATCATCTACATGTAGATAGCACTGCTCATTTCATTTTCCCCCAGAGATTTATTACTAGAATTAGTGTTAATCTCAGTAAAACTACAGTATATCTGTTAATCCACCAGAAAGTATCAAAGTTAAAAACAGCCTGTGATTTATGGAGCACATCATAATAAAAATGTTTTAAACTGTATTATTTTCAAATCCTTCTAGGATTTTCCTTATCAAGATGTGACACAAATCTTCCCATGGCTCAGTTGTCTCTTTAAAATGCTGCAGTACATGATAAAGAAAACATGTTATAGTTGGAGATAAACTTACTGTGTCTGGCTTCCCATTCTAAGAAAATTTACAATAGCATTTGGAGCAGCTGCAGCACAGTATTTCCATCAACTGGAAAAATAACTGGGAATTAAGATTGACTTTATGCCTATTTTGACAATTTTGTTTACCAGCCATGAGAGACTTGTCAGGACAGCATAAGTTAAGGATTTTAGTGACCGCTTCAATCTAAATTCTAGGGTCTACATGCAAGTGGAATGACTGCTAACACCAGAAAGTGTCCGAAAATGTGGATAGCCTCACATTAAAAGAGCACAATGCCTACCTTCAAACACAGAGTCCCTCCAATTTATTAAATTGGTAGGTTTTTTATGCACTTTAAAGCTTCTAAAGTAGAAGCGCCTCATATTGGTATTGGGGAGAGAGAAAGATTTCATTGTATTGGACTAATCCTACCCTTTTGATTCCCTCAATGAACTATAATGTCAGAATACATGCCACAGGAGAAACAGCCAGTTTCACTTCACTTTCACCCAGAACCGTATTTATGATGATCTTGGTATAAATCACAGACTTGGAAAATTTTCCCATTGTAAGGAAGATAGACTTGACTTTTGGGTGACATTGTGAACAACTGAGAGGCAACTGGTTCAGAAGGGCCAGGAAGGACAACTTGTTAAGTCATAGCTCTGTCATCCCTTGGCATTCCTGGACAATTTGCTTTGCAAGTTAACATTTACCTACCTTCTGGTGGTAAGAATAAAGATAAGAGCACATTGTCAGTATATTAGATTGAGATTTTTACAGGTTCACAACAATCAGTGAAAAAGTTCCCCTTCTGGAAAGAATCAAGAACATCAGGCTTCGCACTTTCATCTGTGAACCACAGAGTAACTGGTTTTGTTATAGTCTGTGACATTCATAAGGCTTCAGTAAGGCTAAAGGTCGTGGAATAATATGGGGTTGGGAGGGGTATGAGGAATACAGGAAAGGGCAGCCAGAGAGGAAATCACACCTGGTGCAACACTGAAAGCATTTCCTTCCTCTCCCACCCTGGTTACTATACTTAAATAACACAAAGTGAAGCATCAGCAATTCCTCCAAGGGAACAGCACCTCTGTACTGGAAAGGGAAAAGCGTAAGGCCACTAATTGGCATAACTAGGTAGACTGGTGTCAAGGGTTTATCTCACCTCCTGCCTGGCTCACCATTTATGTCACCAGTTGATCAGATCAGAGATGAAATTAACCAACTAATTTAGTTAAGGTGCTAATGAGCTGAAACAGAAACAAGGAAGGCTCAGAAGTCTAAAATTGCAGACAAAACTAAAAAACTACTAGATTTGGGGAAAACCCAAGAAATATTTAATTCACCCCATATGAAAACCCCAATATAAAGACACAAAGAGATTAATCACATGGCCCAGTTGTGTAAGAACAAGCTGCTACCTCCACCCCTTCAAAAGGGAAGAGACTTCCAAGCGCGTTCTTTGTCCCTGCGGAAACATGGAGTCCTTTCAATCTGAGCATTCATCTCTCAGTGCAAGGGGAGATATTAAAGTCCAGTTCCCCATTTCATATGCCTACAAACCAGTCTTCCATTTTTTAGATGTTGGTTCCTGTGGACCACAAACAAGTCAAAGACTCTTTCACCACTTCAGCAAACAATGGATTGCAGGTTTTCCTTTCATCACCAACCTCTGAGGTTCCACCCTCTCCACTGATCATGTTTCCATGGCAAGATGGCTGCTGTGCTCAGTCCAGTGCAATGTCTCTCTACAGAAAGACTGGAAGAAGCAAAGAAAGCAGGAAACAGAAAGCCTCAAACCAGTCACACCAGTTCAGAGTTGAAAAAATTTCACAAGTTACCATAGCAACTCCCTATTACCTCAGGCAAAACATCAACTCAGTTTCAGAGCATTGGAACAGGCTGCCCAGGGAGGGGTTGTGGAGTCTCTCTTCAAGACCCACCTGGATGGGTTCCTTGCGGACTCTGCTGTGGCAGAGGAATTGGACTAGATGATCCTTTGAGGTCCCTTCCAATCCCTAATGATTCTATGATTATATTCCAAGAGTTTCTTAGTTATAGCTGAAATGCAAGTAAAATCTGTAATGAGTAACTCCACTGAGAAAGAAAACGTTAAGAGCCAAGCATGCCACATAGCATGCCAAGCAAGCTGTAGAGTGATGCGACTACCCACAGAAGTCAGAATCTTCTGTCAAAGTTCAGGAACATAGGATACTAAATTTAGTTGATGATACTGCACATGATGAAATCACAAAAACATATCTTAAAGCTCAAGTTTGTATTGGCTCTTTCCAATCTCGTTTCAGACTACAGAGTTAGCATGCTTCTTGCATCAAACATTTCCATAGACAAATAGTCTACACGTTATAAAAATAAGCCCCACCAGGTGGTCATGTCACCCACCCTGTTCACAAGAAGTACATGCATTTTTAGTGATTTAAATGAGTGAATCAAGCAGTTAGAACTGCTAGAACAAAATTCTCTCTTAGGATGTTATTTAACTGTCTTCTATGCCAAACCTGTGCTGTTGCTTGTTGTGACCAACTAGTCAAGGTATGACTGAAAAGCAATACTGCTTAGGTGCTTAGGGTGCAAACTAATTAACTGCACAGTATCATGAAGCTATTCAAGCAGTAAGTGCTTTCACACGCACCACTGTATAATGTGTGCAAGGACCAGTAATTTTACAAAGTATATAGTTGGTAGTGTTGGTTATGAAAACCTCAGCAGCAAATAGCCCCATTAAAAGATTGCTTTGCCTTACCCTCAGTGTAGTCTAGTCTCCATGCAATATTCTTCTTCTGGATTACCCTTGATACCCAGAGATAGTACAATCAATTCCCGTTTCTTTAACATAGTTCTACCAATAATTAAAGCCATTCATCTTAAATATTTTTTAAAACAAGAACCAACTGTGAAAACATGCTGCTGATCCAAGGCATCTCTACTTATCATTACACCAAGAGCTGCAAAGATGATCAGGTAATACAAAGAACCACACTGCTCATCCTCTTCATCTACTTCATCAAGCTGGCTGTAGCCTGCTCTGGAATAAATTCTAGGCTGGAATGACCTATTTAGAGCTGTCAGCTCTCCCAGAGAACAGTAGAACCCTTCCTTCTGCTTCAGACACATTTGCCATGGCAGACAACATACTTCTAGGACAGGGAGGACTCCAGAACTCAGGTAGTTATTAACAAGAGCAGCAAGAGCTGCTGTCAGCTCACTGTTTAGGTGGTGTTCATGCTGTTCAGTGTCGGTGACCTCAGCAGTGACACAGAACTCTGTTGCTGGGCAGTGCTTGCAGAAACAGAAGCACAGAACAAGCAGTGAAGATGTTTCCAAAAGTATCAGAAGGGACCTGTTCCTGTATACATACAAAATTAGAAACTGAGGATATGGGTTTTAAATGAGAGCAACATGTGTGGATGAGCAGCGTGTTGCAGATGTGAGGATAAAAGAGATGCTGGAGAGCCCTTAGAGGTTGATGTAAAGAACAGAGAACTGTAGAAGGGAATTTCTCTGCAATGTAAGGTACTGGGTCTGGTACAGGAGATCCAGGGGATCTATGTAAAAAGGTTGAAATCCATTTGCTCCGATGGAGTTGTATTTACCGCTTATCTCTCTGCTAGTCTACTGACTGTGATTGAAAACTGCTTGAAATTCTCTTCCCATACATGCAAAGTGAGCCAACGTCATCGCAGATTTTTATAGGGTCAAGCGAACTGTGCTTTGTTACTGTTTACACTCTTCCCTCTTTGGGATTAATGTTCAGCAAGGGGAACTCCAGGAGCTGACACCTGGTTGTGCGAGTACTACTGCTAGTGAAGGAAAAAAAACACACTCATCACACACACACATAAGGGAAAGACAGGAAAAGAAAGGCTGTGGGGACGGGACAATGATTGCTTGCATTTGCTTAATGTGCTGCGAATCCTTAGAATTACTACAAAAGCTCTTAATCAAAAAGTAAGCAAAGCTCAAAGCCCACATCGCAAGAAAAAGCATCAATGAAGCAAAGAACTGGTTTACCAAATATTACCAAAAATGAAAGGAGAAATTGACAAACACAAACAAGAACAGAAGGGAAAGCTAAATGCAAAGTAGCACTCATGGGGATTATGGAGACAACTGTGATCATGGAAAGTGTTCTGAGTACAGGGTTACCAGAGCTATAGGTGGTCTGGGGAGTAAGAGGGCCACATAAAGGAGTTAAACAATAATTCAATAGACGACATCCTGCATGTAAGGCAAGAGCACACAGTCTAAGCCAGCAAACTGCATGTAAAATTCTGGGTGACCAAGAGGTAACCTAAGCAGCAAGAAAATTGGATGTAAAACAGACATGAAGACATCATGGAAAGCAATATATTATAGCTACATAGACTTTTACAGCATCGTGCAAGAAAAGGAAGCTAAGCAGGATGAACTATGAGCCAGCAATGTGCCCTTGTGGCCAAGAGGGCCAAAGTCATCCTGGGGGCAGGGGAGGAGAGGGGATTAGAAGGGGGGTGGTTAGCAGATCGANAGGAGTATGGGGCCAGGCTCTTCTCAAGGTCATCTGGTGCTAGGACAAGGGGCAGTGGGTGCAAGCTGGAACACAGGAAGTTCCATATAAATATCAGCAGGAACTTCTTCACAGTGAGGGTAACGGAGCATTGGAACAGGCTGCCCAGGGGGGTTGTGGAGTCTCCTCTGGAGATGTTCAAGACCCACCTGGATGTGTTCCTGTGCGACTTGGTCTAGGTGATCCTGCTGTGGCAGGGGGATTGGACTAGATGATCTATTGAGGTCCCTTCCGATCCCTAATGAATCTATGATTCTATATGGACATCACAACCCAGAAGTAGATCAGGATCTTCAACTCTAAAGATTTAAATTAAGCTTATTAAATGATGACAACATAGTCAATTACCAGTGTGGGTTCATATATGTGTCTGCATGCACACAGATGGGCATCTGTGGGTGGATATATATAAAATCCTTGTATTATTAGCTTTTTCCTGTGGCTGTGAATATGCTTCAAATTTCTTCACATTAGCTTTTAAAATTATTGTATTTGTTTCATAAACTTTCATAGCTTAGTTTTAGACAAAGAAGTTAAACAGGGAATGCACACTTAAAAATCTAAGTTTCAGCAGTTTGAGAGAAGTAACTTTTAAGAAAAACTATAATAAATATAATTCACAGTTAACCAGTACTCTAGCAATAACAGAGCATGACAATACTATTCAGTCTGGCATTAATGATCTCTAAGTCAGACTGTTTGTGAGAGGTAATGCTATGCTTTTAGACACAGTGCCATAACCCAAATTCCTATAGCCATGGCCTTCAAAGGCAAACTGCTGCCACAAAAAAACACCCCCATACATTTTAGTCAAGTTTTCAGCAAAAAAGGCAATGAAACATAAAATAACATTGTTAGCACCCCGCCCTCCAATTCCCACTGAAGACTTTTGTTTAGGAGCATGCATGCAGTACTATTCAGAGAACATATGCTTTTAAAGTGACAAATCCAAGAGGCACCCAAGCACAGACTCTGACCTCCCTTCCCCTTCATGGTATTTGGTTGGATATAACAGCTCACTGCAGTTCTTAAATAGCATTCAGAGCAGTACAATTCATAGCTTACACTTAACAGAGACACTCCAGGTGAGAAGATTGAATTACTTTTCCAAGTCAGAGCCTTCTAATGTGCCCTTGGTAACCTTGCTGGTCTCCTTTCCTTTCTACTGGTTTCATGTACAGCATTCTGATAACTCAGATGTTAACTCAGCCTGATTGATCCAAACACTATTTATTCTTATACTTTTAAATGGTTCCACAAATCTGGAAAGTTATAATAATTAAATCAGCTGCTGCATTTCTATTTCTATATTACCTGTGACAAACCAATTTATCTTTATTTTTCAAAAAGAATTACAGGCATCCAATGGTACAGACCAGATTATATTATATAGGTAGGAGATCATAAAACAGATTCTGTCTGGGATAAAACAAAGAGAGCAGGATCCCTATGGCCTATCTTGCCATACTTTAAAGAATGAAGGAAGAGGAAAAGGAATAAAGGAAAAGTATATGTCAGGTAAATACCAGTAGCAAAACATAAATAGGAGGCAAGATCCAGTCTGCTATTTGGTAGAATCAAATAACGGAATGAGCTTGTCTACTGGACTTTCCCACTTCTGTTAACAAACAGAAACAGCTGATGTTGTCCCTTACAGTCCTCACAGTGATTAGGAGATACACCACAAAAGAACAGCCCTCAACAGTCAGTCACACTGCAAACTGGACCATTCTGTTTCCAAAGGATAACTGCCTTTTCTGCAGAATTGGAGGGGATACAAAACATGGCAATACTATTTCTTGTGACTAGCCAAACATGGTGCAAGATGAGCAGGAAGGAGATACCACCTCTTTGTAATGCTCTGCTTTAGCTTCTCACACTGAAGATGCATTCTTAGTGCCTTCATATTGTGTCTTGTCCCCTTCCCACACCCCCCACCCCCCCCAAGTTGATCTGTTCTGTTGTTTTGACTTTGGACCTACCATCACCCACAGTCCTGGTGTGGCAGCAGTTGAATACTGTACTTACAGGTACATTAGAAATCTCTTGGAGAAGAATTAATTACTTAACTAGTTCTAAAGAACAACATTTCCAGTGATTGGGGTTTTTTTCCCTAGAAAGGCTTTCTGAGAAGACAACAGCCGTTGTTTGTTCCATTGCTGCCCCTCACACACTGCTGAGTGAAACTTGAAGTTAACTGAAGATTTCTGTCCCCTTAAGATGCAGATCAGAAACAGACTGCCATTGATGGGCACTTTTAGATTTGTGATCTCTGCCTCCCTATTGTTTGCCTCCATTACCCTCCATGCAATTCCTGTCTGAAGCCATGAGTTCACAAGTGACATAATAGCTCCCAAAAGCAAAAAGAACAAACAAGTCTTTGAGCCATGCAGGATGGACTCCCTTTACAGCACATTGCATGCAGAAAAATAAATAGTCACATGTGCTCATATAACTAATAGGATTATTTTCAGAATTCCTTTCCCTCAGCTTAACACTCATAACTCTCATAGAGAAGCATTTGACAGAATTTCTTTGGGAAGATAACTGCCTTCAACAATTATAGTTCTTATCCTCCTCAGTAATGAAGTGACACTTACCTGAAAGCAAAACCTCAGACTAAATCCTAACACTCTCATGTCCTACTAATAAAATCTTTTCATGACATTTCCCTATCAGTCACACATTTTCCTGCTATTTTAAGAGGTTGAACAGATTTGAATTTACCTGATGTTAGTTTCCACAATGAAGGTTGAAAGGGACAGTCATCACTGCTGTGTAACAGCCAGCTACAGAACATCTGCTAGGGAATGGGAGACCTTTGATCAAGTTCCTCCTCAGCCAGAGATTATTCAAACCTTCAAAGAGGACATGCAAGTAACCCTTGCTCCAAGGCCTTCTTCTGTGGGGGTGTCAGTCTCAGTAGCTACTCTGTGACAAGGTTATCAGTAGAGACTAGTGAAGACAGACCTCCATCTGTGAGAGGTCCCTGATCACATCAGCTGGGGACACAGATAATATAGGAATACAAATGTTAAATGATTTTCACATGTCTCAGTAACAGGGCAGGTCAAAGAGGTACTCAAGCTTAGTCCTACCCTAGCCACCAGCAGAACATCACAGGTCACTAATTCTCACCACCGCAGCTATGCTGCTGTCAGGTAGCATACAGCCTGAGCAGGTCTGGCAGCTGCTCACTGAACCCTCAATCTCCCCGTGACTCTGTACTAGCTTTCAGCTAAACCTCTACAGTTGAAGCCTGATCATCTCTGAAGCCTATAAAAGCTATTATCAACTTGATTTGACTTTTACCTTAACAGCTTTTTTACTTAGGGCCATTTAACACAAAAAACAATTTAGAGATTACTTCACACCCAGGATTATAAACAACTGCATTGCATTCCATGCAGCTGTGCACCTGCAATATTGGCCTTTATATTAGAGTCTCACAGTCTCAAGTTAAACCAAGGCTGACTCGTGATTGACACTACTCACCTGTTCTCCATTCCCCATCCCTTCTCAGTCTTACCATTAAACAGCATCCATTCTATACATTTAACTCTCAAGGCTCTTCAGTATAGTGATCCCTATGCATTATTTTTCATATGTGCCAGAATATAAATATCTGTAGAAGTAAATCTATGAGCTGTGATGAGACTTCATCTAGGTCTAATCGCCTAAACATATTAACGTGCATACAGCTTACCAAAATTCCCATGCAGCAGTTTAATGGGACAGTGTTGTCTACTGGTCATCGTGCAACACAATGTTGGAAAGTAAATAAAAGTGGCTTGCCTCGGAACAAGCAAATTAAAAGAAGAAATCAAAATTCACCCTCTGATCCATCAGGGAAGCCTGGGTAGTATTCTCATCCTCCAAGAGCTCGAATAGGAGCTTTTATTGTCGACTCCAGCTGGCAGAGGAACACATGTTGCAGACAAGCCACTTAGCGTTTGGGAAGCACTTAAAGCTAATCAATGCCAGGAAAGAGCCTGGAAATAAAACCTCAGTTGCTCTGTTGCCTGCCTACCACAGTGGTACTTTCCTGTCATTGCTCCAGGCTAGGGGATGGCCTGTTTCAGTTTTTTCATTAGTTTATTAGCCATACTAACTTCTAACACCAACCGCCTTCTGCAGGCACCCGTTACCAAAGCCTCAACTACTAGCTGCAGAGCACAGCAAATTAGATCATCTGTGCTGACTTGTAACATCAAACCAAAAACTCACAGTGAAACCAAGGAGGAGTCCAAACCTCGGATTTGTAGGAAAAACAGTCATCATATTATTTAAGGTCAAATAGTGGACTACCAAGTATGAAATATATACTTCCTATATGCAGTTCTCCCTGTTTTGATATCTGGCTCTGCCAGCCAGTATAATGTTTCCACCCTGTGCTAGCCAGCTCTAGGTGTTTTTACATAGCAACACTCCTACCTCAGTTACAAGGTACTCACATATGATGCATCCATTTCTCTAGCTAATCAGCAAAAAGAGTGCTTAAATTACACCTAGACCTGCATTGAATTAAAAATTCAGACTTTTCACTCCATTTCACAATTTAAGGAGTCTTCCAGAATAGAAAATGCATCTCATTATCTACATCCTCTGCACTACTGACATAGAATTTTTGTCAGGGTACAGGCATGCTGTGTTTCACTGTGCAGGTAACTGTGTTGTATCAAAACACATTTGTAAAATCTCTTGGGAGAGGTAAAGGAATAGAGAACAGAAACCCCAAACAACTACTCATTGGCCTTTCATTCTCCTTAGAAGTGCTAGCCCCTTCAAGAACCCATTTTCCCCTTTCTTTAAAAAATCCTAAAGCATCCTACTTAGAACATGTTACAATGGTTGTTCTATACCAGATCAGGTGTAGTAAAACACTGTTACTTGAAACAAAGCTTCTTGCTGAAGCAAATGGAAAATAGATCTACTTCCATCTTTGTACTAAAATAATAAACCACAGAATCAAACTGGTACAAGGGTTCACTTGGGCTGTTTGAAAACATGGCACATGTGTGCCGACTACTGTACTCTTAAGAACACTCAGTAGCAGATAGCGCACATTGAAACTAGGACTAGGCAAGTAGTTCATTTTGGAGTTTGCTTGGGGAACACAAAAGTTACTCCAAATTAGTCTGAAACAATTTCAGTTCCTGAGGGAGAACGGAAACCAAGGGAAAAAATATTCTGCATGCAAATTTTCCAAAACGTGTCTGCTTCAGAATCTAACATAGTGAATATTTTCATTGTTTATTTCAGTCTGCAAGAGTCATCAACACTGCTTTTCAGACAAACTTTGAAATGATCACTGTTTAAGGAGGTGAAAGCAGGAACGCATCAATCCTTGTGACCATACCCTGTTCTGTTTCCATTATAATTACTGATCATGAAAGGAAAGTTGCAAGATAGGGCTTATGCCTCCTGTATAGAACAACACACCAAAATCTATATATTTGCATTCCTCCCTGAAGAGGCTTGGATTTAAATGGTGATGTTATATATAATTAATGGAGTGTCTTAACTCATTTGTGTATGTCCTGTAGAATGGTGCTTGACTCAAAGGAAAAACTATAACCTCTCAATCTAGAGCTACATAGTAAAGGGCTTGTTTGTTCATTCCACTTTCATAGGTGGACTACAATTAAAACAACTAAAAATGAAGTGTCGCTTATTCCTGGCTTCAGTAGTGACACAAGGTATTTACCAAATTATGGACTTCAGCTGCTGTTCCCATCAGAGTCCCTTAGGTATTCTGTACAAGCTTATTAATCCATATCAAACCCTAAAGGTTTGTAAATACTCATAAAGCAAACAAAGACAAGCTATTTTCTACACAGTTGTTAAGAAGTTCTTTCTCTTCAAAACTTTGGAAGACTTTTCCATGGCTTTCATCTTACCTTTATATAACAAATTCAGTGTTATCTAATACGCTGCCTCTGAAAATTCAATCAGCAGTACTTCCTTCACACCCCATATTTAAGCCTTCTCATTTAAATAGTATTCTACATCTTCAAAGCAAGTACTGTACAAATATTTAAACTAATCCTCATAACATTTCACAGTCTACATTAGTTCAGTAATTTAAAATAAAGAGAAAGGATTTCTACAGAGCACAAAGAAAAACGTTATTGCAGAAAACATGCACAGCACGCATTAGCTATCCCAAACACACAAATATCACGAAGAACAAGACCTGCTTTACAAACAGCAAAGCACACAGATGTTAGAAATATTAGTATGAGAAAGTCAACACTGCTCACACAACGCTTTGAAAACAGAAACACTATGAATAGTACCTCAATACAGCTTCATCTGCAAACCAAACTTAATGAGCAAATCCTACTCCTTCCATACTTCCCCAAAATCAGAAGAACTGCCTGCTTGTTCTCCTGACTGCAAACCACAAGTGGGAAAACCATCCATTTAAAAAGCAGTTCTCTCACCTGGACTAAATTCATATCAGCCATGGAGGTCAACCTGCTGGTTAAGCATTTACTACTGAAGAAACTACCTCATCCTTTCCTGACTAATTACAAGGCAGTCCTAACTAGCCTGCATAGAGCTCCTGTTCTGTCATGCCCTACCTATTCACTTCTTTATTAACTGAGGGAGGCTCACAAACTCTGCAACAGCTGCACACATTAAAGTATTTTAAGGACCAGGTTTCCAAAGGTATTCAGGCGTATAAACAATCAGAGTCAGACATCTTACTCTTTCTGTGGCTCTAGGCCTTAATTGTGTGCAATCTATCATCACCCAGTTCCAGTCAGAGTTAATCCGAGGATTTGGCCCAAACAGCTCATTTGTGTCACTTCCTCCAATCAGGATGTCTTTTCCTTCCCTGGCTCACTCTCTGTGTATTATCTTCTTTCATCGTGTTATATTTACATAGTTCAAATCCATCCCTGTTTGCTACTTACTGCTGGGACTCCATTCAGTATCTCGTTTCACCCGTAATTTAATTTTAAAGTAGATGCTAGAAAACCAAGGTAGACAACTGGAATTGATTTAGATGATCAAACTAAGCTGGTGCTGCTGTCAGATGGCCACTTTCCTATAGATACCATGGAAATCTCTTATTTCAAATTCAGCTCATAAACTGCCCCAGTTTGGCAAAGACAGCTTCGCTTTACATATCAAGGCTCCATCTCTTAATCACATGCCACTCTGGAAAGATAACAGTATGTTAGAGGAGCTTCAACCATGCAGAAGGAAAATGTCCTCTATAAAAGAATCATTTAGGATATATTAAACAAGCCTACCTTGTTCCTGTCACAGTGAGCAAGGGTCAGCTACCAGTCAGGACTGGGACTGTTTGCATTGCTGAGTGCTGCTCTTAAGCACAGAACCACCCACAAAAAATCACTGTGGAGGCAGCCATACATCAAACTAGCCCCTAACTTACTTTATTTTAATGCTTTCAATAGCCAAAAACATACATGAAAAAAATAATCTAAGGACTCTGTCCTCCCTGCAGCACAAGAGAATCTCTCCCACAGTCCTTTATACAAGCTGTCTCCTAGATCTGCAGGGCTCAAAATTTGACTGCAAAAGATGTGAGAGGCAAAAGACACAGAGACCTTTTTCCTGAGGAAGCATAATTAATTGGTTTTATAGCACATTAATGACATTATTGTTTGTGGAGTTACAAGTTTTTTCATCATTGCCACCACAAACAGTCATGGAGAGCAAGAAATAGCCTGACCTCTATACTTGATGCATTGATTTTAGATTGAGACTGGAGTGTTTGATTACTTTTTCATTCACTAGAAAATCGCAGACTATATAATACTACAATAGAAATCCTTTCTAGTGCAACTAAAAGATGCTTTGGGGGATTAAGAGGGGGCTGAAATGAGCCCTTTTTTTCCTATTGTATTTCTGTGTTGTAGGAACCTCAGTCCACCTTTCATATATTTGCTTGAGTCCTTGCTGGTTTTCTGTTCTGAAATTACCTTGACTCAGTGAGAAGTCTCTGCTTTCAGCAGAAATGGATAAATACAGAGGATAAAATGGCAATTAAAGGTTGCTTTGTCCCAGGTTGTACACACAGTTTGTCCTTACTGGCAGTCACAGCTAGAGGACTACAGTGCCATCGATCTCCCTGAGCAATGTTTGCAACAGCATTTAACCTGCCTTCATTACAGGACAAAGTTGTTGTGAAAATGAATTATGTAAGTACATGCAATCATTGCGGCTACTCTGCTTCCCACCATCTCTTTTATACAGCTACAGGCAGTTACTCCTCTGCTATTTCACTGTGGTCTTCCAGTGTCCCTAACACCTTATTGAAAGCATGCAAAATCCCATTAGCCTATGGTATGTGATTGAAATACTGCAGTTACATAGCCAAAATAACTAACTCCTGCAAAAACAATGATGCTGCATTAAGAGGGAATGCAGGTGGGACAGGCAGGCATATGTGCGTATCCCATGAGCAGCCTTTGCTTGCAACAACCTTAGGAAAGGTAGTAATGGACTACTCTGTGCTTGCTGTTTGGGTTCTTAACTGTCCGCTTACCTAGGACAAAAAAGGGAGAATTTCTGCCATGCCAGTTCTGCTACTGGATGTACAGGTTGCTCCAAGGGTAATAATCTGCTGGGCAATAGGCTTGATGCTATAATAAAGAGGTCTGTTCAAAGACCAGCAAGCTGGACCATCCTTGGCCTGTCCAGCTTCAAGAGGCATCTCTTGTATGTCCCAGAAGGATGCAATGGTAATCTGTACCCATTCATACTCCTTGTGCTGAATTCACAGCATTCCAAAAATCGCCATAAAAATGTGATGTCTGAGTGACCCTCTGCTCTCATCAGCTTCATCTCTGGACATTTGGTACAACCCCTTTTTATCCCTTAGCACTTGTTGCTGCATTGAATTTCCATCTTTCTGAGACATGCTAGCCTCTAAGAACAAGCAGACAGCTGCAGCCAGCACCCGTGGCTACCTCCACTTACCAATGCAGTTAGAGGCATAAGTTTACTGTCTCTAATGGCAAAGAGATTTCTCAGAGTAAACTGGTAGATTTCCATGAATCTCTGCATTATCTAGCTCAGGAAACTTAAACCTGGGTGTAGTCTTCAGCTTATTTAACCTCACTGCAGAGATCATCTTGACATGTTAGACCTGTCCACTGCAGAATGTCACTGGTCTTTGTTCATAGTTTCACACTTACATACTCAAGCCAATATGACTTGTTCATACCTAGGCTACAAGTCATATGTGGTGGTGATCTGGCTAGTAGGACACAGGTTAGGAAAACATATTACAAAAATTTCAATCCCAGTTCATCCTTTCAATTAAAATTCAGTAAGCTTCTGCAAACACTAGCAGTGAGCAACTCACCACATCATGCAAACACAGTTTAAAACAAAGTATTTTGCTGTTTCTGTGTAACAGTTTACCCTTCAGCCAGCAAAAAGAGAAGGATTAAAAGAATAGGAACTCAAACCTAGTATATCCTTTCCCTTTGTCTCTCACAAAGAAAAAAATGTTACATACAACTGTGATAGGAAATCGTGATTCAGTGACCTAAGAAAGTTCAAAGCTGCTACAGCAACAAATCAGCACAAGTGAGCCAGAGTCAGAGCTTGTGCTAACACAGAACATAGGCCACCAGTTACATACTTGGTGACTAATTTTCAGTAGTGCTGGGCATTCACTATGCTAGTCAGAAGCCAGGTGAGATAGTTGGACATCAGCATATCAGAAGATCAGGCTCTTTGATGTAAAGATTGTCCTGAGGCACAGAAAGCCAACCAGTGGGATGAAAAAACTGGAAGACAATGTCTATCAGTGAGAGTCAAGCATTCTGGAAAAACAACTAGAAGCCAACAAAATAATTTCTTCCATGTCCTGCAGTTCAGGAGGGCATAAAACTCAGTGCTCTAAGAATATGGGGGAGAGAAATACCTGTGGAGAGGAAAAAAGTGATAGGAGCTGTAGAATTTCAGACCTGGATTTTAGGGTGACTGCTGAACAGATGTTTGACAGAAGTATGTATACTATGTTGGCTAACTAGTAGAACATATGTCTGCAAATGGATGGTGTAGGAATCCTTCTACTCCTGAAGAAGAGAACAAGCAGATACCCACATACACAGCCCTGTAACTTGACTACCCAGCTGTTCAGCAATTTCTATATCTGCATTAATATAATATATTTCACTATGAAACATAGTCTCTAGTACCTATAAATATGACAGCTTATTGCAGAGTCTTGATTCAAGAGCATTCCTAAGCCCTCACTTTGTAATTGCCTCACCCACTGACAGCTACAGCTCTATCAGGATAATCTGAGTGATATTCATAATACAACATTAAAATACTAAATGCTTACTAAATACTAAAAAACATCCAAAAAAGTGTGAATAAAGCTTAGCACATTTGGTAACCACAAAGGAGGAATTGAATATCTATATATTAAACAGCAGCAAAAACAATTACAGGCCCTTTCAGGTTGTGAATCAGCATATTGCCAGTTGTGTCAGACTGCAACAGGAGAAATTCAATGCTTAGCCCATTGTTTAACTTTCCTTGACCCTTCCTCATCCTTAGGACCAAGAAACAGCAGGCACTGCCTTCAGCTATATCCTGCTGCTGTTTCTGTACTGTGATTCATTTTTAATACTGCTGGAAATGCAGAGATAGTCTGGGTGAACCAGTAAGCATCAATAAGAAAGTGCTTTGTCCTGCAGGATGCAGAGTATAAAATTGTGAAAGATAACTGGTTTGTAGCTCTTCTGAATTTTTTATGATAAGAGTGTTTCCACCTTTCATAGAGTCATAGAATGATCACAGAATCAAAGAATTACTGAAGCTAGAGAAGACCTCTGAGATCATCAAATCCACCCGTTGACATAACCTCACCACAATAAGCTAGACCGTGGCACTAAGTGCCACATGCAGTCTTTTCTTAAACACTTCCAGGGATGGGGACTCCACCATCTCCGTAGGCAGTCCATTCCAGTCTCTGATCACCCTTTCCGTGAAGAAACATGTATTAACATCCAAACTAAACCATGCCTGGAGCAGCTTCAGGCCATACCCTTTTGTTCTATCACTAGTTGCTGGGGAGAAGAGCCAGATGCCCATCTATCTACAACTTCCCTTCAGGATGTTCTAGAGAGGGAGAAGGCCCCCCCTGATTTTCCTCCAGGCTAAACAACTCCAGCTCCTTCAACCTCTCTTCATAAGACTTTCTCCCTACTCTCTTCCCAAGTGTTGTTGCTCTCCTCTGGACCCACTTCAGTACCTCAATATCCTTGAAGTGAGGGGCTCGGAACTGCACACAGTACTCAAGGTGAGGCCTCACCAATGCCCAATACAGGGGGAGAGTTACGTCTCTAGTCCTACTGGCCATACTATGTCTGGTACAAGACAGGATGCCACCATTGGCCTTTTGTGCCACCTGGGTATGCTGCTGGCTCATATTTCATCAGTTGTTGACCAATACTCCCAGGTCCCTCTCTGCCAGGCTGCTCTTCAGCCACTCATTCCCCACCTTGTAGCTCTGCTGAGGG
>VZRI01007847.1:5745-72967 GCA_013397515.1 Upupa epops | reverse complement strand
GCAGAATATCCTTCCTGTAATCCGGGAGGAAGTTGTTAGAATCCAAGTGGCACAACAAGTCACTAACAAGTCAATGGGTCCAGATGGGATTCATCCCAGCGTGCTTAAGGAGTTGGGGCAAGAGCTAGCTAGGCTACTGTCCATCATTTATCACCAGTCCAGGATAACTGGGTAGGTCCCAGATAACTGAAAGCTGGCCAGTGTGGTACCCATCCACGGGAAGGGCCAGAGGAAGGATCTGGGGAACTATAGGCCTCTCAGCCTGACATCAGTGTCTGGCAAGGTTATGGAGTAGATCATCCCAAGTGCCATCAAGTGACGGGTACAAGGGAATCAGGGGATCAGGCCCAGCCGGCGTGGGTTTAGGAAAGGAAGGTCCTGCCTAACCAACCTGATCCCATTCGATGGCTAGGTGAACTGGCAGGTGGAGGGGAAGGCTGTCGCTGTGGTCTTCAATACAGTCTCCCACAGCATCCTCCTGGCAAAGCTGGCAGCCCATGGCTTGGATGGGTGCACCCTCTGCTGGGTTATAAACTGTGATGACCGGACAGAGTCGTTATGAATGGTGCTGCATCCAGTTGGTGCCCAGTGAGCAGTGGTGTCCCCCAGGATCACTGCTGGGCCCAGTCCTATTCAACATCTTTATTGATGACCTGGATGTGGTGATCAATTCTCCCTGTAGTTAAGTTTGTGGATGACACCAAGTTGGGAAGAAGTGTTGATGTGCTGGAGAGGAGGAAGATGCTGCAGTCCTGGACAGGAGGGTTCAATGTGCAGAGGCCAGTGGGATGAGGTTTAACAAGACAAAGTGCAAGGTCCTACATTTTGGCCACAGTAACTCCCAGCAGAGCTCCAGACTGGAGGATGAGTGGCTGTAGAGCAGCCTAGGAGAGAGGGACCTGGCAGTACTGGCCGACATTGGTCTGAATATGAGCCAGCAGTGTGCTCAGGCCAATGGCGTTCTGGTTTGTATCAGGAATAGAGTGGCCAGCAGGACTGGAGATGTAATTCTCCCCCGGTGCTTGGCATTGGTGGGATCTCACCCTGAGTACTGAGTGCAGTTCTGGGCCCCTTGCTTCAAAGAGAGGAGAGCAACGAGGCTGGTAAAGGGATTTGAGAGTAAGTCCTATGAAGAGAGATTGAGGTTGGTGTTACTGTTTAGGTCTGGTGAAGAGAAGACTCAGGGTGGGGACCTTATCTCTATAACTACCTGAAGAGAGGATACTGACAGGTGGGGGATGGGTTCTCATCTCACAGTCAGCTAGTGATAGGATGAGAAGCCATGGCCTGAAGCTGTGCCAGGGTAGGTTTAGGTTATATGTTAGGAAGGAATTCCTCATAGAAAGGGTGGTTGGATATTGGAGTGGACTGCCCAGGGGTGTGGTGGAGTCACCATCCGAGGAGGTGTTTAAGAAAAGACTGGATGTGGTCCTTAGTGCCATGGTCTAGCTGATTTTGGTGATGTTGGGCCATAGGCTGGGCTTGATGATCTTGTAGGTCTTTTCCAGCCTCAATAATTCTGTGATTCTGTGATATGGTTCAAAAGTGTTGTTTTTAATCTGACAACTATTACTGGTGGTGTTTTACTATACTGTGACAAGTGTATTGAGTCTGTATTCTCATTTTAAGCTGAAACAAGCCTCTGCAAAGAAATCCTTTCAAGCATTGTGATCTGCCTGCTGTTGGTAGCATGGTAGAACTAGATACTTAAATAACAATAGGATATTTTTATGAATAAAAAGGTATGGGTAGGTGTGAGATTTTTTCTCAACTTCTCTGTTCATATTAGTTTTATCCCTGATGTATAAGAATTTTATACTTATGTTCACTTAAGACTAGCTAACCTTTACATCTTCCTATGTTATTTGTGCCAGTGACACCCTGTAGCAGTAAATTGATTTTAAAATTAACATGGGACTGACTTGCCTGTATTTAGTGTAATTGAATGCTCTTTGTTTTACTTCTATCGTAGTTTTATGGTGTGTGCATAATTAAGTTAGTTCCATGTCAGATTTTTTAATAGGCATGGTGCTTGTCTTTGCTTTAGGATGTTGTTCTAAGCTTAATGAAGTTTAGGTATTCTCTTTTGCTTTCCTTGCAGCTCTTCCTTAAATAAACTTATTTTAATTTTGCTAAGTTACAAATGCCTGTAAATTGAACTTCACATAAAAAAATTCTGTCAGTCTGAAGAACTACGTATTTATTTTCTTCTGGGTGGCATTTTTTTATAGGAGAATCTTACATGAGATGTTTTTTTTCTTAGTAACCTTGGAATGGATGTATGGGATTCGGATGAAGATACTATCCCCCACACACATGCAATGGAAGGACCTGTAGAGCAATTCCCAAATGAAGATTTTCAGGGGTAATAGGCTGAAACATGGAATTAAAATCCAAAATAAAAGGGGGAAAGAGAACTGTTTATTACTGTAAGGACTGTAGACTCCCTAATTTACAGGAATTGTTGTGCATATTGCCTACTCATGCAAAATATATTTACAGAATTTGACTGAACTCTTGAAAATAAGAAAAGAATGTGTACTGTTAGAAATCTTTGTCATTTGTTCAGTAATGGAAAAATTTGAAGTTTTACTTCACCTGTCCTTTATTATTCTACAATAATCTGCAGTTATTATTATTTAATTTGGAGTCACTCGTTTTGCCTGTTTAACAAGCACTATAGAATTACAGTTGATTGTTTGTCACAGATACGACTATGACATTAAGAAGTTGGATTCTTAGAAACTCTGATACCTATGTATTTGCAATATTTTTCATAGAAATACTTGTTTTAAAAAGTCTTGTTTTCATTAGTGACTTAAAACACTTCTAATTATGGTGTCCCATTTAAAATGAAGTATTCTTTACAGGTCTGGTAAAAGATTAAGAATTCATGATGATCACTCTCACAATGATTTGCAAGAACATATGCAGCTGAGAGATTTTTATTTCATTAATAAAGGGCCTGGACAAAGACAAAGACCATTTCATGACCATCAAACTCAGGATGGTTTAAGAGCACCAATGCAGATAAGAAATTGGGACTACAATAGGGGACCAGGACAGAAGCAAAGACCCTTTCCTGATCACCAGCTTTATGATGATTGTCGGGAAGACATGCAGCTGAAAGATCTAAGTTTCAGCAACAAGAGACCTGGACAAAGGCTGAGGCCCTTTCATGGACAACAGTTTCATCATGATCTACCAGCAAAGAGACCTGAATTTAACAGGAGCCGTGGACAAAGGCACAGATCATTTACTGACCATCCATCTCACAATGATTTGCAGGAAGACAAGCACTCAAAAAAATTTGACTTTGGTAGTAGGACTCACGGACAAAGACCATTCCATAACCACCAGTCTCATGATGAATTTCAGACTCAGATGCAGTTGAAAGAGAGACATTGTGTCAACAAAGGTGCTGACCAAAGACTAAGTTCTTTCCATGACTATGAGTCATGTGGTGATTTACAGCCAGAGATGCAATTGGGAGATTTTGAATTTGTTAATAGGGGTTGCGAGCAGATTTTGCAACCTTTTAGTGATTACCAGCCTTGCAATGATATACAAACAGGAGTGCAGCTAAAAGATTATGATAATAAAGGTCCTGGACACAGGCACAGACCTTTTCATGACCATCAGCCTTATAATGACTCACAGGAACAGACTCCATTAAAAGATTTTGAGTATGTTAATAAAAGCGAGGGACAAAGACCGAGACCTTTTCATGATCAACCAGGTCACGATGACTTGCTACATGAATGGTGTTCAGACAGGTAAAACATCCTTGAGCTGCAAGACCAGAATTAGCAAAAAAAACCATAAACCGTGGCACTTTACTGTTAATCATCCTTTAAAAATCCATATATAAATGAGTAGTTAATTAACTTTTTATTTTAACTTGTGAAAGGGTTCAAAGGAAGGTAGAGTGCTGTAGCTTTGAAAGCCAGTGGTTTCTAAATTGGAAAGTTGTGCTTCTTTACAGTTTATATGTTCCGTTTACCTTTTCAGAGTCACCTTGAAACAGAACTCTTTGTCCCACTTTGTTTTCTATAAAAATTTACATTGAAAAAAGCAATTCTCAAGACAGAAAAGGATAGCAAATTTTATTTATGCCTTCAGCCAGAGATAAACAATAATGCTGCAAGGAAGATTGACTTGCTTTTGTTTATTCCATGACTTAATAATTTGTAAGAATTCCCTTTGCTGCTGAACTTGCATCATGTTCTTCAAAATATGCATATAACTTAGAAGTAAACCTATTGGATTCTGATGGATCTCAAAATACTTTTAGAATTTCAGAAAGTATTTCACTTATTTGTTGGGATATTAAAGTCTTCCACTGTACAACTGAAACAAGATACTATATTGTGTGTTAATATGATTACGGTTGTTTTAATTGAAATGGTAAGTAAATTTTAAAGACATTTTCATTAAAAGACTTCTATTTCATAAACACATTATTTTTCAAAAGCTTGCAACCATTGATACTCTTCCTAAGATGTGATTCTTTTGGTTATTTGCAGAAGTCAATCTCTATCTTGCTATGAAAACGTACCAGAACCTCATTTCTCTTCATCTCAATCACTTCACAGAGATCATGGGTCTGATAATGATGACCTTAACAAAAATTATAGGTAAATATTAAATTTCTTACATTGTTTTCTTATTTATACTGTTGCTTTCAAAGGTCCCCAGCTAAAAAATACAAATTAACTGCACGGTGTATAAATTTCTTAGTATTTTTGCTTAAATGCAGTTTAAACCATTGAATCTGTACTCTGTGCAAATAATATTACTAATTTGTGATCTGTCTATATCGAGCGTGAGCATGATTGTGAAATGGTTTGAGAATCTGTGACATTAGTCATTGATGTGACAAGCACAGCTCAAGCTAACATACTACAAAATAGGAAAAGCTGTGGTTAGTAAGCAAAAAAGTACAAATACCGTGTGTAACTCTTAACTGCTCTCTGCAGCAAGCTACTTTTACTGTGAGGGATGGCATTGAAAGAGGTTGCTGAGAGCAGCTGTGAAATCTCCATCTGTGGAGATCATCAGAACTCAGCTGGATGTGCCTTCAGCACAAACTAATGTAATGTGAACTATTCTAAGGTGGCCTTAGGTACTTGAAAGTGACCATCTCCCAGTCTGAGGGAGATGAGTTTAAAATGATAAAGATTGTGAATTGGTTTTACACATCACTCTTTTTCCAAAGTAAGGATAGTACTTGTCAGTGAAGAGAACCCAAGCCAAAGAATACATGTATCATACATGCATTTTTAGGTACTTTCATATATCCTCGTTTATATGCAGAATAATTAAAATATTTGGAGGTATAAATCCAAAGGATATTGTTGCCTTTTGAGACTACATACTAGAGAGCTACAAATTATGCACAAAAATTAAAACACTGGCTTAGGAACAAAAATAGCCTCTAGGTAAAGAAACCCTCAGTGAAGAGGCAATTTTAATTAGAAACAGCACTTGAAAGAAAACTTCTAGTAGAATTACTTACTGTAAAGATCTGTACCTTAACTCACTGTAATTGGAAAATTAATATAAACAAATTTGTAACATCCAGTAGAGAAGATTTTAATTTTAGGATGTAAAAATGGGGGTCTGAATTGTTCTTTTAAAGGTTAGACAAGTTTTATATCTAATGGTGGCCACCAACAGTGAATCAACTGTTGTATTTGTCTAAGTATTTCACTGGGCATATTTGTTCTTCTTACAGTACTCAACCAGATTGTACTGAAGACAATAGGCAAATGCATCCCTTGGATGAATTTAATAGAGGAAAAAACAGATTTACACCATATTCTTCAAGGGCAATGCGTGCCTCTTCATCTGTACACCAAGAAGATAGTTCAGTAGACTATGAACAAAATCCTTTTCATGGAAAAACTACCAGAAAGATGAAACAAAACAGATTACCCGTTGTAACAGTTGATTATAATTATGGTCTGCCATTAGATTATGGACCTGAAGAGGAAGAGAGAACACATGATTTACCTCCAAGAGACTGCTACAATTGGAGTTGAAAAAAAATTACATTTGCTCAGCATAGACCCACTTCTGTCTGTTTGCCTTTGTAGTTGGACCGATTTGTTGGGGTTTTTTTTTTAACAAACTAGGAAAATGCACATTTCAGTAGTAAAGAACTGGTCTCTGTAAGATTAGCTTCTATTGAGGTTTGGTTCTTTAAATTTATCAGGGTGTATTTGTTAAGTATAGTTGGAGACAAGGTCACTGTACACACGGCATTAAAGTAGTCCTGAAATTGAAACCCTGTACCTGAAAAGAGCAACTTTCCAAGTGATTGTACATGTATCTTATGGTTTACATCTCTTTAAAATGTATGTAATTTGCAGATGCAAATGTCATAATAAAATACTGCACTGTCAGTTAGACTAGCATTAAGATTATAGAAAAAATACTGTGAAATGAATGAAGCAAAGCTAGGTCAACTTCATCCTTTAATTTGAACATAGCAGTTTGAATTGTTGTTAACAATCTCTGCAGCACTGTAGTTTAATTCCACATTTTCTGTACTGTCAGCAGTACTGATCTCGTTGCACTCTTTCAACAACAGATTTTTTTTTCCTAGATTACTAAGAATGTAGAAGCCAATGGAGTCTGAATACTGTAAATGTGAAACTTGCTCCTCAGTAATCTGAATAACCCATTTTGTCTCTATATTTTTCCCTGATCTGATAGGTTATATATATTTCAGAATAGCCTAGTGCAGGTAATCTTGACAATTTTTTCAGCAATGTATACAAATGAAGTAGCTCAAGTATTATCACCTTACTGGTCTCAGCTAGCCAAGATCACTGGTTCCTTACCACTTACACCTCCTTGTGTGTTATTCATAACTGCCTTACTTTCCAATTTTTCACCAGTTTCTTGCTACAGCACAGCAGAACAAACAGGGTGTGGATGAATAACTGCTTCAGGTAAGTTACTTTTAAGTCACGTACTGAACAGTTTCCTCTGAGCTGCCACTGCATTGGGTCTCAGAGATAGTGCAACAAACAACTGAATGTATGCCAGCAGCCACAGTAATAGCAACAGCTCCTACTGTAGTTAAAGCAATTTTAGTTCATAGGATGAAAACCAGGATTAGTGTAATACTTATATATTTTTTAATAACATTTTTCATTATTATTACATTTTCCTAAATTTAATATTTCTTAAAGGCATCAAAGTAAATAAGGATAAAGCTAGACCATGATATTAAAATAAAAAGGTAACATGGATGCTAGGCATGACATAATTCATGAACTTCAGAAACTGCTCAAAAGCAACATAGCTGTAAAGTGTAAGGCAAGAGAGGGCAGGCATACACCTCAAAAGTGGAGGAAAAAAGTATTTAGTTAGAACCTGGAGAGCACTTTTGCCTTCCAGCAGCAGCACAAAACCCAGATTTCTGAGTTTGTGGTTCTACGACTAGTAAATAAGGACTAAATTTGAGAAGTATGGAACACCTGGCAACTCCTGCTGCTTTGTAACACATGCAAATGTTCCCAAAATCAAAGGATTGTGTGGAAATAAACTCAAACTGGAAATGCTTCATTGCCTTTGCAACTGGTAGAACAACTTTGGCTTTGTTCACTGTACAAGGCAAATAGTTTTCTCATTTTCACAGCAGCTAGTTAGTTAATTGTATTTCTGATTAAATCTCTGATTGTGAGCCTTACTCATGTGGTTTCAGGAATTAAGCTCTAACCAGTTGTGGAACTTGATGCTAAACATTAAGAAAAGGTGTATTTGTTCCTTCACTTGCCTTTACTTAATTATTTTAAATGAGGAGTAAGCTGAGAATCTTTTTAAGCTTGTTTGAAGGCACTGAACATTACAACATGGGCTACTACACTGCCAGATATTTTTAAAAAGCAACAAAAAGAAGAACCCTTCCTGGTAGTCTCCAGCAGAGAGCTAAGAGTTCAGGACTGGTATTTCAATGTTTAGGGGGTTTATTATATGAGGTATGCAGTATTCATAGTGTGAATACACAGAAACCCTTTGCCCTCTGTATTTTTCTTTTGGGGTTGAATTTAACCCTACAGTTAATGTTTTGCTACTTCAGACTGGGAGTGCAAGGACTCGCTAGAGAGCTGAAATGCTGGTGCATTGGATAGCTCAGTGCAAGGAGAAATGTTAGATGAGTTAGGATGAACACTAGCTATTACTTTTCAGTTGGTTAGTTCTTGCAGGACCCTTCCAGGGTTCAGATACAAACAGTAGAATTCTGATATCTGACAAAATAAGCATCACTTTTGTAACCAGGCTGGATTTCACTTGTCAAGTAAAATTAAAACATGTGAAGTTTATACAAATGCCTTTGAGAGGCTTATATGAAAACAGCCAAAGCTGAGAGGTTGTATTTTCTTTTTAGTTTAGGATAAGGCTTTCTGCCCTATTGTTCCTAAAGGAATTAGGCACAGCTAAGCTCACATAATACATTACAAACTGCTACTGACATTTATTTCAAATTCCACAGCAGTCATCACTGCATAGTTGCATGTGTAGTATTCAGTTACTAATTGATCCACATGGTGGAGAATAACATTCAGTGCTTTTTTTTTTTTAACTGAACTTTATATTAGTGTGGCACAGAAAGCTCCCAAAACGTTTTGTTTCAGAGTTTTCAAAAATTGTCATAAAACCTTGCCAGCCTCTTTCTATTCTCAGCAAACCTGAGAGAGCAGTAAAAAGCAAGACTTGCATGGACAGTGTTGGCTTCCCCCTGTCCTATGCGTGAAATCCTGAAGAAAAGCACAAAGATACAAAAGTAGCACAAAATTATTTGTGGGAGTTGTAAGAGTTTTAATCTGTATCTCACATGATGCATCCAGAAATGTGGGTACCCAGAGATAATTTGTAGATTAGAATCTCCTCATTGCTGCAGACAGGAGTGTATTCTGCGAGGGGAATATGAAGCCCTGGCTGCTGTGACAACCAGTTTATTTAAAATGTGTGCAAACAAAAAGAGCTTCCACGCTGTTATTAATCACTAGTGTTTGCTTCCTCTGCAGACTTAGTCTTGATCCAATAGTCAGCAGGTGGAACTTTACTGCTTCCAGTGGACAGCAGTTAACAAACTTGCAGATCCTTTTCTTATTATGGGGAGTCAGAAAAATCAGATGAAAAGGAATCTGGCAAGGAGACAATTTTGTTCCACTTTCTGCTAAGGTGAGAAGGTAATGTGGGGACTGAGAACAGGAAATAAGGTATTTTAAAAGAGAACAGTTAAGGAGGAAGAAAAAGGAAAATGAAAATGTGAAGGGGAAAGAGGGAAGAAATGTGCAAAAGATGCATGTGATATAAAAAGGGGACACATGCTGGAGGAGTCGTTCCTGGGAATTCTAAGTGGTGCCTGTGGCTCTGTGTGAGCACCATGCTGATGTAAGTAACATTAATCAAAAAATACAGGAGCACGCAGACCTCTAATCCTGCAATAAAGTAATGAGAGAGCTTAAAAGTAATTAAAGCTTCCCTTTAAGCTTTAAATATGGTCTATGTGTACTATAATATCCTCAAGATATTCTCTTCCAAATCCAATAAGAGTTTGAGACAATCAAGTAAGAAACTGCTTCAAAAGATCTGTTTTACACTTAGAAAATAAGCCACATTTTGACTGGATACTAGGAATCTGAGAATCCAGTTTGTTTATTAGAAATACATACTTGTCTTATTGCACACATTCAAGACATTATCAAAACACACTGTTATGTTGCTGTTACTGTACCCATCATGCAAAACTCACAGGTATGAATTAAAGTGTAACAAACAAATTGGAACTAACTGCCTCTTTAAGGAGTACGGTAAGTCAATGCAGTCATACCGAGAGGAGACACTTCCCTTTATGAGAAGCATTCAGGACTGAACGTTCCAAAAAGTAAGATAAAAGAGCCTCAAAGTTAGATAAACTTAGAAATGGACACAGATGAAGATGATACTCACACTTGTTTAAAGGAACTTTTCTAAAATAAACAGGTTTTTATTTTGTGAGTTAAACTGCCAAAGTCTATACAGCACTGGTGCTTTGAGGATGAGACAGTACAAGCTGTTGCTGATGCCTGTTAATTGCATGTCAATACCTCTTCTTTACACAGTAAATAGAACCAAGAAAATACAAACTACTACTGCAAAGTGAATGCTACAGCTGATTCTTCCTTGTCTGCACACCCCAGATGAAAATTTGGACCATCATATCCAGGTATCTACATCGTGTTGGAGCTATTTAATAGCAATTCTGATGTATGGCAAATAGTAAATAAGATACTCAAAAGTTACCCAACAGAATTCTGTAACAGGCCTAAAGTATATGCTGAGAAACAGTGTTTACAAGGTAAACATTTTTTCTATCATTTAATATAGTAGTTACGTAGAAACTGTAGTTGACTAAATTTAAATAGTATAGTAGAAAATGTAGAAGAAGCAAAGGGAAATATTCACCACCCTTGTTTTTAAATCTAATTTACATTCAGTAACTGTAGCAGAACTTGTGATGATGGCCACAGATTAGCTTTCTTTTCTATCTTTGAAAAGCCCCAGCTTTTGGAAAGAGCTGGACTAGATGTGAAACCTCTGGCCCTGTTTATTCAGCATTATAGTGTGTTTCTGAATCCTTATGTTCCTGATGACAGTGGTGCTTTTCTATTTATGCTCTTTGTATTCAGTTTGTGCACACTGGAATTATATGTACTGGGGGGGTTGTTTTGTTTTATTTTTCTTTTTTTTTAATTGACCAGACTGATGTCCCTCTTGCCTTAGCTCATGAAGAAAAGAACAATTTGACTACTGAAATTAAATAAAGAATAAACCAAAAAACCTCAAAGCTATGAAGTATTAAATATTAGAATTAATAAAGGGTCTTTTTCTCATGCTATTTTCATGTTGCGTTTTTCTACAGGTCTGTAGAAAGACCAGCAGATTTACAGGAAGAGTTTGCCCCATAATTATTTCCATTAATCCAAGAAAAGCCCACTTAGATACTTACAGGACCTCTTCTGCCCTTCAGTCTTCTTTCTGAATATGGTCTGCATACATATATAAAAGTACGTGTGTGTGCATTATTAACATATATATAAACATTTCTGTGTAAAAAGGAAGATATCTGTCCTTCTAAATGTCATTGATAGATGAAATAAAAAGACACAATAGTCCATGTAAGTTACTGTTGCTACTGTCCTAACACTTGAAAGTTCATAAGCTAGATTTAGTTAACACCCTGCAGCAAGAGGTGAAAAGGTGGAAGATTTAAATGTAAAGATGTAAGTTTGTTTGGAAAAAAGGTCTTTATGTAGTTGATTGATTATACCCCTGCCCAAAAACCATGCCACAGGAACAACTAACTACTGTTTTGCCAATTATGTAGCCCAATCAATGGAACACAGCTATCAGCAGAAAACAAATACACATTTTACTATCTATTTCTATATAATGCAAAGATGAAATAGCATAGTAGGTGGTCAAGGAGGCAAATGAAAAAAACTCCAGCAAGAAACACCAGGGCGGAGAAAATGTCCATAGGACCAGAAAGACCCACCCAAATGTATAATAGAGAATATCCAAGAGATTCATAATCCAGTGCATTACCCCAGTCCAATTAATTCTGTCCTACTGCCACTAAAAGTGCCATTCACCAGAAAAGCCCTAACAGCCCATCTGCAAAAAGAGACTCTCATGGAAAGACAGCACACTCCCTCTAACTCTCTGCAAATCAGCTTGCTTTTATATTGTTCAGGTGCATCAGAGATACTTTTTTTTTTTGAAGCAGCCATCTGTTGTTATCCAGCATACTGGTTTTTCTCCGAGGTCAGCCAAGTCCCAGGTGAAAAGCCCAAAGGAATGTTTCTGTGGGTACCTCCCACGTGAAGCTGAGTTTCAGCAGTTTCTCAGCAGAAAAAAGAATCATTCATGTGACAAGCTCAGTTCTCAGCACTTCATTTACCCAAAGTATAAAATATATTTAAATAGTGTGTGTGGTTAGGAGCTAAACACAACAAAGAAACTTCCAAGTTTTGTAAGTAAAGTGTGCCCAAAGAATATCAATAATTTAAGTCTTCATCTGTCATATATTAGGGTGCAAAGTAGAAATGAGTTAGAAAATGATAAATTTGAGAACTAAATGCTGAAGAATTTATAGACCATGGCTAACAAAAATGAGGTGGTTGTACAACATCAAGGCTGATCAGCTGTACAGAGTATCAGTTTATAATGGAGATAGGCAAGGAGCACCACTTCTGAACAAGTCCATGCAACCTTATAAGACAAAATCCCTGGGAACAGAAGATCACAAAAGATAATCAGAAGTTTTCTCATTCCATTTGCCGTATCAGGAGCCTCTTACTCAGGAAAATTGACCAGAGTGTACAAAGTTAAATATGATCAGAGATAATGAAATCTAATGAGATAATGTTTCTGTTCTGATGATGTCTAGAACCTTTTAGATGTTGTTGATTTACACTAACTGAATGTTATTACAGTTCCATTTGATGTTGAGAAATTTGAGCCCATCAAGCTTTTTCCACAAATGTTAATCTGTGTAGTGGGTGGCAGTAATTTCGCCTGGATTTGCTTCTCAGAACACAGAGTTTCACTGGTGTCTGTTGTTTGGACTACAAAAGCTATCAGTCAACACCCAGTGTCCAGCCACCATCACTCATGGTGAAAAACTACACAGGAAGATTATGTTCAAATTAACACTTTATAAGGAGGCTTTCAAGAAAGTTACATGGCTAGTCAAAAATTTCCTCAGATTAAAAATGAGACAGTTAAAAGCATAACAAGTGGCATGGAAACTAGTGAAGCTCAGATGATAAAAAAGAAACACAACTTTAAATAAAAATAAAGTAAAATAGCAATAAAAAGTATTAATTAGCAAGAAACAAGAGATCATTCAAGAAAAAAGTGCTTCAGCAATGAGAAATCTATGTTCGTGACACAAGTAAAAAAAGAGCCTAACCTATGGAGATAAAATGTAAAATAAAAAGTAGGAAAATGAAATAATACTTGAAGAAGAAACGCCAATATAAAACTAAATCTAAAAAAATCATAAGACACATAAATTTATCTCAGTACAATTGTTACCCAGATAATTAAAATTATGATAGAGAATAAGTCATCAGCATGGCAGATGTCTGAACAAACTGCTAAGCCAGGACAGGCTTCTACAACTAGCTTTTCTTCATGCGAGATTTCCAAAGGAATTTAAATAATACATAAATACATATAAAAATGTAAAAAAATATAATAAATACAAAAATATGTATATAAAAATACATATAAAATACATATAAAGTATTATGAAAAGCGTATTTTTTAACAGAAGTTATCAAATGTTATACCTACAATTATGGAGAAGCCAGTGTGATCCTAAGCAATACAAATCTGCAAACCTGCAAGAAACAAAAAAAACTAACTGGAAAAATAAAACAAGATTAGAACATGTAGAAAATCATGGTATGTCAGGTCTCATCGGGAAGGATTCCACCAGGAAAACTGCCTCTTTCATCTACTATTTGCACAGCTGTAGCACCTGGAGACTGCATTATTTTTATCCTAGGCTCTGTAGGAACACATAGCAAGTAAGAAAGCTGCAGTCACTATGAATCTGCAGACTAAGCAAAAAGAGTTCACAGGTGGATATAGTTGGCAGAAGGTAGAAAATAGAACAGAAACCATTGAGATCAATGCTGGAAATAATGTTAATACACCAACTGACTGTAAATTATTAAGATTTATCTAATTTAGGACCAGGTTTGAGAATATATACTGGCACACTGTGCAAAAAGCTAAAGGAGAAAATACACAGCTACTGCTTGAAAAATGAGTCAAAAGAAAAGATATGTACAAAAAGTTTTAGTCTGGCTTACAGCACAGGTGAATGGATACATGAACAAAGAATAATTTTCATATGGTGTAGGAAAATGAGCAGAAGGTACAGGTGAATAGGTAAGTAATGGTGTGCTCTACATAAATAGTACATCAAAATACAAGAATACATGTGAAACCTGAACAAATTGATTTTCAGTCCAGAGTACCTACTAATAGGTAAATAACATATGATTCTTCATGTGTCTTGCAAAGTGTTTTGCTTGAATGGCAATTTATCAGCATTTCCCTAAGTACTCAACTCATTCACCATATTCAGGCTGGTCCATGTCCAAACTACTTGTCGTTCCTCCCCATCACGTGGCTCACTAGCAGGTACCGTGACATGTGAAAACATGTACACACATGGGACTGGAGTAGATGTGTCTTGGATCATAGGGCAGGGACCCAGGCACATGCACCTGCCGCACATGATGGTGGAAAGGCAGGTGTGTGTAGTTTCAGAGGACTTCATTGCAGACCCTTGGTTTCCAACTAAATCTGCTGTAATTGTATATTCTGCTACAGGAGCCATACTGAGCCATCTAAAAGTAATTACTACATCAGAGCTGTGACAGGGAAGAGCAAAGGCATTATCTAGGTCATTTATTATAGCACAAAATCATCTCTACTACTTAAAATGAAGTTTGTGGTTTACTTTGGACACATTCTGTGATGCAGAAGCCTTGGGTTAACTGATACTGCAGGTGTTTGGGTGCCACTTTAACACTAGCTTGTAGTCACTAGAGTTGTGACCACAGGGTACAGGAAAGAGGCACCCAGGCCAAAACTTCCTAGAGGACTCAAGTATCCCCAGATGGAGAACTTACTATACACCAGTGCCTCATCCATAAACCTATAAAAAGACACTAAATATGCATACAGCATTAGTTGTGTATTTGGAATATGTGTGTATTAGAGAGGAACAGAAAGGTGAACCCATACACAAATAGATAACTACTATGGGAAAGGGTAGAAAGGCTGGGGCAAACAGAAATCTCTATATAGACATCTGGTATAAGAAACAAACCTAATTAAGCTTTAATCATGCAGTATTAGGCAAATTCAAGGAAAGTTTCATCATACAGTATTAAACTAATCTATTTATGCAAACTCGTGCATAACGTACAGGAAAGAAAAACCTTATTACTGTATTTTCAACGTATCTTACATAAGGGTACATATATCTGCTCAATTTACACCTCTGCCAGGGATCATTAATTGAAATCATTAGTCGAGGGGTAATGCCTTCATGTGCTTCTCTGGATCTGACCGAGGCAGAGAGTTTGCACACACCTGGAAAGCATAGGGAAGCCTTTCCCAAGAGTTAGGGCAAACTGCAGCCCTAGGACCCTGATCCTTCCTTCTTCTGCTCTACGGGAGGCCGGCCCGGCTGCCCTAGAGAGGAGCGGACCGCTGGTGGCGGAAGGAGACCCTTCCGGTGGCCAGACCTCTCCGCTAAAAGCGGCAGGAAACGTCTCTGCTGCCGGAGAGTCACAGACACCTGGGAAGAACCGAACGGCCCCTAGACCGCCGCCGTCCTGCGAGTAGCGAGGCGGAGCGTAGACGTCGGCCGTATTAAACTAATCCCCTGCGCGGGGCCGCGTTCCTGAGCGCGCAGCACGCCGGGCTCTGTAGTCCCCGCAGTCCTCGCTGCCCCAGCCTGAGCAGCAGGGTAGCGCACCGTGGCTAGCCCGGTGCCTGGCTGATTATCCCCGCTGTACTAAGAGGGAAAAGCGCCATCGCCTCCTAAGCCTGAAAGAGCTTGCGTATACTTGGGAGTCCTAGAGTCCCTCAGACCCCACTTTGATATGGGATAGGAGGGTTCTCCTATACGCCTCCCCCCCCACACCGCCTATGGTGCGTCCCGGCGTTGGCCACCCCCCACAGCCGACCTAGCCGGTACCATGGCCGCTCCTGCTCAGGCCGGGCACCGCGTGCGCCCACCCTCTTCAGTCTTAGAAGCGCCCTTGTCATTGGCTGTGCCCTAGCGCTCCTGCCAATGAGGAAGCAGCTCTCATGGAGGAAGGGAATAAATACAAGATGGCTGCTCATATAAAACCAGGCATTGGGCTTCGCCCCGGCGATGGGGGAATAGAGGTTTTAATCCGCTCTGTGAGGGTTTTGCACCGCTCCCGCCCGTGTCGCTGCTACCCCGTCGCGGGGAGCGGGTCTCTGACCGCCGCCGGACAACGCTGCCTTCAGCCGCAGCCTGCTGATCGCCGGCGGGGCCGAGGCCGGGTGCGGCGCCCGAGAGGCCCGAGCTAGGCCGTTCACTTTCCTCCCTGGAAGAGCCCGCGCCGGCCCCCCGTCGCCGTCCGGTCGCTCGCCTCCAGTGAGGCTCTGCTCTGGGAGGCTATGGCCGTCTCCAGGTTTGTAGGGGTTGGGAAGGGTGGGGGGAAGGAGGGTCGAGGCGGCCCGGAGTCGCTATCTGTCCGTGCGGCCTGCCTTCTAGAGGTTCTGTGAGGAAAGCCCGGGTTCTACCTCCACTTGCTTGGGGAGACTGGGGAGGCCGTGCCGGGACCTCAACACTCCTTGGCGCCGGGGGCCACATCGGTGGGGTTTCAGAGTGGTTACAAACCCCAGTCCCCGGGTTCCCCTCTTGGCCTGGGATAGCTCCTGTGTCTGGCAACCAGGGAAGCCCCCTCGCTTTTCAGGCCGCAGGGACTCTGCCTGGGGCGTCTTGGGCGTCCTCCTGAATTCGACACCTCTATTTTGCTGGCCAGTCCTTCCTTAGATTAAACTGGTGGGGAAAAGAGGGTGATGATACTAAGTCGCAAAACCTGGCAAGAAACGGGTTTGCGTTTTAGAGTCTTCATTGTAAAGTAACTGAAATAAAACAGGATTTCGTGCAAAAAAGTGGTTAGTGCGTTCTGGCGCAGCCTCAAGATGTTGGGTAGTATCTGCTTACACACACGTGCACTGGGATGTGCCAGCGTTTAAAGTATTCAGACATTGAGATATGTCTTAATAAAAACTCTTCTATAAAAAAAATGCTGCGCATAAATTCCTGTCGTTTTTTTGTATGTGTGAAATGAGCATGCAAGCTTGTCATAGGGTAGTTAAAAGAAAACCATAAGTTCAAATTAATCTTGTGATGGATAAACTTCATGTCACATGCCCGAAGTAACTATACTAAGTGCTGTATCAAAGGCAAATGCTGTTTCTGAAGCAGTGCATTAATAAGGCTACAATGATGTTTAGCAGGGCAGGTGTGCACATATATGTGCATGTATATAATGGAAATCCATTATTGATCAGAATCCATCGCAGCGTTATCAATATATGTTTTAAGACTTCTAGCAGCAAGTGTTTTAGTTCAAGTTTTGTTGTTCCTACAAAGTGTCACTTGATCTTATTCTACTTTCTATCAAGTTGTTATGCATTAGTTTGTTCTCTTAGTCTAAAGCTATTCATAAGTATCTGGAAGTAGCAAGGATTACTGCAAAACTCTGTAATGTACATTAAAATACAACTGCAAGCTATCACACAAAACACAGGAGGATTCAAAGTACTCTACGTTTGAGCAGTTTGCTTAAATAATTGTGAATAACATAAGAGCTTATGTTTCGTTTTTTCAGCTGTATACTGTTGTGTCTGCTGTGAAGATTACTCTCAAATTTGGTTATCAATGTTTCTGTATTTATGTAAAGCCACAAGGCTTCCAGGAAAAACAGTACTGCTCTATACAAAACTTTTAACACCTGTTTGGTCTATTACTGAAACTGGAATAAGTTCTCAGCTGATAAGGCTTGTAGGCTTGTTCTAAGCTGCATCGTGGACAACTAAAGTTGGTGTGTTAATACTATTACATTGCTTCACAATACCAGTTATAAGAGAAAAATGTTACACAAATTGTTCATAAGGTGTAGGACTTAAATAAAGGTGCTGCAGCACTTGTGACTTGTATAGAATTCTCAGTTCCGCCTCTAAACTAGGTAAAGACTTACAGATTTTTGTAGTGTTGAAACATTTTGGTAAAATCCAATATTTCTATAACTGTTAGAAGTGTTACCTGTGTAAATTTTTTTGCTTTGTGGGTTTTTCAGTAGATAGAGTGAAATCTGTCTGTGTTCCTTAAAACTGTCCATGTTCCTTTGAAGTTACACAGCAACTGAAAACAAGCCTTTCAGCTGCTGGGCCCTGGAAACTGATATAATGTCAGTGTGGCTTTGTAAGTAAAACAAATCTTGTCTTCACCTGCAGAACACTTGAATTTCTGAGGCCCTTTCACATCTAATCCAAATAATTGTTCAGTATACTTACATACAACAAAGCTATGTTTCTGTAAAGTGTGTAGTAACAGCTTCATTTAATGGTACAGGTCTGTACTTTTCCTCTAGGTGTAGTTATGATTGTGTGTTTTACTTTTTGAAGGGCTGGCATTCATTGTTAAATAACTTTACCTGTATACCTGTGGAAAGTGAGGGAATGATTGATTCAGATTAATCTTTGTCCAAGGACTGCAGGCTTTAATGAGTCCACACCAAGCATTGCTAAAGACGAAAGCCATCATTAAGGTTATTTGCAGATTAGAACTATAGTTTAAAAATGAACACTATTTTGAGGTGAGGGAGGGAAATGAACGCTTTTTTGAGGTGAGTTTAGTTTCTGCTGCTTGGTCACTTAGAAGCCTTTATCAATACCCTTCTCTGTTCAAGAATATCTAAAGAATTACAGGGTTATAAAACTGAAAATTTAACTGAGAATTTGCAGCTTTGCTGTTGTTAACATAATCTTGAACATAGTTGTCACTTATTTGTAATCCATTGAAGTGGATTCTGGCATTTTATTCATTATAGATACACACACTTGTTTTAACAGATTCTGCTGTTAAATGGACTGAAGACCTGCTTCTAAATACCACTTCTGTAACCAGACACCAATACATAGACTTCCAAGCAGTACAGTAGATACATCATACCAAGAGATACTGTAGAATAGTTTCTTTGTATGTGCATATAGCATTGGTTGCTTTATGATGGAAAGATTTAACTAATGAACATGAAGTATGTGGTAAGAAGGTTGATGTTCTTTCTGTGAATGTAAAAGACAGGCTTTATTTCCTGTCTCTGGTCTTAAAAGTATATGTGAAGTCATAGTATTTGCATAGCCAATAAAAAAAGAAAACAATTCTTGGTAGTGGAACTAAGAAGTAAAAAAGGAATCAAGAACTTTTGCTTCGGCTTAATTTCTACAGGGTGTATGTTCCCTGTGAATAAATGCATTGTCTCACTAGTAAACTCTTGAGATACTTTAGATGAAAAAATAACACTGCTGATGTATGGAAAGTGGCAAGGCTCATAGATTAGACAGGATAATTGATTTTCAGTAGATATTAAAGCATTGGTAGTCCCTATTGATTCTGAAGAAAAGTTCTTTTTTTCTGAAAAAGGTTTCTCTAACATGTTTAAAGGCACATCATGTGTCATCATTCCAACAGTAACACAGTGGCTTTCTCCAGTTTTGAGGGACTCCACAATAAGAAGAAATAATGCTTTTAAAATGTGATGTAATGCATGAAGCTGTGACGACACATTAAGAATAAACAATTTTTGTGTAATTGGTATCTTTTAAGTTCACCCAGAAATACCTTAAAGATACTGTATTCGGGTATATTCAAGACACTTATGTAAGCAGGTATGAGAGCATAACGGCATGTTGCTTTTTGCAAGCCATTCTTAATTTGGCCCACATAAGCTTTTGATACTGGTTTTCACTGTTTTCATTTACTTGTGTGCAACTGGTAGTATGTAGATTAGGAACCTAGTTTTTATTTTAAAATAATAATGTCAGAAGGATATGATAGTAAAGCTCCTGAAAAATGTGTGGGCCCTCGTATGTTGCTTCTGGCTTTTGAAATGTAGGGCTGTGACTTCCCAAGAACAAGTGGCAGCATTGGCTGGTATCACTTCTTATGTAACATTCCAAGTTGACCACTACATCATTGGGAGGCTCCCACAAGATACTGTCTTCTGTGGTCCCTCTGTACCTTCTAGAAATTTTATTTTGGGCTTAATGCAAATATTTTAAGGAAGAATTTAGTTTCCAGCTAACTTGAAAGCTATTAATTTATGCTTGCTCTTGTATGGAGATAAGAGTTAAACTGAGCAAGAAGTATGTTTTCATTACTGTGAAAGGCATATACCTGTACCATCGGAATAGGTAGATGCCTTATAACCAGTGGGTTTACTGGAGTTCTGACTCAAAAGAGGGGTTGGGAAACAGTGTAACTTGATGGAGATGAGCTTGATGAGTAGAAGGTGGAGTGATTTACTTACCTCTTTGTGGGAGGGAGTGCTGACCTAGTCACAGCAAGGAGAAAAGCAGAAGTAGTACGTGTGCTACTGCTCAAACGAGATAGAGCTGTAAAATTTCTCAGGATCTAAACAGACTGAAACGAAAGTTGAAAGTCAGGACTGGGCTGGTGTAGATACATATGTAATAGTTATCAACAAATAAAACTTGTACTGTGTAATGCTGTGGATCATATATTAATTATACTAATTAATAGCATTCAGTTTGCTTCCATATGCAGTATATAATATTGTGACCAGTCTGGTAATGGAGCTCATTCCAGTGTCTCTTCCAGTGCTATGTAGGAAACAAGATTTCCTTGTCGCCCACAGCCCCACCTTCATAATTATTTACTTCACAGTGTCTCGCCTACAAAAAGTAAAATGGCAGTTTTTTGTGTAGCATCACACCTTGTTCATAGTTCTGTTCAGTGATGTTTCTCTTACTTGCTGATTATGTATGGGGAAGTTGTTTACTTGATTATGGAACAGTTTGTGTTGTTGTAGGGTCCTGAGTTTTTCTCAAATATGAGGCTGACCAAGCTAGGATTTGACTAGATAAAGTAAACCCCAAAGGTTTTTCCCATCAACAAGAAAAGGTTACGCATTTATATTAGAACTTGGGTTGGATTTCACAATGAATGTTCACCACTTGTCAAGTCTAAACTTTAATTTAGTGATGTTTTCTAGGTCTTGGGGCTATTTCCAGCTGGGAGGAGGCATCTGGGTGTCAAAATGCAATTCATACAGTAAATTCCCAAGAGTATTTCTTTGCCTTCCGATGGGTGCTGGCTAGCAGTTTTCTGAAGAGCTCTTGGCAGAGTTTGACACTGAAGTGTGTTGGCCATGATGCGACTAAAGGGGTTTGTATGGTCGAGACAATTTTAATGAGTTGGAGGATATGCTAGGGTAATCATGAGCTGTTCTGTACCAGTTGGCCTTTAAACATAATGGCATACAGAGATGTAGAGTCCGAACCAGTAACTTGTCAGCAGCGATCAGTTCACTGTTCTTTTCAAACCTCAGCTCACTGAAATTAAGAAATTGAAAGTTTGTCCATCTTTCTGACTGGCCGCTCAGACCTGTGAGTACCCAGTCCGGTCAGAATGCCTACACTAGGATGATTGTGTTTTTCATACAGGTTCAGCTGAAGATGCTTTCATTTAGAAACATTTTTGAGATAACCTTTGCATCTTGACCTGATAGCTAGCTGTCCCACTACTAGCTTTCTCGTGCCTCTGTCACTGAAGGGCTTTCAAATCTGTATAAGCCAGTTTCCCTAAGAGTGCAGTAAGCTTTACTGCAAATATTATAACTGTTCTTTCAAATGGATATCAGCTCTGTTTGGAAACATACCTTTAGGCAGCAAAGAATGTAAGGTTAGCCTGAAGAACAGATCAAGTAATTTGTTGCAATGTTTGTCTGTTGTGCTTGGTACAGTCACTTAGACACTACTTTAATGCTAAATTTGCAAAAGTAATTGGGAAGCAAGTAATGAGAACATGGAATTACCATGCTACCCGGAGAGTGCCACTGAGTTATTTGTGGTGATTCTTTTGAAAGTATATTTGTCTTTTGTAATTTTTAATTTGTTATCTTTGCTGAAATAATGCACTGGAAGAGCCGGAAGTCTCTTGTTTGGTAATGGGATCGGTAATAGTTTCAATATACTGCCATTCCCAGCTCCTCCTTCAGTTAACTGAACTAAGCCTGAAAGCATAACCATTTTGCATAACTGTGTTGATTCTGCATAGCAGTGAGATATGTGCCCCCTTATGACAACCGGGTGTGTTTATACTGATCAATAGTATTGCATATTACATTGCTTACTGTTAGAATTCTTGCCTACAATCTTTCTCTGCAGTTTTAAAGGTTGTTAGATAGTAATTCGAGTGGTAGTAGTGTAGTAATGAAAGAACCTGGTCCACTTTGGGATGGTTGTTACAGATTGAGATATACTGATCATTCTTGAGTGTATCTCAGGTAGTTCCATTGTGAAGGTAAATATCAAGCTTTAGTCTTTTCAGAACTACTGTGCTTTAATGAAGTGCTTTGAGTTTGATAACTTGTAGTATTTATTTGAGAGGCTTCATTTGCCTAATTGAGGTCTCTGGTGCCAGTTTAGGTGGTTTAATGTGACCTTTGTATTTCAGAATGACAAGCGTCTCCTGAATTCTGTGTCATGCCTGCTGAACTCCTCTGTATAATTCATTGTGAAGTGGCTCAAATGCTACTAGATGCCTGATCTTAAGCACCTGAGTTGACATGTTTGTGTCAGAAATGTTTGTAATGAACTGTGTCAATATAAAAGTTAATGTGCTATTTCCTAGAAGAACAACAAAATTTAACATGAACAACATTAGCTGCTCATAAGAGCATTGAGTTGCTGTTCCAAGTTTTGTTTGACAATGTACTTAAGCAAAGATTAGAAGTTTTTCACATTCTTTGTGTTTTGTGCTGCTGCAGCAACACTGAACTTTAATAATGTTAACATCTCCAAAATATTAACTATTTGAGAATCATACATCAGAGAGGTGTGGGAGAAGGAAAAGAAGAATGGTTAGTCTAAACAGGAGTGGTGTTAGCTGTATTTGTTAATACTATTTCAGTTTAGTTTACTGGGGTTGAAGCTTTCCTATAGTGATGTGAGACAACAAGGATTTTTTTGTTGTTTTACATTTGTGTGTGAGTTTGGCATATTACAGTTTAAAATTACAAACGAAGCATACTGCAGATTAAAGAAAAGCAACAAAACAAACAACCACAGATTATAGGTAATACAGCTTCAGAAGGTTGTGGGTTTTTAGCAGTGAAGATCCATTGCTGCAAACAGGATTGAAATTGAACCTTTGGGAGGGTAGACTGTCTTAGTGGTTTCTTCCTGTTTTGGTGCATGAAGAGTTCTAGCTGAGGAAGTAGTCTACATTGCACGTTCTGTTTGACTTTGGAGATGGAAAAAAGATCATTTGATAGTTAGGAGTGGATGGTACTAAATGGCAAACTTATTGCGTATGGAACACAGAAGTTTCATAGAGAAGAGAGATGAAGAATTAAAAGGTTGGGTTTAAGAATGAGAGACCAAGCAAGGTAGAATAAGTTGTGATAGCTCTGTAGCTTTAGTGTGTTTTGTACTAAATACACTCCTTTGGTTACAAACTTGAAGAGGAAAGATTTAGGTTAGACATTACGAAAAAATTCTTTTCTGGGAGGGTGATGAAGTGCTGGACCGGGTTGCCCAAGGAAGTTGTGGCTCCTCCATCCCTGCAGGTGTTCAAGGCCAGATTGGATGGGACCCTAAATAACCTGATCTAGTGAAGATGTCTTTGCCTACGCAGGGGAGTTGGAACTAAATTATCTTTAATGTCCTTTCCAACCTTAGTGTTTCTATGATTTTGAAAAAAATCTGGAAGTTAACAGTGTATGTTATGTTTTTCTGGGCTAGTTCACTACCAGTGATTCGTAAGCCTTGAATCTGTGAAGCTTTTGCTTTCTTCCTTGACTATCTAATCACATAAACTTCTGGTTTAGATATGTTCGAGTTTTCAGTTTATGTAATTTACAAAGTATCAAATCATAGCAATTGAAACACCAGTTTTGTTCACAGAAATTGAAATAGACTCGCCTGTTTTATTAGTGGAAGGAATTGTTTCAAAACTGGCAGATAATCAGAAGTGTGTCTAAAGACTACAATGGTTTTAATACTTTGTTAGATTTTTTTTTAGTGTGATGGATATTTAATTCAGTATCTCAAGTTGTGAGAGTACTTGGGTAATGGGAATATTTTTCTGTGGCATTAACTATATTAGCTTTGTAGCACTGCTGTTGTGACACATCAGAAAATTAAGTGTGGTTTAAGTGACTCAAAATAGAAAAAACTGATGTGTTTGCCCTTTTTTGGTGTAAATGTGGGATAGGTGTTCATGATGAAGGGGAGAATTATGCCTGTATCCTTATTTAATTAGGTTGAGCTTTACTGCTGTGTCTATTACAGTTTCACATTGTTGCAGTATTTGGAGTATTTTTGTGGTTACGGCTAGAAGTGACAATTCTGATTGGACTATGTGGACAGATGCTAGACTTGCATTCAGTAGTAACCTCACACCTCTCAATAACTAATTGATAAATTAAGCACCCTGTAAAGAGAGTTCTAGTTGTTCAACTTACAGTGAAGGGAATTAAGACCATTTGTTACTTCCATCATTGATTGTGTTATCTCGGTTGTCTGTGTGCTTTCTTAATCTTCCTCATTTGGTAACTAAACAATAAATGATCTAACTATTCTGAAACCAGATTATTGGGGTCTTTGCTAACTACAGAATTACTGTTACCAGATCTGCTGATGAAATTTGTTTTTTTGTGAAGCTCAGAGTTGTCAGTTTATTTTAAAGCCGTAAATAAAAGGTTTGATCTTGTGTACTCCAGGTGCTTAACTGGAAGAAATAAGAAAACTGATAAAAATGTATGGTATGCTGAAAAAGTAGAGTTTGATATTCTAGATCACAGGCTGTGTCTTCAAAAGAAACAGTGATGCTTAATATGAGCTTTTGCTTTATCTGTCAGAATCTGAAGAAGATCATTTACAACTTAACATTATTTATTTTTCAAAATTGAAAATGATCTTTCACAGAACAAGGAAAGGAACAATTTAAGGTTTTTTGAAACTCAAATTTATTTAATGTTTCTAATAATTTCTCTGTTAATTTGGTAATCAAAAATGTGCTTTTAGAATGAGTACTATTGATAGTCTTCAGGCAAACTTTTTTTCTGCTAGATAAACTGAAAAACGTAGGGGAATTAGTAAAAATGGGGAGTTGAACTATGAATAGCATAACATTTTCAGTTTTTGTCAATCATATTTAGGCTTGATCGTCTCTTTATTTTACTGGACACCGGTACAACACCAGTAACAAGAAAAGCAGCTGCACAGCAACTCGGGGAAGTAGTGAAGCTGCATCCTCATGAACTGAATAATCTGTTATCTAAAGTAAGCATATTCCCTGCCCCCCCCCCCCCCCCCCTTCAATGGTGAGAACAAAATTAGTTTAAAGGGGTGTGGGTTCTGTGGGAATATGAAGTGTCTTAGTCCTCTGTTCTACAAAAACAGGAGACTGCAGAAAATTAGGAGACTACTTCTGATAAGTCTGCTTATCCCTCTGAGATGGCTACCTAAGTGAGGTTTCATTTTCGTATTCAGTATTGATATTCAGAGTTTGCTAGTTGAGTTTTTTTTTTATAAAGAGAAGCTCTGTACCTTACGGAGACCTCTGCTCCTGCTTTTAGTAATTGTCATTTGTGTGATACAACATTAAAAATATAGGTGTCTGCCTGCCTTTAAAAGGGCTGGAAAATGGAAAGATCTTTGTGTTTAGTTTCAGACTTTAATCTGGCTAAGTTTAGTAGATCATCTTGTTAAGTTTAGTAAAAACACAAAAAAATAGTCTGTATCTGACAACGTGAGATGACTGAATGACCTCAGTTCTGCTCATACTGAACAAGTGCCCTTGCTACACAGTGGCTGAGGAATCATGAATATTGAGCCACTTCGAGTGAAAGAAATTTTTTTTTCTTTTATAAAGCAAAGCCTAAAAGTCTCAAGGTTTGTTTAGTACCTAGAGAAAATCAAGGTTGAGTTTGGGACTAAATCTACCTTGTAAATTCTTAGTGTCTGGCTATGGTAAGAGTTCTGCTAAGCAGTAAGTAGTATTGAGAAGGCTGCTTGCATTTCTGTGTTGTTTTCTTGTCCTTTGTTTTGAATGTTGTATTCATCCATACCTTTAAGAGTGTGCTTTATTAGAATGTAAGAGCTGATAGCTTTTTCTGAAAGTACATTTTAAACAAATATGTGTTAATCTCTCCTTAAAGGTATTAGTGTATTTAAGAAGTACGAATTGGGATACTCGTATTGCAGCTGGCCAGGCTGTTGAAGCAATAGTGAAAAATGTACCTGAGTGGAATCCAACTCCAAGATCAAAACAAGGTGCTTCTTAATTATGTAGAATTCATTGTTTACCTGATGCAAACTGTGGGATGAGATTTCTCAGGCAACAGCATCATTCTGTGGTTTTTATGAACATAGGTTTTTTTATATGCATGGACTGTAGTTAACCTCTTTGACATTAAGTTTTCATGTTTAGTTACAGTAATGTGCCTGATCTTTGTTTCTTAGAAGACATGTTGTAAAGCTTTACAGAGCACAAGCACCAGTAAAATGGCAAAACTTTTAACCAAAATCAACTTTGACATCATACATTGCATATATTCTGTTTCCTTGTCAAAGCACTTTGTCCTGAAGGAGGTTAAATGGAAGCTTGCTGGAATGCATTATGTTTGTACTCACTTAGCATCTGATACTATTGTGTTAGGGATCTTAGAGTTGTTTTTATTGTCACTAATATTTGAGTGTGTGGAGTCTGTTTACTTTGAAAGTGAGTTGGTAACCAGGAAGAAACCCCGTGAAGAGCAAATCCCTTCTGTATCAGTTTTGAACTGTACTGTACCTGGTACTGGATTTGAGAAAGCCTGTTAAGTAGTCTTTGGCAGCCCTTGGTAGTTGACTTTGTCCCATACCGGTTAAGACTGCTTTCCAGCTTCCATACCAGTGATGTTTAGTTGTTGGTGACACAATATTATAGGCATGATACTTGTTTAACTAATTGTGAAGTTGTAACTGCAAGTTGGCTGTATCTGTAGAGAAGACCTATGGATATGTTAGTGTCAAGACTTAAAAGCTGAATTTATCAAGGAAAAAATGTTAATATGTTTTTCTTTTGAGTGTGTTACGTGAGTGCTTTCAGTTTGTGAAGTGTAGCATTTACACTTGGTAAATCAAAATGCTGTATGTCTGATTTCTTTGAAGGGAAGAAATTGTTGCTTTTTGTTACTTAAACTTCTGTGAGAACTTTGTACAAAACTGTCATCATAATGTTATTTTCAATGTCCTATGTAGAACCTGGCTCAGAAAGTCCTATGGAAGATTCACCTTCGACAGATCGGTTGCGTTTTGACAGATTTGATATATGTCGGTTGTTAAAACATGGTGCATCTCTTCTTGGATCTGCTGGTGCAGAATTTGAGGTCCAAGATGATAAGTCAGGTATATCTTTATATTTTACTTGCAGACAAGGTAACCTATTGATTTGAAAAAGCTTATTGTATTATGCTTCTAAAAAGCTTATAGTATTGAGTCTAGTCATCCATGGTTTCTAGAACACTGGGAAGTTCCCCAACATTTGTATACATGTTATTGTGTGCATTATCTTTGATTTGGTAGAGTGTTTGGCTTTTTCCTAATCTGAGTTAGTATATTTTCAGGGGGAAGAGAAGAGTGGAAACCTGAAAAAGGCAGCAGAAAAAGCAGTGTTAGTCACTTCATCAGGATTAATGCAGGCTTTTTTTTAAGAGTTGCAGAAACTGTCACCACATGTTCTTAGTTAAAGCAATCTTCCCAAATAGAGTAGTACGATGTGGCTTATCTAAAAGCCTGAAGTTGTCAAACATATAGAAGGATTACATGAAAAAATACTGGGATAAAACTGTCAAAGTTCAGAGACGAAATAGCAGTGCATGTATGATATCCTGTGTTTGAAATGACTTGTCCCATAGCTCACTGCCATTCTTCAGCTGAGAGAGTTGTTTGGTATCAGTGTAACACATTGAATTATAATAATTTGCCTTTACTGTAGTTTCCTGCTCTAATTTCAGTTCATCTCCCACTTTCTGCATCAGATGATGCTGTAGATAGGAGTCTGCTCTGACTGCATAGCCCTGATTCACTTGTTCACTGTGTGTGGTGCATTCTGTACAGCATACGCAGAGGATCACAAGGTGAAAAAGGAACAGAACTTATGTCTGCTGATGTTAGAGTAGTATCACATCTGTTAAGCATGGTGGCGGTTTTATTGCTTACCATCTTTTATGCCAGGCTAATAAGACGTTGCACAAGTATTCCCATGAAACCCTACCTGTTCACTAATTAAATAGACTCCTATGAACTAAAGTGACCTATTCTGATATTTATCCCAGTGTCATACAATTGCATGTGAATAATGTAAGGAATGAAAATAATTTATACTATAATAATCAGAAAATGAAACTAAAAATAAGCTTTAGTTGCTGCTTTTTTTAACTGGTGGGAAAAATGTACAAAGGCAGCTTTCTCTTTTAAGTAGCCAGTATGAATGCATGTAAAGCAAGTGGTATCCTCAGAATTAGTGGCCTTCGACACTTTTTCCTAAGATAACTTGTGAAAGGAAGCCGATTTTCAGATAATGTTTGAGTTCCTCTGCTTGTCAGTTTAGTGCAATTTTTTAGAAGTTTATTGGTATAGAGATAATTAGTTACATAATTAATACTCAATATCGTGTATAACACAAAATTCTGTCAATACTGGTTACTGCCTTACAAGTTCCTGAGCATATATTTGACCTAAACCAACCTAGTCTCCTACCTAGTTTCAATACTACGCATGGGAAAAGAGCATGAAGACTTACAGCCCTACAAGCTGTAAGTTTATTAGTTGGAGATTTTATTCTACTGATGCACTGCACTTTTTTTATGGAAGGTCTGTATTTCTATGTAAATGTGGGTGCTCCTAACTTCTAGATGTTTGGTTATTGAAGCATTGAATCCTTGTAACATTCTTGAGGTAGCTTCTATTAACTTTTCACATAAGCCTTGCTTGGAACATGAAGACTAAGATTGTTAACAGATAGCAGCACCCTAGGAAAAGCGTGCATATGCTTCAGTCTGCATTGCTATCAGGCTTTTGTTTGGACAGGAGAACTGTATCTAGTATATTTTACGGAAAAGAATACTTCTGTAGTAAAAAAGTTCAGTTCAACTAGCTTAATGCAAGTTATTTGATTAAGTATCACTTGAAAGGTTTTATTTATGATCATTATTTTTTAAGTCTGTTTTCCGACAAAAAATGAACTTCAGGAGGGAAAAAACCTTAACCATAAATTGTTCAAAACATTTATTGAGCATGTGCTCAATAAAAAAAGTGATAGTTACTGAATCGGTTACTGGACAGATATTTTTTTGTTGCACCTTTCAAAGTTCACTTTGCTGAAAAATGAATCACGGTTTAATTCTGGTGTAGCTTCAGCAGCAAGAAGAGTCTTCCCAAGAATTAGTGTGAATTGGTTTGAAAGATTGTATTGATGTATTAGCTGAGTATAATGAAATTCTGGAAGTTTTGGCTTTGTTATTTCATTGTGGAAATCTTCAATAATATAGCTGGTTGGAAGTCTGACATATCTTCACTTTTTAAAAACTTACTTTAAGGTGAAATTGATCCCAAAGAGAGGATAGCACGACAGAGGAAACTGTTACAAAAGAAACTTGGCTTAGACATGGGTGCTGCAATTGGGATGAACACTGAAGATCTGTTCAATGATGAAGATCTGGACTATTCTCCTTCTTCAGTTTCACTAGTAAACAAACAACCTGTAGGTAAAACCTTGGACTATTTAAGCACAAGGAAGGATACCTTGTGCTTCAAACTCAGTGCTCTATGCTTTGAGTCTGAAATGGAGGGTTGGAGAAGTTGAGCACAGTGTGAATTATGAGACATTTTGAGGATCTTCATTTGAAGTATAATTGACAGTGACTTCTCTTTCAGACTCTTCAGGCTGCTGAGTTAATTGACTCAGAATTTCGAGCTGGTATGAGCAGTAGACAGAAGAATAAAGCCAAAAGAATGGCTAAACTATTTGCAAAGCAAAGATCCAGAGATGCAGTGGAAGCTAATGAGAAAAGGTGTGATAGTGAGCTGGTTTACTTTTGTTTCTGTTTTTCTGGGATTGTGTTTTGGTGTATCTGTTGAAAAACCTTTCTGCAGTCTTTACATCTTATTCTTTTACATGCTAATTGTGCTGGTGGTAAAAAGCTTGTGTGCAATACTCATTCCCAATAGAACTTTCTTAAGGGCCTAGCTTCAGACGGAACTTGAAAGAATGGAATGCTATGTTTAAAATTTGTTTGTCCCTGCTATTAAGTATGGCTTGAAGATTGTATGTGAAAATAACAAGTCTGTGGGTCCAGATGGGATTCATCCCAGCGTGCTTACGGAGTTGGGGCAAGAGCTAGCTAGGCCACTGTCCGTCATTTATCACCAGTCCAGGATAACTGGGGAGGTCCCAGATGACTGGAAGCTGGCCAGTGTGGTGCCCATCCACAGGAAGGGTGAGAAGAAGGATCTGGGGAACTATAGGCCTGTCAGCTGGACTTCAGTGCCTGGCAAGGTTATGGAGCAGATCATCCCAAGTGCCATCAAGCAGCAGGTACAAGGGAATTGGGATCAGGCCCAGCCAGCATGGGTTTAGGAAAGGAAGGTCCTGCCTAACCAACCTGATCCCATTTAATGACTGGGTGAGCTGCCAAGTGGATGAGGGGAAGGCTGTCACTGTGATCTACCTAGACTTCATCAAAGCCTTCAACATGGTCTCCCACAGCATCCTCCTGGCAAAGCTTGCAGCCCATGGCTTGGATGGGTGCACACTCTGCTGGGTTAAAAACTGGCTGAATGACCAGACACACAGAGTGATTATGAATGGTGCTGCATCCAGTTGGTGCCCAGTGAGCAGTGGTGTCCCCCAGGGATCACTGCTGGGCCCAGCCCTATTCAACATCTTTATTGATGACCTGGATGTGGTGATCAAATGTCCCCGTAGTTAAGTTTGTGGATGACACCAAGTTGGGAAGAAGTGTTGATGTGCTGGAGAGGAGGAAGATGCTGCAGTCCTGGACAGGAGGGTTCAATGTGCAGAGGCCAGTGGGATGAGGTTTAACAAGACGAAGTGCAGGGTCCTACATTTTGGCCGCAGTAACTCCCAGCAGAGCTCCAGACTGGAGGTTGAGTGGCTGTAGAGCAGCCTAGGAGAGAGGGACCTGGTAGTACTGGTCAACATCGGCCTGAATGTGAGTCAGCAGTGTGCCCAGGTGGCACAAAAGGCCAATGGCATTCTGGTTTGTATCAGGAACAGTGTAGCTGGCCCAACTAGGTACAGTTTTCCTCCTATACTCAGCATTGGTGAAACCTCACCTTGAGAACTGTGTGCTGTTCTGGGCTCTTCACCTGGACATAGACATGAAGGTACTGGAGCAGGTCCAGCGGAGAGCTATGAGGCTAGTGAATTGACTAGAGGAAAGTCTTATGAAGAGAGATCAAGGGTGGTATGATTGTTTAGGCTGGAGGAGACTCAGGGGGACCTTACCACTTTTTATAACTACTTGAATAAACGTTGTAGACAGCTTATCTCTGTCAGCTAGTGATAAGATGAGAGGGCATGGCCTGAAGCTGTGCCAGGGTAGGTTTAGGTTGGGTGTTATGAAACACTTCCTCATGGAAAGGGTGAGACAGTGGAATGGACTGCCCAAGGACGCAGTGGAGTCCCCACCCCTGGAAGTGTTTAAGAGAAGACTGGACATGACATAGGCTGGACTTGATGATCTTAGAGGTATTCTCCAGCCTCAGTAATTCTGTGATTTTGTAAGGGATTTAAGAAGATAACTGAAAATTCAATATGTAAGTTTCTGAAGCGTGCTGTGTTCCCCATTAGTATTATAGTACCTGCTGTGTTTATAGCAAGCAGTAAAGAAAATTATTTTTCCTTGACCTTGTTCAAGAATTCCTCTTTGTCCTAGAAAAGGCTGAGAAGGATTGCACGTTTGGGACAGAGTTCTGCTGTCTACTCACTGTTTTGTTTGGTTTTTTTACCTGTAAGCTTTTCTATGTTGCATATTTCAGAACGTTAAAGCTCTTTGTTTTGTGTCATTGCCACACTTCATTTTATATTATATGAGGAATTCAACTGTAGAAACAATTACTCTCCTGAAGCATACCTTTAATTAATAAATTTCTTCCTTCTCAGCAATGATAGCACTGATGGAGAACCAGAAGAAAAGAGAAGAAAAGTTGCAAATGTTGTCATCAACCAGCCTGCCACAGACTCAAAAACATTGGTAGAAAATCTTCCAGAAGAGGTATGATGTATTGCACCACTCTTAGCAAGAATGTTCATTTGTTTTTTTAGAATAATGTAAAACAAAACCCTTGTGCTCAGAAATTCTTGTCTTTTTAGAATTAGGAGAAATGGAATAAAGAATGCTGTTGCCAACTTACTTGTATATGTAATGACACAGGAGCTTTAAACTGTGTATAGTATTGATGAAATAGTGTTTTGTGACCTAAATGAACCTGAGTGGGTGGATTACAGGTGTCAGGCCTGGGTATTAAACTGTAAAACTGTGCTAAACACTTAAATGGTAGGATTACACTGAGCCATAAATAATTTGATCTATATGTTCATGTACATTTTGTTTAATCTTCTCCTTACTTTAATTAGGCTTAATTTAGCATTAAATTCTGTCTTTAGTAGCGCAACTGCCCCATGATTAACTTAGCCTAAGATAACCTTGCATGTGTTTCCATAGAATGAAAAGATGAGAAATAGATATGTTATACCAGAATACAGATGGTACATAGAAGTTTGTTTGAACAGACTTTTTCTCGATTAGTGTGTATCCTACAAAAATGTTTCCAGATATAGCTTAGTTAGTAATTAAATTATTTGTGTAATGGTTGGAGAATGATTTTGAGAGCTTAATGATTACTGCAAGCTGAATAGCTGATGGCCTTTCAAGTGCTTTGTGATGCTGTGAACTTACTAATGTTAGTATCATAATTTCCCTTCTACAGCCATGCCAGTTTTCTTCTTGGAAATTTTGGGATAGTAGAGATGCTGCTTGTTATAAAAAACGTTGATTATGTTTTAAAAATTTTTACTGGAATGACCCGATTTGATTATGTGATATAGCTTGAAGTTGAGACTTGTCTATTCTCATAAACTTAAAGACTCACTGGAGAGGATAAGAAACTAATGCGAAGTTTCTACCTTAGCATAGCTCCTAATAAGAAGTTGAATTCCTGAACATCAAAATTAATTACCATAAAGAAGAGATTACACTATTAATAGACAAACTTCATAAGCTCTTTAAAAGATCGTGTGCCAATCAGCAAAGTTTCTGAAGTGTGCAGGAGGGTTGGGTTTTTTTCAGTCTGTTCAGTAACAAATTAAAGTCCGTAAGCTCATGGGGGCCCTTATTATCTTCATGTATCTTTAGTGGCATACAATTTAAGAAACACTCACCTAATCTTTCTCTTTTAATTTGCTATGAATATAGGCAAATGAATGGCCTCTGGAAAGCTTTTGTGAAGAAGTGTGCAATGATCTCTTTAACCCTTCTTGGGAGGTAAGATGTGCAGGTATCTAAGGTGTAGCTGTAGATTAAAAGAAGGTTCAGTAGAAGGACAGAAATTATGTGCAGGACTTAAGACTGTTTTGCTAGTGTCAGAAATTGCATCAGTCGTAAATACAGATTATATCACCAAGACAACCAAGTTAATTTTTGTCTCATTTAAAAGGGAAATGAAAACATGTAATATATCTTCAAGTGGGGAGTGGGAAAGATGGAAAGCAGTATTTAAAATTGGGAATTCTGGAATTAATGAAATTCAAGCAAAATAAAAGCACATGAATTTGTGGTCATGAGTCTGAGGAATATTGTGTGAGTGTTGTGACAATAGTGGCATATTTGTCTAATTCTAAACTAGTGGAAAAGGCAGTGGGTAATCTCTCCTTCGATGACACAGGATAGTCTACAAATTATTATTTTTCACTTCATTTATGAAAAGGAACTTTTCTGAGATCATATTAAGTATCAACTATAAAAGCTATATATTTGTTTGCTGACACAATTTCTTTTCAATGTACATGCATTCTGTTCACTCCTTTTCATTGAATCCTTACTCTGTTTTCTATTTACTTTGGTACTGGTTGCAAGCAAAAATTTGAAATGGCTGACAAGAGACTCTTCCTTCAGTATTAGTTGGAAATAACTGTTGCCAACCAACTTTTAATTCTTTTTTTTAATTGAACTTGATCTGTTGAAAGATTATATGTTAACACCAACTAGAATGTGCTTAGGTATATCTGTAGCACAAGTTTTGGTGATGGCAAGCTGGCTTTGCCTGTACTGACCTCAGACTTGGAAACAGATACTTCATATGCAGTTAATACATTATTACTGTAGCCCAGAAAGACTGTATTAATGTGGCACATAATTTTGAGCTAGTAATCATCGTCTTATTTGGAAGCAGCCTGACTGTAGTTGAAGTCAAAGTCCACTTGTCTGGAATACAGATGTTTTCATAGCTTTCTAACACACATCTGAAGGAAACAGATCAATACAGAATCATTATGTTCTGAATGAAAAACAGGCTAAACTACCTAAAATGTATGTCTACAAAACGGCCCTCTGGCATCTTACTGCAAAGTTTAAAGGCAGCCAGGATGTTCAGACTGCTTGCCTGCTGAAATCAGACAATATGATTGTCTTATTACTGGTATTTTTTATGCATTCATCTGTCTTTCTGGTCTGTGTTCATAGAAGCTGAGAAGTTAGCTAGCAAACTCTTCCTCTTTTAGCTAGCTCACAGTCCATCTAGGACCAAATTAATAAATGATAGGTGTGTTATGAGCGGTTAGACTCTCTGCTTGCTTTTTATTGGCTTGCTTATAGGTTTTATCGATCGGATTGTACATGCTTCGTATGTATGCATACATGGCATCCCATCTGTGGAAGGGCAGACTTATCAGCGCCTTGGTTCTGGGTGTTACTACCAAAAAATGAAATACGCTAGTTTTCTGCTAGTTAGAATCCTGTACATGAAGTGCCCTTAAAAAATTAAGAGCAAGTTCTGCTCTAACCTCTGTGAAAGTGTCTTGATGAAAGCTACAGTTCAAAGACATGCTTTTATAACTTTGCGTATGTGTTGAGTTGTTCTTAATTAGCTAGTCCAGTTATCAAAAATACCAGAAACAGATGTGCCTGTAGCACATTTTTCTGCTTATTTTACTATTTCCAAAACTCGTGCCTGTTTTTAGTGGAAACATAGAAATGATTATAATTTGCTTTCCCATATTTTTTACTTATTTGTTTAATGTTTAGCCAAGCAAGGCTAGTAATTCTCAAGAATCTGTTTTGCCAACCCTGAAATACTCTTGGGGGGATCTAAACTCTTGTTCTCTACGACTCTATTTCCTAGAGTATGTAGAGAGTATGATGCAAAATATAAAGAGAATGAGAGAGTGTTTAGGAATTTTGAGACTATTACATGTGAACTCGCTAAAAACCAGAAATATTTTCTAGATGCTCTTTTTCTGAAAACTAGTGTCTATAAGATAGTGAAATGAAAAATGTCCTTGGCTGCATTACTGCAACTATGATAATATACTTTGTGTTAGAAAGCAATTCTTAATGGTTTCTGTCCATAAGCTGGAAAACAGGAAAAAACAGGGTGGTTTTGGACAGGTTAATATTTAAAAGATGATTTAAACTAACGAAATGTTACTTTTTCCACAAGGCTGAGTACCACTAACTCTTCAGCACTTAAAATGTACTGTAGTATTTTTTCAGTTACTCAGTGTGGGTTTTAGGTTCTGTTCCTAAATACTAAGATTAACTTTTTGTTCCATTTTTCTAGGTTCGACATGGTGCAGGTACTGGACTGAGAGAAATACTTAAAGCTCATGGTAAAAGTGGTGGGAAAATGGGAGATAGCTCTCTAGAAGAGGTAGGTTTCCAGGCATGGAGATGTAATGCATTAAAGTTTAGAAATCAGAATTCTTAAAACTCTTAGGCTGATCTGGGGAATATAAAATCTAATATTTGTCTGATCAAAATGATCTCGATGAAATAATTATATGCACTGATAAAATTTTCATGTTAATTTATGTGGGAAAAAAAAAGAATACTACTGCTTGGAGTGTCCATACAAGAAAATACTGTTTTCAGGTCCTGATAGAAGTTTGAGGAAATGAAATGGACAAGCTGATTGTGTAATTTCAGTGAAGTGTCTCAGTCCATCTAATTCTAGTCACTTAAATAGTAAGGTGACTGATCTTTTTCCTTTGTTATTATGAGAAAGTTTTGGGGGTTACCTTGTAAAACACTTCAAAAAAATATTGACAGTTGCAGCTTGCTTACTAACAGTGGATTTCACCCAGATTCGTACTTTACTGCAACTGGTAGAGCTTGCAGTAACCTAGGAGGAGCTGGGAGAGCTTGTGGTTTAGACATTTATCTAATGTAAATAGAGCTACTTCAGCATAATTTGTATATAGGGAAAGCAGAAGCTGTCTCTCTCTCCTTGCTTCCATAAGGAGTAGTATTTGTTCCATGGAGATGGCAGGGTAATAATAATACATGCTGCAATGATAAGGTACTCTAAAATATCTTTGTAACTATTTATAGAAAGAGTGTGTATGGCAAGCTGCCTGTTGTGCATGCTGTATTCAGGCTATAACTCTGACATGCATGGGAATATGAAATGCATAATGATGAAATAGAAATAATAGCTTCCAAGGGAAGTGTTGATCTAATAGGCAGACAGTAGAGAGGAAAATGGTGTTGTCTGAGCTGTTGCTTTATGGGGCTGCTCAAAGATTCAGTCAGAACTAATTGGCCTCTAGTTAACAAGAGGCCAGTTTCAAGGAGAGCTTGATTTAAATAGCTTTGCAAGTTTGGAGGAAATGTATCTGAAAAGCAAGTTCCTTCCATTGGGTCTCCCACAGGGAAGTACTGCTTCATGGTTTGTTTATCTGTAAATACTCTTTAAACTTAATTCACTTGACTTCACTTGCTTGGACATTTCTACATTAGCCAGTATAGGTTATCTGCATTGCTTTACCATTGTGTACTGTATAGGGGTAAAATTGTCTGTCTGCCATATGAAGTATTCTCTAACCTGTTGATAAAAAGGTACTGTGTGATTTGTTTCTTTTTAAATACATCACCATCTTTGTAATAAGTCAGGTGAGCTCAATTAAAGCTGACTGTTTTGACCGCTCTGCAAGATCACTGTTTGGGCAATTTAAACATATGATGTCATGCCTTATACATTTCAGCTAAAGACTGTTAAAAATTCTTTAATAAATACATTGACAATGTTAACTTTTTCTCATTCACAGATGATTCAGCAGCATCAGGAGTGGCTAGAAGACTTGGTTATTAGACTTCTTTGTGTGTTTGCATTAGACAGATTTGGAGACTTTGTTTCAGATGAAGTAAGTTGAGTGAACAGGTAATTCATCAGGCTGCAGGAAGGACCATTGGCACAGATTAGCTACGCTTTGTACAGTGCTACTGCATGTGCCTGTTGTAACTGCTCACAGATGCTCATTACAGAGCAGCCAATGAATTTCACCTTGCTCATATGGCACTTCTGGTCTCCTGAAATACTCAGATTGCTTTCTTTCACAGTCAGATTTCACACAGAAGTAACTTCTATGATTTCCTTTCTCCTAGGTAGTAGCACCAGTACGTGAGACTTGTGCTCAGACTTTGGGAGTAGTATTGAAGCATATGAATGAGACTGGAGTTCATAAAACAGTGGATGTTCTCCTGAAGCTCCTTACGCAGGAACAGTGGGAAGTGAGACATGGTGGCCTCCTAGGAATAAAGTATGCTTTGGCAGTGCGTCAGGTAATAACTCTCATGACAAATTGGAGAGAGTTTTGGAACAAAAAGCTCTGCTCAAGGTAGAGGATGTGGCTGAACATTACATAGTATGATAAAGCAAGCTTGCTTGCATTGTAGTGTCATGTGGGTTATACATTGTGCAAGTGCTTTTTTTTTTTATATCCAGTCTGCAGAAATCTACAAGTATGTAGTGAAGTTGTATTATTACATAAAGCATTGTAAATAGAGGCTATGGTTTAGTCTGGTTTAGGTGATACTTTCATGTACAGGCTGAAACACTACAAGATGTTTGTTCTGTTCATGGCATTGTGTCATTGTGTGAACACTGAGCTTTGTGTACAACAAAACTGAGACGAGTTACAGTTCATTCACATTTATAACCTAGGTTTTAATTCACGAATGGTAACTTACAATATTTAACTATAGTCTTGAACTTGTAGCTTCCATTTTCTGTAACATGCTTATTCACACACTTACCCTAAACTACTCAGATGTATTCTATTATGTGCTTTGTAAGCTTAAAAATGCTTTTGATCTTCTTGACAGGATATGATTGACACTTTATTGCCGAAAGTGTTGCCTGCAATAATTGAAGGTCTCCAAGATCTGGATGATGATGTCCGAGCTGTTGCTGCAGCATCTTTAGTACCAGTAGTGGAAAGCCTGGTCCAGCTTCAGTCTGAGAAGGTGATGAATTGTTTTCCATTAATTCTGATTGAGAAGTTCAGTTTTGGTTTGAGTTAAGAAATTAACACTTTGAGGCAGCACTTAGACTTGGGGTTTTTTTTGTTCATCTCTTTTGCTTATTTATGTCAGGTGCCTTTTATTCTTAATACATTGTGGGATGCACTTCTGGAGTTGGATGATTTGACAGCTTCTACAAACAGTATCATGATCCTTCTTTCCTCCCTTCTGACTTACCCTCAGGTTTGCAAATGCAGGTAACTCTTAAACTAGTTCTGCTTCAGAATTGCAGGCCTGCAATTACAAATCATGTGCCAAAGAGAGACTCTGATTTAAGCTAGTATTTTCATTTTACTCTTGGTTTTCCTTAAAGTGAAGATCAGAATAGCGCTTTATTTTCATTGAATTTGTTGACTTCGAATAATGTAATGAAAGATGATTTTCCCTCCCCCTCTCACTCTTTGGTATTACTATATATTTGAGTAAAAGCTATTAGTTCCACTCATATGGCAGTTCTGACCACAGACTTAATGTCTTCTCTTTGGTGAGAAATTCCATACAGGAGATGAGATTATGTACATTAGAACACATATTTACTGATCTGCATTTATGGCAAGTGCTTGACACATCTTGCTTGTCTCATCCTTTATCATTGTCACTACTGAAACTGGTTTCTGCCTAAATCCAAAATGAAGAATTTTGTCACCATTTTTAGTTCAGCATGTGCTGCTTGCATCAGTTGGTATGCAATTGCGTGCATAGGAGTTCCATGCTTATCCTTAGTTATTTCTAAACTCATATATACCTAATAACACATTAAAAGCTAAAACTTTTTTCTAAAGGGTTGAATATGCCCGAAGTATAATCTGGGGAACACGTTAAAAATACATGCTTGAATTGACTAGTTCTTTGCATCAGTGAGAAAAAACCCTTTAAAGGTACTGATTTAAAGCATTTAAAAATTAAGTGAAGGGTTCAGTAACTACAACTTGAAGTATCTCTAGTAGAAATTTTTAAGGCTTTGTTTGATGAAACTTTGTAACTGAACCAGATTAACTTTGTGTGGATTCTCTGTTTTTCTTCTCACTATACCTCCCCTTCATGTACTAGTATTCAGCAGTCCCTCACAGTTTTGGTCCCACGTGTGTGGCCATTCTTGCATCATACTATATCTTCTGTGCGGAAAGCAGCATTGGAAACATTATTCACACTGTTGTCTACCCAAGACCAGGTAAGATTTAAGAGTTCTTAGCGTTTTACTGTAATACATACTGGAAATCTGCTTGATCATGTGTATCTTTATTTCAGAGCTCTTCAACGTGGCTGACTCCAATTCTGCAAGACATGTTGAGGCACATATTTCAATTTTGTATCTTGGAAAGCAACCAAGAAATTCTGGACCTTATTCACAAGGTATTTGCAAGACTTATGGCCTAGATGCATAGCGGGTTTTTTCTGCCTGTTCATACACTCTGCACTTCCTTGCAGATGAAGAATATTCATATTATTTTTTAGTTAGCCTATCTGATGCTTTACTACAAATAAACTGTAGGAACTATCTTACTGTCATCAGCACATGCATGATCCTTCATAGACCACATACAAATTTGTCATGAGTTCTACTGTTTCTTTCCCAAGGTATGGCTGGAACTGTTAAACAAGGCATCCGTACAGTATGTGGTTGCAGCTGCTTGTCCATGGATGGGAGCCTGGCTCTGCTTAATGATGCAGCCATCTCATTTGCCCATTGATTTAAACATGTTGCTAGAAGTAAAAACCAGATCAAAAGTAAGTGGAATGTGACCTTGCTTAACTATTCTGGGAAAGTAAGAAATGGATTAGCTGTGTTTATAGGTGTTGGATGGGGGATTGATGCCTTTCTGCCACACTTAAATGTAATCTGTCATACAAACGTGAAGTTCATAGAGCAAAAGAGTTCTTGTCACCTAATCCCTGAAATTTCAAAGTTTTGTTATGTAGTATGACCCCTGGTAGTACTTCATAAAAGTCTTAAATTATGTGTTTCTGTAACAGCCATGGCTCCAAACCATCTGCTGGTGGGACTGAGTTAAGTCTAAGGGATTGCTTTTTATGAAGACATGCTGAGGAAAGAGGTTTCCTTTTTCCTCTGTGTTGACTTAGCTCGTCAGCTATGTGTGGAATTTTAGTATTTTGATGATGGAACGATATCATACCTTTGGTAGGACCATAGAATACTATTAGCAGAGAGGCGATTTACGATGATCACCTACTTTAACTAGAAGATTTTTCAGATAACAGATTTCTTAATCTGGTTTTTGCAGGGTATGATGGGTATTGGAAATGTTATGGAATATGAATTCATCTTCTCAAATGCATTTGCTTTCAACCTTTCTTAACTTTATATTCTGTAGGAGAAGGCAGGTGGTAAACTGCGACAAGGCCAAACCCAGAATAAGGAAGTGATTCAGGAATATATTGCTGGGGCAGACAGCATTGCAGAAGATCCAGCAACCAGGGATTACGTTGTCATGCGAGCTCGGATGATGGCAGCAAAGTCAGTTTAGTGGAATCTGAAAATATATTGTACTTTTTTGGAATCTTTGTTTTGACTTATCAACTGCAGAGTAATTTTCACATTGAGTTAACTGTTCCTTCTCCTTTTGTCAGGTTGCTGGGAGCACTTTGTTGCTGCATTTGTGACCCAGGTGTAAATACTGTTACTCAAGAAATAAAGCCAGCTGAATCATTAGCTCAGCTACTACTCTTCCATTTGAATTCTAAATCTGCCTTGCAGAGGATTAGTGTTGCATTAGTAATCTGTGAGTGGGCAGCCTTGCAAAAGGTAGGATGTTTCTGCAGCAAAAATAAATTTTACTTTCTATCTTAATCCACAGCCTATCGTCTGCTACTTAGCCTGAAATAAAATTTCAGTTGATAAGCTAAAACTGTTTGTACAGCTGGATACTAAAATCTTGATTGTTAGACAATAGAGGAATGCATTACGCAGTAGCTAAACGTAAGCTGTTAGAACTATGAATCAGTAAATAAATTCACTTTCCTGTACAAATATACCTGTTCTTAAGATACACCTTTTATTTACTATCAATTCTCATGGCAGACTGAAGGATTTGTTCCTGATCTCTAGTATTACGGGTTACGAATGTTAATGGTCCCTCTGGAAATCTGTAGATACTTGTATCTGAACGCAGGGATATTTGTAGCTAGATTGTACTATTCAGTAACCAAAGCTAAACAAAAGCAATTGTGATTGCTCAGAAATGCAAATTGTGACTTTCTCTTATAGGAGTGTAGAACTGTGGCCCTTTGTGTGCAACCCCGCTTACTTGGAGTCCTTTCTGAACATCTCTATTATGATGAAATCGCTGTTCCTTTCACACGAATGCAGAATGAATGTAAACAACTCATCTCATTGTTTGCTGATGCACACATTGACATTGGAAACAGAGTAAACTGCAGTGTATTCACAATAGATCAAGCTAATGAACTGGTAAGTAGAGGCCCTTCATTGAAATCTGTTGTCTTGAAATATATCTACAGCATAATTATTTCTGGAAGTTATGGTCTGTGTAAAAATGTCATGACTTTACAAATTTCACATCAAAGGATGTGTAATAGTTATCACTTCCACTACATTATTTACAGACTATACCAAAAATTGAGTAGAATGCTAGGTAACTAATGCAGCAGGAAAAGATTGACAGTGGTTTGATTCCAGATGTAGTTGGGTTTGGTATTGACATGTACACAGAAGAAAGCAAAGCATGCTGGAACTCCTTAGAAACCACTGTCGAGACTAGTAAATAAACATTGTAAATTCTATGCTTTCTCCCCCAGTCCTTCCAAGCATGTGTTTTAAAGTGTTCTTGTTATGGCTGTGCAGTTGTTTCAGTTTTTTAAACTGAAAACTATGTAGGTTGTGGTAGTTGTCAAAAGCTACATAGTATTAGCACATTAAAAGCACTGTAAGCAAAAATAGAGCTATGTTGGCAACAAACTATTTCAACACCAGATTGGCCTCTTGAGCAGAAAGAACAGTAAGTGTGGACAGATAAGGCTGGATACAGATGAAAAGCCTGTGTGTTGAGGATCCTTCCCAATAAAAAGGGGACTAGGGTGGGAGTGATGTGTAGATTGGGGGGAATGAAAGAATGATGATGGGTATGGTGTAGCTTGAGATGGGGAAGGAGGGATTTTAGGATCGTGGATGTGTTCTGTATGCGGCTGGGATAACTTGTACAATCATAGCCATGATGGATCTTAGAATTTTAAGATAGCGTTATTTTTGCTAATAATATGCAGTAGCTTAACTTGGAGATCTCAGCATATCTTTAAAGGTATAAATAAAGTGGTTGCTACATACACAATTGCTTTATGGCTGCTGTCTAAAATGGGTGATGAATGCTGACAGAATCACATGAGCTCATAGTCTGTAAAGTACCAAAATTTTCATATACCTTGTTTACTCTTGAATCTAGTATTAGAGCTGCTTTTTCAAAAGTTACCTATTCTGATTAGAAGTTTACTTTTTTCCATGGCTATCTTGTGTACCCTTCTCAGCTCTTCAACCTTAATATAAACACCAAACATACTCTACATTATAGAATGGGTCCTAACATATTAGATGAAAAAACCCTGTGTTCTTTCTTGCTACTCCTATCTTGCATCCTCTGGTCATTCCAGTCATCAAGGTCATGTGGAATAGAGTTCAGTTTCTATAGAACAAAGCAGTACAAGTCTAATAATTGAAAGACTTGACCTGAACATGTAAAAGCTAAAAAACAAAAACTCCCCAAAACCTCAGACTAACCCTCTCAACAGCTGTCATTTTTCCTGTACTTGGGAGCCTAACTATACTATGAGTAGAGTAAGTTCAGCATTTCCATGATTCCATGTTGCTTTTAGTCTATTGCCTGTGAAATATTTCAGTAGCAATAGTCAGCCAGTTGTGATTGAGGGAGGAGTGGCAAGTCTTGCAGCTACTGTGTTGTAACCTTTTCCTTAAATTTTTGTCCCGATCTGTTTCCTTAGAAGTAAGTCAGCTTAGAAACAACTTTTCCATGCATGGGATCTTGCATATCAATTCTGGCCTCATGTATTTATAGCATATTCTGTTTGTGCATTTCATGCTTATAGAGTATCTGGATACATCTGGCACATACAGGGCAATCTAAATGTGGAGGAGTACATGAACTCCTCTCTTAGCTTTGAGAATCTGAGACTTGAAACATTCATGTAATAAGCCAGATTTTTCCCTTTAAGCATCAGTTCAAGATTTTGGAAACTACGTTTTGGAGCATTTCCTGCTATCTGCTGGGAAAAATACCATGTTGGTAATAACTGCAGAAGCGACTCGTGCCACAAAAGTCAGTTATCCTGTTTTGCCCTAAATGTAACAGACTTGTAACTTTTCTTTCTTTTGATTAGGTTACTTCTGTTTTCAATGATGTGACCTCCTCCTTTACTTTGAATCCTAAAATTCTACAGCAGTTGGACAGCAAAAGGCAACAAGTTCAAATGACTGTTACAGAAACAAATCAAGAATGGCAAGTATTGCATCTGCGAGTCCATACATTTACTGCATGTGCAGTTGTGAACTTGCAACAGCTTCCAGAAAAGCTGAATCCTGTTATAAAACCCTTAATGGAAGCTATTAAAAAAGAGGAGAATACACTTGTACAGAACTATGTGGCATCGTGTATAGCAAAGTTACTTCAGCAGTGTACAACAAGGTCTCCTTGTCCTAACTCAAAGATTATAAAAAACCTCTGCAACTCCCTCTGTGTGGATCCACATCTTACCCCTCTAGCATCATGTCCTGCACAACCTCAGAGCAGCCATGAAAACTCAAAAGGTAAGATAACTCAGATTGCCATGATTCTTAAAGTGCTTCCATGGTTATATGAACTGCTAAAATGATTATTTGAGTCTTTGTTCTCAGTGGTTTTATGTCAGCAACTATGTCTTCATTTGCTAGTCATTATTTCATTTAGGTATCTTAAACCACACACTGGTGGTTTAACTAATTACATGTATGCTTCTCAGAAAATGTATGTTCAAAAGACCTTAGTTACCATTTTCAGTTATTTAAAGTTGTTAAATTATTATCCACTTACAGTCACATTTGTTTTACGTGTGTTATGAAGCTTTTGATTTTGAAATGGAAATTAGGGTAGCCTAGTAGAGAAGCCTGGCATGTTATATTCTGTAGGCTAGTAGTCAGATAACAAAAATTTTCAAGCAAAATCTGTTTGAATCTGAACTTGTTTGAACAAATCTTGTGCACACGATGGTCCTGAATTTTACTTTAAATGACTGTTCATTGCTAAAAATGTATGGATTCAATGAACAACACAAAATTAGACCTTAAAGCATGTTATGGTCTTTGAGAGTATTAAGTTTGGACTGTTTAAATTCTTAATGAATATGTTCTATTTCATCTCAAAGTAGAATAACATTCAAATATCAGATTGAAAATTAAACCAATTGACATAAGTAGAAACATTAGCAAATCCAGTGGTGCCAATGGCACTTTCTGTTGTGTCACGACAATCTTTGAACTGTTCATAAAGGGCACAGAACATGTATGTTAACAGAACACATTATTTTCTAAGGTTTACTATATTATTATTATTATTTTCTAAGGTTTACTATAAAAACAGTGTGCAGTTTTTTTGTATTTGAAATTTTGTTGCCTGTGTTTATTGCTGAGTAAGAATGTATCAGTCTGTGCACTTGGCATGAAAATCTAAATCTGTAATGTGCTTTTAACAGAGGAACTCTATGCTTAAATTCTTCCATCTGTCAGGACAATGACACTAATGTTTTTTTTAAAGCATTTTGAGTGAGACATGCACATAGCTACATACAAGTTATCACTTCCATTGATGTTTTAAACTGCAGCTTAAATTGTCAGCTATTCTGTTTTTTTCCTTCAGGGCTAAACTCAGATAAAGATGGGATGCATCATACAGTTACTAAACATAGGGGAATTATTACGTTGTACAGACATCAGAAAGCTGCTTTTGCCATCACAAGTCGGCGAGGTCCTACTCCAAAAGCACCAAAGGCCCCAATTGCAGACCTGCCCACTGGCAGTGGTGGAAGCATTCCTACAGAACTTGATGAGGTAAGTTTCAGACGCTTGCATATGGAACTTGCACTGCTGCCTTCTCATTACTTTGTCAACTGGACTTGAAAGCATTCAGGATCTTCTCATGAGAGTGCTGACTTGACATAAAATTTTATGAGTATTTTAAAATCATGTGTCATTAAGAAAATAAATCTAAAGTATTTCAGGAATTAAGCACAGCATACGCATATCTCAGTATGTATTAATGCAAATGCATTTCCACAAACTGTGCTGTGGTTGTGCCCTGTTACCCATGTTAACATTGGTCATCTTGATAAACAATGGATACTCCAAGGCAGTATTAAATTGAAATGTGACTGGCTTTAGGATGTATGCATAACTTACACAAGATATTCTGTCTTTTTTTTTTACTTATTGTCCAGATGAAACTTAATTGAGCTTTAATAAGGTTCTAGTCAGGACTGTAGTTCCTAAACAGTGATTGTTGATTTTTTTCTTAATTGTTAAAGTGCCAAATTAATTCTGCTTTTCTGAAGAGGGTGGGAGCAGGAGAAAGTATTGGTTTGGGGAACTCCTACTAGCATGTTACTATTCTTGGTGTCCCTATATTTGGCAATATCTGAGGTTCTGCAACAGGAATCAGCTGGAAAAACATCTTTCTGAGATGGGCCTGCATAAGCAAAAGGCTAATTCCTAAATTTAGTTATTTAAAACTTGAGATTTTTTTTCATTTTTACATGTGTAAAGAATAAAGTAATCTACAAAGATGACCTGCAAAGGTGGTTTAGGTAGTGATAAACAGAATTGAATCCATATGAACATGGGTGCCTGCTTGAAAGTAGTTGTTATTCTTCAATGTCACTATCATTTTATTAAACTGTTACATTCCAGGCTCAGAAACCTTATGTTGTACAAAGAAGAGGAGCTGAATTTGCCTTATCTACTATAGCTAAACATTTTGGTGCTGAAATGGCAACGGGATTGCCACATCTCTGGGATGCTATGGTTGGTTCGTTAAGGAACAACATTCACATAAATAATTTCGGTAACTACACTACTGATTTAAGCTTTGGGCACTTGGAGGCACTACGTCTATCCTAACCTGAGTATGTTTTCTGTTTTTAACAGACCGAAAGTCATTACTGGAAGAAGGAGATGCTCCTGCGCAAGAGCTGGTGAATTCTTTGCAGGTTTTTGAGACAACAGCAGCTTCTATGGATAGCCAGCTACATCCTCTGGTAATAACTCTGAAGCAGCTTTTGAATGAAGCAATTCAGTCAGTTAATTGCTACTCTTTTATATCTTTGCTTTGTGAGGCCTTTTTTTAGGTATTTTTCCTAATTTTGCTCAACTGATGTTCATATTCGCTTGGTGGCCAGCCTGTGTCCTTCCAAGTTCTGTGCCCTAGCCTTGATAAAATCAAGGCAGAGCCTTCTGTCTCAGTCAGGTACTGATGGAAGACAGACATGTATGTACACATGTACTCCCTTGGAAAGATAGACTCTCAGAAGGGCATTGCTTTCTCATAACATAGTTTTTTAAAAAGACTCCAACATGGATAATTAATCTACCCAAATAAAAATAGGACAAATTTACTAGCTAGAAGGAGTTCTTAACTAGTTCTTAACTAGCATAAGCATTTATTTAAAAAAAAAAAAGGTTTAAATACTTAGTACTTTGTTTTTCTAATGTGAAACACTTGCTTAATTGTGAAATATTTCTTCAATTTTGAGTAAAGTCCTAAATATTTTTGAATTTTAACTGTATTGTTCAGTATTCAATTGTCTTCTGCAACAATTTTTAAGTTGTAAGAAATTGGATCTTGCAAATGAGCTCTTTCAGGTATTGTTTGGGAGGTGACAGTGACTTGCAGCCCACTGAATTTTTGTTTATAATCTTTTTCATATTAACCTTTTTTCCCTTCTACCCTCTTCTGTTTAGTTAATACAGCAGTTGTCTCATCTTTATATGTGCCTTCAACATCCTAGCACTGCAGTGAGACACATGGCTGCTCGTTGTGTAGGTGTTATGAGCAAAATAGCTACCATGGAAACAATGAATATCTTTCTAGAGAAAGTTCTGCCGTGGTTGGGAGCAATAGATGACAACACCAAACAAGAAGGTGCAATTGAAGCGCTTGCATGTATCCTTGCTGAGTATTCAAAACTCTGGAAACTTCTTTGCAGTTGCATCATTTGGTGGAACAAAAACTGTGTCTAAAAAAAATGGGAAGAGGAATTAAATGAAATGTTAAGCTCTTTTTTCCTGTAGACAGGATAGAGAAGCATCTTTAATTTCCATTGCCTTTATTTTATCTTTTTGAGTTTTGATGGAGGCAGTTCAGTTTCTCAAGCTGCAGAATTCGTTAGGCTAAACATACCAAGCTAAATCAGACTTCTCTTTCCCCTACCTCCATTTCTTTGCTAATAGAAATCTTTTTTCTTATTTGAATGTAAGAGGTTAATAACTTTTTCCTATTGAATTTGAAATCTGCCAGGTGTATACTGGTGTCAGACAAACCTGAATGGGTAGAACCTATTTCCTTAATAACTGATCCAGGTGTAATGGAACAGCTGGATGTTGGTATTGTTCCATACATTGTTCTCCTAGTGGTTCCAGTTCTGGGTAGAATGAGTGATCAGACAAACAGTGTACGTTTTATGGCTACTCAGTGCTTTGCAACACTGATTAGATTAATGCCTCTTGAGGTAAGTGAAGTTGTGAGTATACTGTGAGCTGTCCTGTGTCCACTTTTTCACCAGCCACAAAGTTCAAGTTTTGAGTAACTGCTTTTGTAGTTGTGGAGTCCTATCAGATAATTGAAGACGTGACAAAAGTGAAGTGAATGAAATTCTGTTAATATTTTTCTAAATCAGTGTTAAAGCAAAATTTCTCATTATAAGACAATTTCAACTGTGTACGTAAGAGTAGAGTTTCTATTTTATTAATTGTGTCTGTAATGCCTCTTTCACTAGTCTTTGCGGCAGAATTTGTGGAGTTGTGTGCATTCACCCTAGATATGAACGGTGGTGTGTTTTATAATGGTCAAAGAGAAATGCATTAAAAAGTGATACTGATTTAATAGGCTAAAAATAAATAGCAGTTAATAGAAGCAATGTAGAGTTCACAGGATCAGAGATTAAGTTATTTAGTCCTACTTTATAAAATCAAAGTCCCACCCTACAGCATTGGGCAAAATATTTGTTATGATGCAACAACTTGCATACCTCTGACATTTTCTATTAGTGCACTTCAAGGGCTACAAGATTTCTCATAACTTATTTTCACCACCAGATGGTAATAGAAGACAGTTCAGATTTGATTTGCATGTTTGAAATGGAAAAATAATTAACCAGCAGTATTACCATTCTGTTATGTTATCAGATTCTGCTTTTTTCTTACCTTTCTGTATGCCTACACTAAGATGTTGAAAAAGTTGAAAATTAACAAAGTAGAAATGAATTTCTGGCATCACTGTTAATTCCAGTGCCATTCAGATAGTGCTCTTTGTACACATCTAAATAAAATCCTGTGACTTTACGTATAGCGTAGTTATTGTAATAGTTTAGTGAGCATCTCTGGAAAATGTATAACACACATTTTATTAATCATATGCCTTTCCATGATAATATTTAATTTCTCCTTTCAAGAACTCTCTTATGATTTTCCAGTTAAGGAAGTTCAGTGTTAGATACTGAACTATCTGACATGTTGAACTTTGACATATGCAGACTTAAAGTGAAGTAAGTTAGTGAGGAAAACATCAGTACTGTTGTAGGGCGGTTTTTTGAATGCTGGCAATTTTAAATGTTATGCTGAAAAAGGAGCTTCAAATGATCGTTCTAAAGGGATTGAAAAGAACAACTAGTGGAAAGGGGATAGATGGCTGGCAACTAGGAAAACAGAATCATGGAATGGTTTAGTTTCTAAGGGACTGTAGAGATCAACTAGTTCCAATCCCCCCTGCCATGGGCAGGGACACCACTCACTAGACCAGGTTGCCCAGAGCCCCATCCATCCTGGCCTTGAACATTTCTGGGGATGGGGCATCAAAAACCTGTTTTATGGGGAAATACTTTATCAAAATTTTCTTTTGAGATTGAAGTAACTCAGTAATAAAGCTTGCATTAAATAAGTTCCACGTGTTTTGTGGAAAAAAAAAACAAACAAAAAACCAACCAAACTTATGGGTAGGACTTTGCTTTTTAACATGGAAATAAGTTTTTGGGTAGTCTTGTAGACATTCCATAAGGAACTCTTGCTGTCTTACAGGTTTTTTTATTAGTTAGACTGGCATCAAAAATAAAAACTTTTCCACTCTTTCAATTTCATGTCCTTGAAGTGTGACTTTCTTCCATAACAAAACAAAGAGTCTGTTTAGTGTATTGTGTTTATTGCTGCCATTCTGTATACTGCCTAAAATGAAAGCCTTGAATTCAACTGCTGAATAAGTAAAAGTGATAGAGGCCTGAATAAGATGGAGTTTGTATTTTGTTTTGGTTTTATGTTGGCTTCTGATTGTGAGGAACTGGAAACAATAGCAATTAATGAGTTGGGAGTACTTCGCTTTGCTCAATTTTCCGTGTCTTTGTTCTAAATTTCATTATTCATTTGACTGTTAAAGACATGACTGAAAAGGATTGCAAGATAAATACTTCATCTGTCTTGATTTGTTGACAAGCAGTCATGCTGTGAGTTAACAATGTATTTGAACCAAATTAATTGTTGTGGTATTCATACTGTAGATCTGCTCTTTAAAAGGGAGAGTAGGAAGAGTTGATGAGCAAGCAAACTGTTTTCTGTGTGTACATATGCACCTGAGTATCTTGTTGGAGAGCTTCTCTGGGTTTTTTTTCCCTTCCTTATTAATGGTGTACACGGTAGTATTATTTAGCAGTGTTTTTCCTCAGGGAGGAGCTTTCCCAAAGTGACTAGTAGCTTGGGTTTTGAAATAAAGCTAGAGTGACCAAGAAAACCAGGATGACAGATGTGACAGTGGAGAATATCTGTAAACCTTTTGCTGTGATAAATTATTAGCAAGCAAACATGACCAAGTGTATTTGGTCCCCAGATAGTCACTTTGGGTGTCCTAGTGTGGAATATACTTGGGAAGTCAAGGTCTGCTGCTACAAGACTGGAGGATCTTTTGGCTTTTCTTTTTGTCAGTAGTTTCTGACTGCTTGAATCTAGATCTATTTCTGCCAACATCTGTAGGAGAAGACTCCATCTAACTTTACAGTAAATTGTGGTTAAGGAGAAATGGGTGTCAAAGGATTCTTAGCCAGCCAGATAAACTGATTAGAACTCAGTCTTTGTAAAACCTTGTAGGTATGACCAGCATTTCCACTCTTCTGTGTGATCATACAAGCTTTTCAGTATGTCCTTTGGGGCAGAATTTGGCTTTTGCATCCTGTAACCTTGAATGAGTTAATCTGATATCAAACAAAAATAGCACTGAGTTTGGTATTTATAAAGAGTGGAGAAGATTGCAGATCTTTGTTATATGTTGCAAATGCCCAAGCTAGTATAATTTATTTTTCTGTGTGAGAATTAAGGACTGTAGCCCTTACATTGCTGTTTGAAAAATATTACCCTAGGCTGGTATACCAGATCCACCAAACATGTCAGAAGAATTAATCCAGATGAAAGCTAAAGAACGTCACTTTCTGGAACAATTACTGGATGGAAAAAAATTGGAAAACTATACAATTCCAGTACCAATTAAAGCAGAACTCAGAAAATATCAGCAGGTAACATCTTATACTTTGACTTGAAAGCAGCAGAAAGTTCCATCTCATACAATGTTCTAGAAGGAGAGGAGTTTTTTGATTGCTGGATTTTTTTTACTTGTGATGGTTTTGAGGTTTTGGTTTTTAGTGATGCAGTGTGTATCTTGGGCTCTAGGGTAGGGAATAGGAAATTAAGTAATGCATGATGTTTATACTGTTTTTCTGGATTCTGTCATTTTCTGTCCAGGTTTTCTCTGTATTGTCATTTTTCTCAGGGAATGGCCAATGGGCTGTTTTTTGCTTGGGTTGACTGTGACAGCTCACAACTGCAAAGCTTTTTAATGGTTCCCCTTTTATTCCACTCTGCTGTGAGTGAATGGGCTGTAACAGATTGTATGTGTTTATGGTGGACTCGTAGTTCTGTAGTGATGGATGCTAGAATTTAAAAGTTTTTGAACTGAAGTTTAACTAACCAGAGACCAGTTTTTACTTCTGAGGCACTTCTGTTTTTCAGGATGGAGTCAACTGGCTGGCATTTCTTAATAAATACAAACTTCATGGAATTCTTTGTGATGACATGGGCTTAGGAAAAACTTTACAATCCATTTGCATTCTTGCAGGTGATCATTGCCTCAGGTAAGCTTAAATAAATAACCATTCTACCTTGAAAATACTATTGGTAGGTATTACCTCTTGTAATGACTCAGTACATTAGTCCTGGGCAACTGAAAAAATGCTTTCAATCTTGTTTTTGTGTTCTTAAAGGGCTCAGGAATATGCAAGAACAAAGCTGGTGGACAGTGTTCCTCTTCCCTCTTTGGTGGTGTGCCCTCCTACACTCACAGGACATTGGGTAGATGAAGTGGGCAAATTTTGTTCTAAAGAATATCTTAATCCTTTGCACTATACAGGACCTCCTACTGAGAGAGCAAGGTAATGTAGCTTGCATTTATGGTTTGGGTAGAGTAAAATAACACAATTTTGTGATTCACTGTCCTGCTACTACTAAAGCATAGTTCGTGAGCGCAGTAAAACTTGTTATGGTACCTTTTAAAGGCTGAAATGATTATGTATGGAACATTGTGGTTATGATCCCCTTCTTTTTCTTAAGATTACAACACCAGGTGAAAAGACACAATCTCATCGTGGCTTCTTACGATGTTGTAAGAAATGACATTGACTTTTTCAGGTAAGAATTGTTTTGTTTTCTGATGTTGTTAATAGTTTAGAATTTTAATCTCAGAATCACAGAGTGGCCTAGGTTGGAAAAGACCTCAAAAGGTCATCTAGTCCAACACCCTTGCACTGAGCAGGGACATCAGGTTGCTCAGAGCCTTGTTGAGCTTCACCTTGAATATCTCCAGGAATGAGGCCTCTACTGCCTCCCTGGGCAACCTGTTGTACTGTTAACCACCCTCATGCTAAAGCACTTTTTCCTAACATCCAATTTAAATTGCCCCACGTCCTATCACTGCAGGCCTTTGTAAATCTTCCCTCTCTAGTCATGTTATAGGCCCCCTTCAGATACTAGGTCAGTGTCAAATCCCCTTGGAGCCATCTCTTCTCCAGGCTGAACAACCCCAGCTCTCTCAGCCTGTCTTCATAGAGGTGTGCCAGCCACCTAATCATTTTCATGACCCTCGTCTGGACCCACTCCATCAGGTCCATGTTGCTGTATTGAGGGCTTCAGAGCTGAATGTGGTACTACAGGTGAGGTCTTTTCAGAACAGAGTGGTGTTGCAGGATCACCTCTCACCATCTGCTGGCCATACTTCTTTTGATGCAGCCCAGGATGCAATTGCCCCTTCTGGGCTGCAAGTGCATACAGTCTGCTCATGTCCAGCTTCTCATCCATCAGCACTCCTAAGTCCTTTTTGTTAGGGATATGTTCTATCACATCCTTCCCCAGCATGTTTTGATACTATCATGTCCTTCCTCAGCATGTATATTGATAGTGTGGATTGTTCTGGTCCAGATGCAGGACTCTGCACTTGATCTTGTTGAATCTCATGAAGTTCACCAGAGCTCATCTCTTCAGCTTGTCCAGGTCTCTCTGGCTTATCGACAGCACCATTCAGCTTAGTGTCATTGCAAACTTGCTGATGGTGCACTCGATCCCACTATCTATATAATTGATAAACATATTAAACAGTACAGGTCCCAGTATAGACCCCTGAGGGACACCACATGTTGCTACTCTCTATCTGTACTTGACCCTTTGACCTCTACCCTCTATATTAAACAATCCAACCAATTCCTTATCCACTGAACAGTCCACCCATCAAATCCATAACTCTGTAACTTGGCAAGTAGGATGTTGTGGGAGAATGCTGCCAAAGTTTGTTTTTCTTTCTAGAAATATTAAGTTTAATTACTGCATTCTTGATGAAGGCCATGTAATAAAAAATGGAAAAACAAAGCTGTCAAAAGCAGTAAAACAGCTGACTGCCAATTACAGGATAATTCTTTCTGGGACACCAATCCAGGTAACTGCTTTTCTTTTTTCCTAAGGAACTGTGTATGCAAGCAAGAGAGGTCTGTGGTGCAGTCTGCTTTATCGTGCTTTTTATCAGTCACTTGCTCAAAGTACATATTGTAAAAAAGCCTTTCGTTGCTAAATGTGTGAACCTACATCTTTCTAAGAACCACATGATGCTGCATATAGCCTTTTCCTTTCACAGTGTGTACCCATGTATAGGGGAACAGGTACAGGATCTGTGGTAGTAATAGGGCTCAGAAGCTGGCAACAAGACTTCTCCCCACCACTTTTTGTTTAAGTAGCAGGCAGGGAAAGGGAGGAGAGCATTTTCTTCTACCTTTAGTGAAATTAGTAAGAAACAACTCTTGAGAACCCAGATTTTGGGCTTTGGCCTAATGACTGACTTGTGGGAGAATGTGTGTAAGACCACTGGTATTTCCCAGGTTTTGTTGTCCAGAACAAATAGGATGTGGGTTAAGACATCAGACACAGTAGAAATTCCATTTGTGTTAAATTGTATGTACAGGTCTTCCTGTAACTTAGGTTGATGAAAAAGCTACTAAGTTCCAGTAGCTTAAGTGTGTTGAAGCGTTGTGTCTTACAGGCACTGTTCACTGCCTGGAAATGTTTCTCATAACTTGCCACAATTAATTTCTTCGGAAAATGATGTAACAGATGTTTCTTTTATATTCAGAACAACGTCTTAGAGTTGTGGTCGTTGTTTGACTTCCTTATGCCAGGATTTTTGGGTACCGAACGCCAGTTTGCAGCTCGTTATGGCAAACCAATACTGGCAAGTAGAGATGCCCGAAGCTCCAGTCGAGAACAAGAGGCTGGTAAGGATCAAACATTAAATCTTAAGTTTTGTTTTCTTCCTTTAAATGAGAATAGCTCATGAAAAAGGAGAGTGCAGTCAGTTTCAACATAAGAGCCTGGGGAGGTTGAATATTCTGAAGAATTTGATACGTTTTTTTCAAAAAAATATTGTTCATTTTGCCTTCACTAGGGGTTCTTGCAATGGAGGCACTGCACCGCCAGGTTCTGCCATTCCTGCTAAGGAGAATGAAAGAGGATGTACTGCAAGATCTTCCACCCAAAATTATTCAAGATTATTACTGTATTCTCAGTCCTCTACAGGTACTTAAAGTGTTTGGAAGCTTAGATATTTGTTTTTCCAGCACATACCAATCTTGTGTGATTTCTGGCATTCCCTTTGACCACAGGACTAAAGTTTTTCTAGTATGTGTTTAAGTGCTAATTGCAGTCCAGTTGCAATAGAGTATTTGTTTAAGCTTAGAAAGAAATTATTGTAGAATGACACCAGATACTCTACAACAAGACACTTACACATCTGCAGATTTTAAAAAAATACTTCTAAGCTGAAAGAAAATACAAGAGAGTCTACTATTAATGTCGATGATCTGCTACACACAAAATACCTTTCTTGATTTATGATCATTTAGAACTCTTAATTTGGAACGAAATTCTAAAAATTACGCTCTGATTTCTGTTGGGGTAAACATACTCATTGTCTTGCCTTGGGCCTGGTCTACAGGTGCAGCTTTATGAAGATTTTGCCAAGTCTCGTGCCAAATGCGATATCGATGAAACAGTTTCTTCAATTTCACTCAGTGAAGAAACTGAAAAACCAAAGCTGAAAGCTACAGGTCATGTATTTCAGGTACAGAGTTATTCAGTAATTTTTACTTGGTTGGTTTCTTTTCCTCACTGTGTTTCTGCATTTAATAAACACTAAAAATTAAAACAGTTAACTTATATGTTGTAAGCTCTGTGGTCTCAGTGACGAGCTTGGATTTTGGGTTAGAGTTCCTACAATGTGATGTATAGGTATTAAACCTAAAGATACAGTTTTGTCTTCTAAAATTCTTCAGTTTTTTAAGGTGTTCTGGTGTTCAGCTGCTTTGCAGATCTTGGATAGTACTCAATTAAAACAAAGGTGCAAAAACCTCAAAATGAGAGGGAACTAATATTAATCTCATCAGTTGTTCACTAGAAAATGAAGATTGTAACACATGAACAGAAGTTTCTTCAAGGTTATATCGGAATTTATGTGTAGTCCTGATTTTATAGAATTGCAGAATTAAGTCTGGGCTCCTTGGAAATAGTAATTCTCTAAGGCTCTGAACAGCTCCCAGTCTGCTTAATATGAACCAACAGTGTGCCTAGGTGGCTAAGAAGGCCAACAGCATCCTGGCCTGGATCAGGAATAGCGTGGCCAGCAGGAGAAGGAAAGTTATTGTGCCCTTGTACTCAGCCCTTGTGAGGCCTCATCTTGAGTACTGTGTTTACTTCTAGGCCCCTCATTGTAGGCAACACGAGGAGATGCAGTAGTGTCCGGTGTAGAGCTACCGAGCTCATAAGGGGTTTAGAGAACTAGTTGTATGAGGAAAGGCAGGCTGAGGGAGCTGGGCATGTTTAGTTTTGAGAAAGAGGCTGAGAGGGCACTTCATTGCCCTCTACAACTACCTGAAGTGAGGTTGTGGAGGGTTGGGTGTTGGCCTGTGTTCCTTGGTGACTGCTGACAGAACCAGGGGCAGTGGACTGAAGTTGAGGCAGGGGAGGTATAGATTGGATCATAGGAAGACATTCTTTACAGAAAGTGGTGAGGCACTAGAAGGGCCTTCCCAGGGAGGTGGTTGAGTCACCATCCCTGGGGGGTGTTCAAGAAGCATGTAGACATGGTGCTTCATGACATGCTAGAGTGGCAGGCTTGGAGGGGGTTATTTTGTGTTACTCAATCTCTTGTGTATTTAGGTTTTTTGTTGGTTTGGTCAGACTCAGTGATCTAGGATGTCCTTTCCAACCAGGATTATTCTGTGATTCTGTATCCCACATGAAAGTAAGAGGGGAAATGTTATTTTTGTGCTGTTCCTGTATCAGAAAAATGATCATTATGTGCATAAATTTCCTGGATACAGTTTGAAAAACAAAGTTCTCGTAACAGAAATACGCAACTTTATTTTAATGGAAATACAGCCTAAAGTTGTAATTGTGGAATATGGCTGAGTGGCCCCTGTACCTATAATCAGTTTAGTTCCTTTTTTTTTTTAATTGCACTTTTGCATTTCATTTCTTCGAACTTCTTTTCCAAAATACTTGTAGGCATTGCAGTACTTACGGAAGCTATGCAACCATCCAGCATTAGTGTTAACTACCCAACATCCAGAATACAAAAGAATGACGGAACAACTTGCAGCTCATAATTCATCCCTTCGAGACATACAACATGCCCCTAAGCTGTCTGCTTTAAAACAGGTAAGTAGACTTGCATGTTGTGCCTTAAATTTACTGTGTATCTATTGATGTTACAGTTCAGAAAGTTTTAAGACACCACTATAAAAAACTATCTTAAAGCACTAGTTTTTAGCAAATTAATAAGACTACAAGGGGTTTTTAGGCTTATGCCTAAAGGGGGGAAGCTCAAGCTTGCTTCAGTGTGGTAACGTTTACATAATATTTACTGCCTTGTCAAAACCCCTTCTTTTTATTCTGTTGTTCACTCCTGTCTCTGTTCTTACAGAAAAACATCTCTATTGTACAGGACACATAGTAACTTGATAAAGTAAGATTGCATTACATAAAATCTTTCAAGTAAAGCAAAATGCAATTTCTATTCCATCAACTCTTAAATTTTTCAAGGTTTACCAGTGAAGCCAGATTTCACATATTCTTTGGAGTGACTTGTCATTTACAGTCTTCATTTTTTAATTTATTATTTCTTTCGTTTGATAGTCCGTCAGTGTCAGTATTTACATGAGTCCTACTATCATTTTTATGATACACTTTATTGTTTTTACTTAAAGCTGTTGCTAGATTGTGGTTTGGGGAATGGTGGCTCTTCAGAAAGTGGTACAGAAGCTGTTGTGGCCCAGCACAGAGTACTCATCTTCTGTCAGCTTAAAAGCATGTTGGATATAGTGGAGCATGACCTTCTCAGACCTCAGCTACCTTCAGTAACTTATTTGCGACTAGATGGCAGCATACCTGCTGGTCAGAGGCATTCCATTGTTTCACGGTAAGCTTATCTCCTCATAACCTATATGATGCAAACTGCAATGAACTGTGTTACTTATGTGGTACAGAATTGTTTGGTCTGCCTCAAAACAATTGAGATTCATCAATTTATTACTTAAATTACATTTACTGTGCTTTATTGTATACAGGTTTAATAATGATCCATCTATAGATGTTCTTTTGCTCACCACTCATGTTGGTGGATTGGGACTGAACTTAACAGGGGCTGATACAGTAGTGTTTGTGGAACATGACTGGAATCCAATGAGAGACCTGCAAGCCATGGATCGGGCACATCGCATTGGGCAGGTGAAAAACGTTTTTTCTCCTAAGCTTTTTCCCCCATGCAGACCTCCTGTTTCTTTGGATTTGGGTACAGCTGTAGCATTTAATAAAAAAGACTGCATTTGTACTTTTCTCCTTCAGTTGTTCAGGATGACAAACTCTTTTCTTCCTGTACCCCTGATTTGGTGTGTCTTCTTTTTGGTACTCCTGGAGCTGCTGAGGGGAGAGGCCAGGGAAGAATCAGCCTTCAACGGAGAAAGATTTAACCAAGACAGGATGCTGAAGAGAAGCCCCACAGAGTTGTCCTTTTCTGGTGCCTAGGCAGGGAAAGGGCAACTGCTGTTAGTCACCCTCTACAGCTGTAAAATGCAGAGAAATTTTCACTTGCTGAGTAGAGCTGCAGTTACAGGCAGCTGTTGTATGCTGGCATAGTCTCGGAGTGCAACTACTGAAGGCCAACTCCAGGCCAAACCGTTTCCAGACTGTCCATGCTGAAGGTTTATGCTTTTTTGAATATCTAAGATGATATGTTTTAAGTATGTTTTTTTTCTTCCAGAAACGTGTTGTTAATGTGTATCGCCTGATAACCAGGGGAACTCTGGAGGAAAAAATCATGGGTCTTCAAAAGTTCAAAATGAATATTGCAAATACTGTGATAAGCCAAGAAAACACAAGTCTACAGAGCATGGGAACAGAACAGCTTCTTGATCTGTTCACTCTTGATAAGGTAAGAACGATTTTTACAAATACCTACCAAAAACAGTCAGCATAGGAATAGCTTTGCTTTGAAATGTAAAATCTAATCAGACCAATGCTTGAAGTTGGAATGATGCATAAGTAGACAGCCCTCTAAAGAATCTAGACAGCTCCCAAAAGAATCAAAGAATGTTAGGAGTTGGAAAGGACCTCTAGAGATGAACTAGTCCAACCCTGCTGCCGACAACCTCCCTGCCAAAGCAGGATCACGTAGGACAAGCCACCCAGGAACACATCCAGGTGGGTTTTGAAAGTCTCGAGAGAAGGAGACTCCAGTGTCTCTCTGGGCAGCTTGTTTCAGGGCGTTGTCACCCTCAAAGTAAACAAATTTCTCAAGTTAAGGTGGAACTTGTGTTCTACCTTATACCTGTTATTCCTTGTCCTGTTATTGGGCACCCTTGAAAGGAGAGTGACCCCTTCTTGACACCCACCCCTCAGATACTTACAGACATTAATAAGATCCCTTCTCAGTCTTCTGTTCTCCAAACTAAATGGCCCCAGTTTTCTCAGCCTTTCATTATAGGCTTTCTTCACCAGGCTCAAAGATTGTAGTTTATTCGTGAAAATAATTTTTCTTTTTTTTTTGTGTGAAGGATGGAAAAACTGAAAAAGCAGATACATCTACCTCTTCTGGGAAAGCATCAATGAAATCAGTACTCGAAAACCTTGGAGAACTATGGGATCAAGAGCAGTATGACACTGAATACAGTCTTGAAAACTTTATGCATTCATTAAAGTAACCATCATATATTTGTAATACAGCTGCTGCTAGTTCACATATTTTTCTGCTGATATTCAGCAAACTTCAAAGCATATATAGTGAACCTTAAGCTTAGTGTGTAAATAGACTTACTGAGAGAAGAATCTTCAAAAGACTGGCACAGAGTAGTGTCACCTGTTTCACTGGGGAGTTATTTTGTTAAACATTTGCACTGTATAAAAGAACTTTAAATGTAAACATTGTGAGGTGGTTTGAATTTTACTTGTTCTGAACAGCTGCAAATTCTTACTTGGTAGAAGAATAAAATGAAGCAAGTTTCTACATAGAGTTAACAAGTGTTTCTTCTGTCTTTAAGTCCGCCATTATTTCTTTCTGTATCTATAACAGTTTTGTACAGTTGTTTCAGTGAGTACTTCTGGGTTGTTCAGTGTACAAGTTTTCTTTCAAACACAACTTGCTTTCATGGTGTATTAAACAATTTTCAACTTCAGCTTTTCATTCAGATCATTTCAGGACTTGTATCACCTGAGACAAAGCCTAGAAGCCTTGAAAGTATCAAATAATGAGAGCGCACTAGGTGTGTGCACCCACCTTTGTATATTGAGAATAAAGATACTGCGCTCTCCAGACTTCTGACACCATCACAAGAGAACAGCTGACTTGAACTTGTTAATGTAATGAGCTATATTAAATACAGGTAATGGCCTATTTGAGGCCATGTTTGCATCCTGTCAGCAGGGTGTACTTTTTTTAATTTATGTATAAGGCTAGAATATAGCCTTTTTGAGAGATGCATGAATTCAGTATGTTTCAATCCTATATATTTTTTGTAACTAAAAGAAAAAATAAAATATACAGACATTTTCCACAAGTAGATTTTACACTGTCTAGGATTCTAAAATCCACGTTAAAGTGACTGTTTACTAAACTGATGCATGATTTAAAGCTTCTTAAAGGAATAGGGAGGACTTCTTTTTTCTTTAGGAGAAAATATACCTAGAAATATTTACGTTCAGTTTGAGGGAATTGAATAGTTGAAATTGTGTAACAAAGATAGTAAAGGACTTCAATAGCAGTGAGTGAGAAGAGTATGGCTGGCTGTTACGCAGCTTTTTATAAAAGGGAGGCAGTATAAGTGTTTCTAGATGTGCATATGTACAGTATATGCACTTTTTATAAATACTAAATTATAGATAACTTACAGCAGTTGTCTGAACCGTAGAATATATGTATAAATATAAAGCCTAAGGTTTGTAGCTTGCTGTGTGCTTAAGCATCAGAGCTTAAAAACCACCAGAGACCTCAGCTATGTAAAATAAGATTGCTATAAAACAATATAAATCAAGACTGTTCTGAAGCATTGGAGACAAATTAATGTCACATTTCAGTAGTTATGAACTGCTATATTGTAACTAAATTAGCATTCCATGAAAATAAACAAAACTGGGAATATATTACTGGTATGTTGTATATGTCTGTGTTTAGAGTTTTGTGTGCGCAGAGAAGACACTGTAGTTGACTACATAAGAAACTACTACTTTTGGAAACTACAGCTGGATTATTAATATTTCATTTGTTCATTTCTGCCTTCATACATCAGTCACTTCTTTTCTTTGAACTGATATTCTAAGCAGGAGAAAAGACAGGATGAGGCTTGGTGTTTGCAGAGAAATTAGAGTACTTTAAGAAAATCTAATGCAGTAATCTGGTGGTTGTGCCCAGAACTTAAAATATTTGAATAAGAAACCTCTTATTTAGTCATAAGACACTGGATGTGTCTGTAATGTTGAACTAAAACCTTTATCATGGTCTGGCTTTTCAATACCGTATTCTCAGTACACAAACTGAATTCAGTTACAGCAAAACTCAAGCAAGAAATACTTGAGTTTCTGGAAATACTAACTTAATTTGACTCGCTTAATGGGGATTCAGCTGCATCAGGCTGAAATAGAAACCCCAAAGATAGTGCAGGGATTGTTGGCTCTCAGCAGCAATCATTTTGCTCTGTCCCACTGCGGTGTGTAGCTTTAAAATGAACGCAGCCTATGTTTTGAATTCACTGCAAGTTCAATCACTGCAGGCCCCAGAAAACATGACCTATGAGGAGAATTACACTGGCCCAAGATGTCATGGATTGTGTGAAATTTGCTCTGAATTACTGTTTTATTGCCATTATTTAATGGCATTGAAACACCACCAATGCTAGACCTACAAATTAATTCAGTTCCAGATTCAAAGCTTCCTAATTTGTGAAAACATAAGCACCTCTTACCAGTGACCACATTCTGGGTTCAGAGAACTGCTTCAAAACAACTGTGTGCAGGATGGTGCTTTGCTACCAAACCTTAAGATTGTTTGAAACCCCACTTGTAACTAAATGGAAAATGAATCTCTGCAAGCGCATGCCAAATCTGCATAAACATACGCCCAGGAATGCCTCATAAACAAGAAGTCAGTCTGACAAGTCCTCCTCTGTCAATGTCATCTTTGGAATCCATTTCAGCAGGAAGCTGTTCTTTCTGCAAACATGGTTACAGCTTGTAGTTTTTGTATCCTGCTCACTAATGCTTTTGCAGGTGTGTGGGGGGGTTTTGAGCTTGAAGGCGAAATAACACCGAAAAGCCAGTTACATGGAAGATCAACAAGGCTCATTAAATTAGTCTTAGTCTTTTGCTTTATTCCTTTGCACTTAATATTATCTTTAGAAAGCTTGTATTTCACTCTGAGATTACTGGATTTAAAGAAAAATACTTGCCACTAGTGCTATCTCTAATTATACTATCATCCCATAATTCTACAGGTTACTAAGGTAACGAGCATGTCTAGGGTTTAATAAATCTTAATTAAAGCAGAAATAGGGCAATTTAAGGCACGTTAGGAACTGGGGGAAAAACTACCAAGATGGAAACATACTCAAAATACCTAAAGTTTTGTGAACTTAATAACAAATGGCTGCTTTGCCGATTGCCAGGGCTAACAGAGGGTTCACAGATGCCAGTAAAAAGAATAGGCTTACTTCACTGTCGCATTCAAGATGAGACAAAGAAAACCAGGGTAAGATATTAGAACAAACAGCAACACTAAGCAAACAGAACAGCAACAGAACAAACAGAACATTAAGCAACAACAGAAATGAGCCTAGTAATGCATCTATTCATAGACTTAGTGATAGAGATAGATCACCAATTGCCCTAATACATTACCATCGTCCAGATCCACAGTCCCTTGTACTGGGAAATCTGACACAGTGCATCCACTGGTAGGTGAGATCTCCAAAGATTGCTGCAAGAGGGTGGAGATTTTACAATACCAAAATGGCAATGACTTGCCAATTCCTTTGGGTGGATGTCTGCAGGTGTACTCTGGCTTGGGCCTATTGTCTAAGCCGTAGCACAATGGCACATGAAGTAGTGTTAAATACAGCTGGGTGTGCATAACACTTACACAGCTCTGGCACAGGGCTGTTTTTAATCTTGGAAGGACCATGGCTGGTTGTGAGTTGCTTATAATCGAAGGCTGGAAGCTACAGTTTTTCCTGTAAGTCAAACAGGGAGATTCTTTGTAGTAAACACTAATTCGCCTTGTAAATCACGTTTTAGGTGAGTTACTTCAAGGGCAAGTCCTGGACCATAAGGATTCTTACAGCGATGACTATTCATTTGAATTCCTCTATTGTCTTGTAAAGCACGTCCCCATTGTCATCAGACTGACGAGGCTTTCATCCTTGGATACCGTCACTCAGAAGCTTCCAGGAGTTCTGTGCAGCAGCAGTGTAACAGAGCTCCAACTTTACACCGACAGAGCTAACAGTGTAACCCCAGGGGAGATAGGTTTCCTCATTCATTCTTCTGGGTGCATACATAAGCAGAGCTTTCTGCTGTCAGAATGGTGGCATTGGGGGAGGGAATGTACAAAGCAAGTAAGCACAACTCAAAAACCAAAATGGCAATCCAGATTTAGAGCAGGCTTGCAGTCCTCTCCATTCCTAAAATGTATGCAGTGAGGTATCTTTAACACAGAGAGTAGAAAGCCTGTGCCAAGCTCCTATGTATTTTTTTGCTTGGTCAACTGCTACAGGTATTGTGTTGAACCAGGTGTGGTTTGTTTTTTAAGACCACCTCCCTTCACTAGTCAAAGTAGAGAGGGATTTCTTTAGCTCTGTCTAAAACATAGCTCATAAGAACATGGATATTCTCTTAGTGCCCTGGGATTCACAGTTGTGTCTGCCTAAAGGAATCCAAACCTGAGGAACAGTTCAGGAAAGCAGTGTTTCAGTACTCAATATCGCTTAAATGCTACAATAAGTTGTTCAAGTTTGGATGTTTATAATGGTTCAGAGTAGTCTTGTGCAAAGAGGAAATTATTGAACTCTATTTACTCTTGCTCAGAGTAAGAGGTGATTGTGCAGTGCAAATGTTTCCATAATCTGAAGCTTTATACTGAAAACTAGCACCTGATGAGCTACACTGTGTTTCAGTAACGCATGCCAGCTAACATGGCACTAACATGCTGCAAGCTCTTACTGCAGAGAGCCATTTCAGTGTTTTTAATTACACACAGCTTGTATTGCTCCCATAATTGATGAACAAAGGGTTTAAGAAGCCTTTCACTTCCTACAGGCATACTAGAAAACAGCTAAATATGGGTTAAGCTGAACCAAGGCACAAACCCTTGAAAAGGAAAGTGAAATTGCACAGGCTAAGGTATGTAGCCCATCCTAGGAAGGATTGTCTACTGACTAGAAAATGCTTGTGCTGCTGACGTGGGCTGTGCTTTGAACTGGTTTTTCCTGTAAAAGGAAATATGCCTTGCCTTTTCTTTTTCTTAATTTTAATACAAACAACCAAGAACAAGAGCTGCCCCTGTATTGACAAGAGCTAGACTGGGTGACATAAGGCATCTCGGCTTTTATTTCTATTGAAAAACCCAGCTCTGTCTTATTGGCTCGGGTTGATTGTCTTTCCCAGAAAGCGTACTCGTATTTTAATGCTAACCTGCTATTGATAGACAAGACAGCTACAAAGGAACTTCTCGTCGTTGTCCTTTGCTAAAGTTAAGCTGTGTTTTAAAAGAACTTCTTCTGGACACAAGGATCCCAACTTGCAACTTCACATCTTTACAGCTCCATTTAAGTTGAACCCAGCCAGCACTGTACCTGTGCAAACCAGCACGAACAACTTTCAAACACTTGGTCTTTGGTTTTACCTGCCAGTCGAGCTGTGCAGAAGAATATTTTAAACTGGTTTAGGACTTCTTTTTCAATTGAAATGAGTTTTTAAGAAAGTGCAGTACATCTTATGAAACACGGTTTCTGTAAAATCCTGGTCTCTGCTGGCACTGCTTGGAAGGAATTAACACCAGGGGGTCCACCACTTAAGGCCAAGTCTTCTCAAACAATGATTTGTTCAAATAGCTCTCTACTACCTTATGTCAGCAACTCAAGTTTAATAGGTTTGTTATTTTACTACTTTTACAGAGGAGGGTTAAGGCATAACACCACCCCCACTTAAACCTATTTTAGTCCATAGAAATCAGAAAGAGCATACAAACTCTAATAGTAATGTGTGCCAAATCTCAAATACTGTAAGTGAAAGGAAGAAACAGCTGAAGATTAACAGTAACACTAAGGAACTCAGACGTGGGCTAGGAAATTTGTTATCTTTTCCACCCCTAAACCTTCACAAGTCACAGGCTCAAAACTCATGGTATTTTCTTAGCCATGTCACATGGGTAGCTAACTCACCGTTGGGTGTCTGACGTTAGTTTAGCAAGTAATCAGTAAACATAGGCCCTTACAGATGAGGACCTGCATTTTGAAGTATAATTCAGTTGAGGATTTGCTAAGTTGAAAGAGGAAAATTCCACATACTACATGAAAATGTTTGAAGATCAATTTCTCTCTTTAGATGGAGCACAGAAGTCATAGAATCATTAGAGATCAGAAGGGACCTCAAAAGATCATCCAGTCCAATCCCCCTGCCACAAGAGGATCACCTAGACCAAGTTGCACAGGAACACATCCAGATAGGTCTTGAATATCTCCAGAGAAGGAGACTCCACAACCCCCCCGGGCAGCCTGTTCCAATGCTCCGTTACCCTCCCTGGGAAGAAGTTCCTTCTGATATTTATATGGAACCTCTTCTGTTCCAGCTTGCACCCATTGCCCCTTGTCCTATCACCAGATGACCTTGAGAAGAGCCTGGCTCCATCCTCATGACACCCACCCACCCCTCACAGTTTTAGAGACATTAATGAGGTCACCTCTCAGCCTCCGCTTCTCCATGCTAAAGTCAATCCAAAGAGCAGCAACTTCAAACCCATAAATTGAGACAGGTACAAGACCTGAAGGAAGCATAGGAAAGGTGAAGTGCAGAAATAGTAAGAAGAGTAATAGGCTCATCCTGACAAAGAGCTGTTCTGGGGACACAGCAAATTTAACTCATATACAGTTCAGTCAAGGCTCAGAAACAGCTGAGTTATCAGAACATGCTGCCATGTCTCCAATGCATTATGGTTCCAGGGGCCATTGCAGGGCAATGCTGTGCTGTTCATGCCAAGTCTGTGCCTGCCAGAGATGTCCCATATGTCAGAGTAATTACATTTCATAGTTTCTGCAGGCTGGCTGCTTGGATACTCCATCGAGAGAACAGGAACACATCAGTGTACTGGCAGCAAGGGGACTGTGTGGTTAGCAGTGGTGTGCTCTCTGCTGCTGGCTCTGCTACTTCTCTGAAAAACCATTGTTCTCCCCGGACACACTTTGCTGCATTCTGACCCTGTTACATGTGACTCATGCTACACTTCAGGCAATTTAAGTCTCAACTGCAGCCTATCATCCTAGAAATAAAGGCTTCAAGTAGCAATCTAAGGATAATCCAAGAGAAGAGGCAGCACAGATGTTCAAATCTAGCTGGCTTTTGCAAGTTAGTAAACAGCTTGAAAAAAGGTCCGTTGAATTGAGCCTGATCTGCCACAGCCACAGAAGGAAGACTAAAAGGATGCCAGTCCCCCTAAACCAGTGCACCCTGATTCCAGGCTCTGCAATCAGAGCTGCTTCTGACTGGCAAAATTGACTTTTGACTGTGTTCTACCAGAACAAGAGTGACTTGAGGAAAAGGCTGCATTGCGATTATAAAACACTCCTGGGACACTTGCAACTGTTCACCCTTGGTTCCTCCTCCTTGTGAGTATCATCACTCACAAAACACAGAGCAGCCTTGGCAACCAAACGAAGAGTACTCAGGTTCTGTTTCCTGACATTTAGAATCTTTGGCTACCTATGTAAAGCAGGCGAAAGTCCTATCTACGCATGAAGTCAGAGTACCACCCATACTCATCTTCAGGAGAAGGTGCTTTCAAGAGCCTGCAAGGAAAAGCATCACACACAGTAACCAAACTAATAGTGCCAGCCCACCGGTGGTTGTCTGTTTACAATTAACTTAATGCTCGCTCACTTAGGCATCCTATCAGTTAAATTGTTAGTTCATTTGCAGGCTGGAAAGGACAACAGGGCAGAAATCAAAGCTGATACTTCTGCCTTTTTTCCTGGTAAGGAATGCAAGATGTGATCAGCATTTCAGGCTTCTCAAGGCCAGTGCAGTCAGCAGTGGTTAATTATTGTTTATAAAATGCAGGACTGTGTGTTCTCGCTGTTACAAGTTACATCACTTTTTGGCTGTGCCTGCTATTTATCAAATGAAGAGCAAGACAGCAAAT
>VZRI01007843.1:18006-89737 GCA_013397515.1 Upupa epops | reverse complement strand
CGCATGCGCACTATACAACAATGGATATTACAAGCTAATTCAGTAAACAGAGTAGTTTGCTCTGTGGCAGAACTTCTGTCTATATCTGCCGAGAGCAGTATTACCATATTACACATCAGCCCTTTGGATTAATATTTGTGAGTATTGTAAGGAAATTTAGCAGAAGTTTGCAGTGATGCTGTCATTTTGCACCGTGGGAATGTTTCAGGCCTCTGTTTTGAACTGCTTGGTGCTGCATGGAAGAGAACTTGTACAGCTCTGGAGTTCCTGTTAAAGCTTGACCTCTGGACCACATCCTATTTGCTATAAGCCTATTGTGCTAGCCTGCATGATAAATGGCTAAATGTCCTGCATTTTACAGTCCTCTCTTCTTCATCACTAGTACTACAAGACTTTTCAGTAAAGGTAGTGAGCAAGTTTCTAAGTGGACAATTATTTTAGTGTGCCGTGATGCTACTTGTTGCTTTTGGTGTTAAAATTAATAAAATAAAAATCAACAAAGCACCCGTTTTGCTCTGCTTACAATACAATTTTAAGTATGAGGAGCACTGACAGGCTCAGGTCAGTAAGAAAAGTGATTTTAAACACAAAAAGACTGAAGGGGAGAACAATTGCAGAAAAAATCTAAACAAGCCCTAATCCTGGTCAGAATTTGGCAGAGATTATTTTTTGTGGTTCTGTCAGCACAATTATATTTTCATATTGATTTCTGCTTCCTTGGGGAAATGACGATTTTTGTGGGTTATTTAGATCCTCAGTCTGTTTGATTGTACCTACTATCACAAAGGGCTTGGGAAATAATTTCCTCTGAAAAGAAACTCCAGCATAACCTGTGAAAGAAATGTTCATGAAACTAGAGCCTTGCTGCATTAGCAACCAGGTTATGAAGGAGTTGTAGGTTATCTAGTTAGACTTGGCTCCTGACATCATGTGATCTATTTAAAATCAATGTAGCAGATACACAAGGGAAGTGCCATTTTGAACTATCAGAATAACAAGTGTAATTGGTACCTCTGTAATACAGAAATAGAAAGGAACTCTGGATAATAAAATGTCAGTTACATCTGTGGTACTTAAGTAATGTATTTTAGAGGGAATCTTTCAGGAAATGTTCACTGTCTCATGCTCTGTGCAGTTCCCAATTTCAAGAGTTTTTATATGTGGTTGATTCTTTTACTTACTTTCCTCAAAAAGAGTTCATTGCGATCTACTTAAAATCATAGAGTGAAAACATAAAAATACAAGGAACAAAGAAAAACAAGGCAAACTGACCTTTAACTGGTCAATGTTAACACTGAACAGAGTTAACTGATCATTACTATATTTGTTTAGCAGGAAGATGAATATTTCTTGGGCTGTTTGTTATTAGAGCCTGTGATTTAATAACTGATTTTATAGATTATGTGTGAATGAAACTGGTGAATATTCTTGAGTCCTGAATATTTCCTTTATATGCTTAAGGCTTTTTGAGTACAGCATCTAGGATCAGCTGACACACTGACATGTATACACTTCCAAGTCATGGTTCAATTTGTTACTGCAATTCAAAGATTAAGTTCTACTGTTTTTTAACAGAATTTTTATACTGTGTTGTTTTCTAAATCTCTAGAAAGTAACAAGGTATTTGTGTGACAAACTGAGTGGAGGAGTAAGCTTGAGGCTTTGGGAGACTGAAAGTCCCAAAAGGTTACAATATTATGGTGATTCTCAGTGGCTCTGAATAGACTGCTATTGTCTGAAAGGCATGACTGTGTGTCTTGGAAAGGTTTTAACTTTTATTGGTATATTACATGGGTCTGAGGCTTCAAAATTTTCACTTGTTGTGAGGACAGCTGTTGTTTTAGGTGGCTGTAATAGAGAAATAATTGTTTATGGTGTGTGGGAGAGGAGATTTGGAAAGTATCAGAAGTATACATCTTTCCTGAGGATTGCTTTTTCTTTTAAAAATGTGCTGTCACTTCTAGCAACTGTAGCTGGTAACAGTTTCTTTTTCTGTTGCTTTGGGTATAATTTCCTTGGACAAGTGGGAAAACTGGTTCACTCTTTATTCTGATAAAATAGTGGCAGTCTTTACAGGGAATAGTGACTTGAAAAAATCTGGAAGGTTGTTGAATCTATGATAAAAATGCTACAATACATAAAAAAGTGTATTCTTCCAAGTCCAAAAGGTTATTTGCCCATACCATTGAAGAGCTTTCTAATTGAAAAGATGCACTAGAATTTTGCTATGAATTATGTATTTCTCTCCTCTCTGTAATGGCCAAATTTCTATTTAGAAATGGATTATTTTTTTTCTAATTTTTTTTCTAGTTTTCCAGCTATTAGTCCTTGATCTTTCCACATGTGATCAAGATTTTTGTTCTTCTAGCTGACCAATAGAGGTTGTTTTTGTGAAAATTAACCCAAAAAATAATGAAACCACAGTGACAGTTCAATGAAGGGTAGATAACTTACTTTATTTTAAAACTGTGTTGTCTATTTCAGGTAAGGCTGGTCCTTATGAAAAACCTTTATGAGAATGTTCTTTCCTTGTTTGTTTGGCATGCTTCACCATGCATTGCACAATTTCTGTTTTATTACTCATGTATTATGTAGTTTTAAAATACACTTAAGATAAAACTTAAATAAATCTTTGGACAAATGTTTTGCATTTATTCCTACCAACAGAACATTTCCTGGAAGCTTGTCTCTGGATGCAGCAACAACTCTAGCAAAATTTAATATGCATTCATACAAATATTAGACTGGCTCTGTAGGTAAGCACTCAGCATTTGTTGTCAAATAACAAGGACTAAATAACTATATAGCACAAATGCTTTATTGAGGACACATTAGAAGGTGTAGGTTTTGAGAAAGATACTGGACAATGTACTGTGTTCCACAGTCACATAGATTGTTCCATTCTTTCAGAAAAGTCTGCCACCTGCTCTATGCATTGTAGCTTAATTCTACTTTCAGTACAAAAGGCTTTTATAAACTTACCATTTGCCAGTGGCCTATATAAAGAAACATGGGTCCAGATTTGTATGAGCTTTTCTTTCTGAGGTTTCGTATTTTTAGCCCAGAAGACTTAGACTCTCCTTCTCATTTATGTGATTTCAAGACACAAACTAGCCAGTTACCTTGAAACAAATTTTCATAAAAAACATTGTAAGAATCTTTATGGAACTGTTTTAATGGGAAAGAGTTTTCTGTTTACATTTTTTTAGCATAGACATATGTTTGCATTTTAATGCCTGTCTGGATTTGTTTAGTTAAAGCAAATACCATGAATTTTACATTAACAATTTTTCTTTTCTCTGATTTTATCAGGTGCTTCTGGTAAAACCTTTGAATGGAAGGAAACTACAGCAGTGAGTAGCAATGCAGCAATGAAATAGATTGAAAGGGATTATTTTGCACTAAAAGTACTTTGAAAGTGTCTAGTTGAAACATTCGTAACTGTGGAAGAGATAATCAAATGAGCTATGTGGGTGGATAAGTAGGGATTTTTTTCCTCCTCAGAATTTTCATATAAAATGACAAAATTAAAAAGTAAATGTAAATTCACAGTATTGCAGCTACAGTGCCTGCAACAGATCAGGTGATTCTGAACAGTTCTGAAGCTGGACAAAGATTTAATATTCTCTCTCTCTTCTTCAGGTGTACAGGGCAAAGTATTTAGAACCGTAAGATATGGATATCCTGCAGACTTTAGATTCTTTCTGGGTTCATAGTGACACTAATTTCTATTAGAAGTACCCTGTGACTGTTTTCTAGCCAAACTATGTTACAGATGTCACTGCCCCATGGGTGCCCTTTGTGCTCTTTTCCTTCCTTGGAGTGTCTCACACTGTTGAAGCTGATTTTTGTTAGAATACTGGAAGTGCCAGGCTTGCCAACTTCCATCAGGTTTTTGAAGTTTGCTGATGCAACTTCAAAGCTGAGACTTTGTAAAGAAGTGAATAACCCATTGCTCCCTTACTCCTGTGCCAGATACATGGCCAGATTTGCAGCTTGATTTACAGGTGTGCAAATTTCACAAGTTTGTCCTACTGCTTTTGTTTACAGTTTGAAAAAATTAGATTAACATTTCCTTTGTTTCAGCCATGACTTTTAGACCATGTTTTGTTTGCCAGGTTTACAGATGTTTTAAGCATATTTTTAGCTGTTGTAGAAATGTATTCATTTTTCTCATGTTGAAAATGTACTTGTCTCTCACAAAAGAAGTTCTGATTTGATGTTATTCATATGTCCAAATATATTTCTGTAGATATCAAAAGAAAGCAGAGAATTAGATACGTGGATAGCGGCAGGAAAAAAATGCTCTATTTACCTGAAGCCAGCAGTTGCTCTTTTCTAGTTAGGTTGGCTATTGAAAGCGGGTTTTTTTCTGTGTTTTTGTAAACCAGCATAGCTGTCAGTATCAAATGACAAAACCAAAACAAAATCCACAGTGAGATATTATCCCTCATTTTATGACCTTCAGAGGAAATGCTGATGAAATCTGAACTCAATTTCTTACATACTTTGTAGTATTTCTAGACTTGATTTCTTTTATTGACTGTTGAATAAATTGACTTCTAATTGACCATTTTGAAAGATTTGCTATTTAAACACCTTAAAAAATTTCCAAGTGATACTCAAGATGCTTATGAAATTGCCCAGATTTATAGCTTTTTAAGATATAGTATAATTTTGTTTAGCTAATATATCAATGTACATATTTTAGAGTAAAAATTATTGTTGTTGTTTTCTAGGACAGATATGTGTTGCTGTAAAAATTGCTTTGTTATCCTGCCTTCTGATGTCTATAACGATTTTCAGCATCAATGAATGCATGTTTCCTTGTCTGAACAGAGTGTGAAATATGGTAACATCCTGGATAGCTGACACAATTCAACAGAAGAGTCAACACTTGTTTTTTAATGTTCTGTCTCCTTTTACAGTCTTTGAAAATGTTTTCCACTTTTTCCTTTAATTATTTACCTGATTTACTCCTACTTAATACAGTGACATATTTTTTCTTTCAGTTGAAGACAATATGTGATATAAAATAACTCTTGTTCGCACTGTAATATATTCTCATATTGCAAGTTTCTTTTTTACTGAACTTGTTGACTTCCTAAAATAACTGAGACTGCACTATTCTCTTCAATGACAGGTGCAGAGAATTTTACTTGGACAATAACTTGCAGTGCATATTTCAGATGATGAATATCCATACTTTTTGTATTCACTGTAGCTACATCAGAGGAATCAGAAGAAGTAAAATATTTGTTTTCCTTTTCTCCAAGAAAAAGCAAGCTGTTTTCAAAATCAAGTCAAGTGCATCTCTTCTTGTCATATTTTTCATTTGTGCTACAAGTGGTGTAGTGTTTTGATATGTGGGACTGGAAGTCATATCCTTCAAGCTCATGACTAATGCTCATAATTCTCTCTCTTGCAAACTTGTTCCAGCTGAAAATTGCAGGAGCTCTTTTTTTTTACCATTTTGCCAAATTCATGTGTGATCAGTGCTCTCAAGTGCCTTTGTCAAGTCTTGTATTCTAACAAACAGAAACTTCCTTCTCCTTATTTATTTTTGCCCCATCAGCATTTGTTTTTTCTTGTACCAGGATTGGCCTTAAACACATTTGTGTACTGTCCTTGTACATAGTTCTCTAATACATACTGACAGCAACATTTCTCCTACTTAAACCATTCTAATTTCTCTGATAAGATCTTATTTTCTTTCCCCAGAGAAATAAATGGGGAAGATAGGGGAATATTTTATTCAGAGGAAGTGAACAATAGACAGAAGATATAAAAATGAATAGACAGTGCAAAAAAGTCATGTTAAAGCATATAATGAATGTTGTGTATGTTGTGGGATGACCCAGAACAGTGTGTTCTCCCCAACAAGCAAAAATGTATACTCCCAACTTGGTACTCATTCTTGCAGGATCTGGTAGGGAGAAAATAGAACGAAGATGAGAACACTTACAGAGAGTTTAGTAAAAAAACCAAAATCTGTGTGCATAGAAAGCAATGTAAGTAATTCATGTATGACTGATGTAGGTCACTCCTGGGGAATCAGTGTCTTAGCAAGGGCAATGGCCCTTCTTTTCTCATATGGCATAAGATAATGCTTCGTCTCGTTTGGGTCAGCTGTCTTGGCTTGGCTATGTGCCCTGCCAGACTCATTCCCTCAGCCTTTTCATAATGGAAGAAGGGAAAAAGAGATAGAGCTTTGATGCTGTGCTGTCATATAGTCATAGGTATGTTACCAGTACCATTCTAGCCATGATGGCAGATCACAGCACCCTTAGGGTTTCTATGTAGGAAGTTAATTTAATCCTTTCTAGACTCAGTACAATGATAAATATGAATACCATTTAGAAGTGTTAATTTTGTGGAGTTTCAGTGTGTCAAAATTATTTTTTTATTAGCCAGTCAAATATTAGATGTATTTTTTCCTTTACACCTAATAATTAGCAAGGGCAACCTGTGCATTCTACTTCCCAGAAATTCAACAGATTGCCACAGTAGTGCATTTTGGAAGAGGATAGTTAAGAGTTACATTAAGGTCAGTTTCACTATTTTGCAGGGAGTTTATATCAAAAATGAAATGGGACATTTTCTTTGAAGATGTAACATCTAATCTTTGGACATGTCTCAGTTAATGTAGGTACATTTGGTATGGCAACCTGATATTTACCTTTCTCTGTCTTTTGTATTTTCTTGAAACTGAGTTATACAACATTTATTTGTTCTGCCCTCATGCTAGTGCCGTGCTAAAAACTTGTTTTTCTTTTTTCTTCTTTCTGTCACTTTTCATATCTTAACACCTTTTCTCTCCATTCATTCCTTCCTGCATTTTTGGAAGGCTGGTCATTTTCAGCTCATCTGCACTGTCTGTGTACAGAGAATACAGTACATTACAACTAAGCTTTCTTCTTCATCTAATGAAAGATAAAACTATTTTTGCTCTAAGTCCAAAGGCTGAAGGCTTTTACTTTACTATTACTGGAGTTTTTTGTTACTACTCTTTTCCAGTTTTTAGATGAGTTTGTGTTCCGTAGACTTGACTTAATTATATCAGTTTAAGCAAACAGAAGCCACAAAAATAAAACAACTAGATGGTGAACATCATGATTTTGATGTTCAGGAAGAATATAAGTGTTATTAATCTTGAGTTAATAGTTAATAAAAGTAGTTCAAGTTAGGAAATCTCAGAGGAATGAATATTATATCCATCTTTATTCAGCAAGGGATAGCTTCCTCTATTTCAGTCACCATTGAAATGTTGCTTGTAACCTGGAGACTCTCCATTTGTGCCTAACACACATATGTGCTGCTTGCAAGAGTGGCATTGCACTGCAATGTTTGAACCTTCGCTTTCATTTTTTGATACTCTAGTGTTTATTTTCTAACCCATAAGAAACATTCCTAGTTGTTGAAGTAAGGCATGCAGTTTCATAGTTCAAGTTATATTTTTGTCCACCAGGTGCTCAATGTTAGCTCAGAAGATAATAGCTAGGTGGAATTGTCTTTTCTCAGCCACTGATTTGTGCAACAGTTAACAGAGGTGATGCATGAGACTTCAGGCACTGATTGTAGGAACTTCTGACCTGTCAGCCTCACCTCTGTGCCTGGAAAGTTCGTGGAACAGATTCCTCTAGACCTCTGATAAGGCACACAGAGGACAGAGAGGTGATCCAAGACAGCCAGCATGCCTTCACTAGGGGAAAACCCTGCCTGGTGAATCTACTGGCTTTCTATGACAGAGTGACTCAGTGCACCAGGGGTGATCTATGGATGTCATCTACCTGGACTTCTGCAAGGCCTTTGATATGGTCTGCCACAAAATCCTACTTGCCAGTTTAGAGAGTTGTGGATTTGATGGGTGGACTCTACAGTGGATAAGGAATTGGTTGGATGATCAAATATAGAGGGTGGTGGTCAAAGACTCAAAGTCCAGATGGAGAGAATTGACAAGCTTTGTCCTTCAGGGGTCCAGACTTGGACCCTTACTGTTCAGTATTTTTGTCAGTGATACAGATACTGGGATCAAGTGCACCGTTCTCAGTTTTGCAGATGACAGCAAGCTAAGTGATGCTGTCAATAAGCTGGAGGGATGGAATGTCATCCAGCAGGACCTGGACAAGCAGGAGACATGTGCCCAGGTGAGCCTCACTAAGTTCAACAAGACCAAGTGCGGTGTCCAATCAATACAGGCAAGGGGAGGAGCAGACACAAAGCATACTTGAGGAAAAGTACTTGTGGGTCCTGGTGGACAGGGAGTTGGACATGAGCAACAACACATGCTTGCAGCCCAGAAGGGCTGCATCCAAAGAAACACGGCCAGCAGATTGTTCCAGCTGTGTCCCCTCACTATATCCAGTGCACATCTAGCCTTCCTGAGGGTGAGATAATGCGAATAATGCTATCAATACTGTTTTAAGCACAAGCCCAAACATATGCCCAAACTAGATACTGCGAAGAAAAGCTCACTCTTTCCCAGCCAAAACCAAGTCAGTATGTGAACTGCAGACTTCCTATCCACTGCATGCAAGTTGTAGGAATAAGAAGAAAGGGGATTTTTTTTTTCATTTAAAATATTCATTTTTTAAAGAAAACAAAGTCTGATATTGTTTTCCTACTTTCAGATTACTGTGAAAGTAAGTTTTATTGCTTCTGTTAGATCTATTACAGCAGCTTTTATTAGGATTAATTGGTGTAATGAAAACAGGATTTGGAATATTCTGTTGTAACGCCAGTGTAGAAACGAAGATCTGTGACAAAACTGAGTAATGGTGATCAAAGTACCTTCTTAAACTCTTGCTTCTATTTAAAAAACCTTCTTTCAATTAAACCCCCCCAATTTTTCAAAATCAATACTGATATAGGACATAATTTATATTATATTTGATCTACATTTTGTGTTTTAATATGACACTTTATTCTATTCCTTTCTCTTTTATTTTCTGAGCCTGCCTTAAAGGCATTTTAATACAGTAGGTTTATATCACAACAAATAGTTCATAATCGTGAAGGGTGTGTCACAAATATTGACAAAGAAGAACACTCACATGTCTCAGCTGAATTGTTTAACGAATGAAGTTTCTGTGATTATTTTGTGTTATATGCTTTCAACTGGGTTTTTGATCATGAGGAGATTTATAGAACACCTGGTCTGCTGGTGCTTTTTATTGCAAAGAGGGAAGAAAATTCTTGCACATGAGTTGGCAGGGCTTGTAGAAAGGGCTTTAAACTAGGCCTGAAGGGGGTAGGGGATTTGAAATTAATGTCAACTTACAGACTGTGTTCTGCTCAACAAGGATAAGGGTGTTGTCTCGGTTTAGGAAGACAGGTACCAAATTCTTTCAATTTAAAGGCCTTCAGGCGAAAGATTTGGGAAAGAAGGAACAACAATTCTTTATTAAGAACACTAAGAAAATCCAACAGTACACCCAAACAACCAGTCAAAAGAAAAGTCCTAGGGATCCCGACAGAGCAAAAACCTGTCCCAGTTCAGTTTTTCCGGAGCTGGCTGTTGTGGAGAGAGAGACCTCCTCGGTGTGGGCGCAGACAGAGGTAGCGGCAGGCAGAAGGTCTCGGAGAGAAGCTGGATGCCATGGAAGCAGCAGGGGCAGCGGTGGAGAGCGGCACCGAAAAACACGCGAAAGGCGGCTTCAGCTGGGTATCGCAGGGTCCGGGGACGGGAAACTCCCGCAGAGAGCAAAGCCCAGTAGAGAGCCAGACCGTAGAGAACGAGCCTCCGTCCAGCCCAAGACCCAGTCGAGAACGAGCCTCCTGAGAGTGACCCCCCCCTCCTTTTTCTGAGTCCCAGTTCATGCCGTTCGGCACAGGCACGATCAGCTTCCCCCCACTTCCCCCCACTGGGTGAAGCTTCTCACAATGGGATGAGATGAGTTTTAACGATCCATACTTAAGAGTATCGCCCCACCTGGTTTTAACAATTGGGTCAGGCATTCACTCCCTCATCCCCTATACAGCTTCTCAACTGCTTTCAACAGATGAAAATAGAATACAAACTTCTTGATTCCATAACCCAAGACAGGTGTATGTGACAATACAGAGTATTTATTAATAAGCTAGCAACCACGGATGTGGTCAGGAGTGATCATATAAGAGAAGTGAAACCAAATGGTCTAATTCCTTCTCTGAAGTGCTTACATACTAATGCATGGAGTATGGAGAATAAGCAGGAGGAGCTGGAGATCTCCGTTAGATTATATGATTACAATTCAATTGCAATTACTGAAACATGGTGGGACAGCTCCCATGGCTGGAATGTTGTCAAGGGTGACTATGTACTGTTTAGAAAGGATAGAGCAAAAAAGAGAGGAGATGGTGTTGCTTTTTATGTGTAAAAGCAATTGAAATGCCTTGAATTTTTTCCAGGGGGACAGTTGCAGTTAGAACAGGTTGAGAGTTTGTGGGTGAGAATTAGCAAATATGTGAAAGGGGGTGATATTGTTGTGGGCACCTGTTATAGACCACTGAATCAGGAAGGAGATGTTGATGAGGCTTTCTATAGTCAATTGAGGGTGGTCTCTAGAACACACTCATTGGTACTTATGGGTGATTTTAATAAACCTGGTATTGTGTGGAAAACCCATACAGCTAGGCGTATTCAGTCCAAAAGTTTTTTGTAGTGCATTGAGGATAACTTCTTGAAACAGGTTGTGGAGAAATCAACAAGAAGGGGTGCAATGCTGGACCTTGTATTAAAGAACAAAAAAGGACTGACTGAGGATATCAAGGTGAAAATAGTCCTGGTGATAGTGATCATGACATTGTGAAGTTTAGAATTCTGCAAGATAAAGGTAAGACAGTAAGTAGGATTATAAACCTTGACTTTTGCAGAGCTAATTTTCCACTTCTCATGGATTTACTTGCAAGAATCCCAGAAGCTAAAACCCTGGAGGATAAATTTGCTCAAGAAAGTTGGTTAAATTTTAAATATCACTTCCTCCAAGCTCCCAAAATGTGTATTTCACTGTGGAAAAAGTTGAGCAGACAGGCTAGGAGCCCTATGTGGATGACAAAGGAGCTCCTAAATTAAATATTGCATAAGAAGGAGGTCTACAGTTCATGGAAAGAGGGATTTGTTTCATGGGAGATTTACAAGGAAGTTGTTAGGACTTGTAGGAGAGCTATAAGGAAGGCAAAACCACTTCAAGAGTTACAATTGTCTAGGGAAGTTAAAGAAAATAAGAAAGATTTTTACAAATATATTAGTAGTAAACAGAGGAACAAAGATAATTCAACAGTAGACCCACTGTTGAATGAGATGGCAGCTCTGATGCTCAATGATGTAGAGAAGGCAGAAGAGATAAATAAATACTTTGCTTTGGTTTTTACAACTAAGACCAGTCTTTGGGAGTTCCAGACCCAACAGCTAGGAAAGATAGCCTGTAAGAGGGAAGAATTTCCAATGGTTAAAGAGAACTGGGTTAGTGATCAATTGCAAAAGTTGAACATTCATAAAGCTATGGGTCCTGATGAGATGGATCCAAGAGGATTGAGAGAACTGGCTGATGTTCTCTTCCACTCTCTATTATTTTTGAGAGATCGTGGTTAACAGAAGTACCCAAGGACTTGAGGAAAGCTAAAGTCACTCCTATCTTCAAAAGGGTTAAAAAGAAAGATCTGGGCAACTATAGACCAGTCAATCTTACCTCCATCCCTGGAAAAATGAAGGAGCAGTTCATTCTGGAGGTCATCTCTAAGAATATAGATGACAAGACAGTAATCACAAGTAGTCAGCATGGACTTATTCAGCGGAAATCATGTTTGACTAATCTGATAGCCTTCTATGATGTCATGACTAAATGGGTGGATGCTAGGAGACCAGTGGATGTGGTCTACATTAATTTTAGTAAGGCCTTTGACACAGTCCCCCATAATATCTTCATGAGTAAGATCATGAAGTGTAGGATTGAAGAACAGTCTGTGACTTGGATTAAGAACTGGCTATATAACAGAGCCCAAACAGTGGTGATTAATGGCACAGAGTCTGACTGGAAACCTGTAACCAGTGGTGTACTCCAGACATCTGTGTTGTCTCTGATTTTGCTTAATATCTTTATTAATGATCTTGGTGTTGGGATAAACAGTTTCCTCAGCAAGTTTGCTGGTGGCACTAAGCTGAGTGGTCTGTCTGATGCACCTAATGTTTGTGCAGCCATTCAGGAAGTCTTGAACAGACTGGAGGGATGGGCAAAGAGGAATTTAATGAGGTTAAGTATGTACACAATCCTTCACCTGAGAAAGAGGAATGCAATGCATCAATACAAGTTGGGGGATGATCTACTGGGGAGCACTTCTGTGGAGAGGGATCTTGGAGTTCTTGTGGACAATATATTGGAACATCAATGTGCTCTTGTGAACAAGAATGCCATTGGAATCCTGGGATGTATCAAGAAGAGTGTGTCCAGCAACCAAGGGACAATCCTCTACCTCTCTACTCTGCCCCAGTGAGGCTACATCTGGAATATTGTGTCCAATTCTGTGCCCTCTCGTTCAAGAGGGGTAGTGACTTGATTGAGAGAGTTCAACAGGACACGAGGATGATTAGGGGACTGCAGCATTTGCCTTATGAGGAGATATTGAGAGATTTGTGACTTTACAGTTTGGAGAGGGATAAGGTTATCAGGGGAATTAATCCTGGTCTATAAATACATGAAGGCTGAGTGTCAAGAAGAAAGAGACAATCTCTTTTCACTTAAACCCTGTGATAGGACAATGGGTAATGGTAGTGGGTTGTAGCACAAGGAGTTACATCTTAATATGAGAAAAAATTCTTTCCTGTAAGGGCTACTGAGCACTGGAAGGGGCTGCCCAGGGAGGTTGTAGAGTCTAGGTCTCTGGAGACCTTTAAGACCCATCTAGATGCATTTCCTTGTAACCCATCTTAGGTTTTATGATCCTGCTCAACTGGGGGTGGGGGGTTGGGGGATGGGAGTGGGGTGAGGGTGTTGGACATGATGACCCCTGGAGGTCCCTTAAAACCCCTAATGATTTGTGTATCTGTGTAATTGCTAGTGTAGTTCCTCCTCCAACAGTCTGTTGGAGGAGGAACTGCACCGAGAAAAAAAATACTTTCAAAAAGATTTCTTGCAACTTGACAGGTAGGAAGCAGTCTTCACAGTGTAAATATGCAAGATTAACCTGCCACTGCATTGTTATTAACATGATAATGCCATTTGATAAATATTTACACTATCTAAGAAGACCTCATTCTGTGGGTTTCTTTGGGCTTTTCCAAACCAACCAAAGAAAAAGCAAAATGGCAGACCTATTTATTGGCCAAAAACACTTGAGAAATGTCAATAGAAAAGTAAAATGTGCTAATTGTCCTCATGCCTGGAATAGCCATCTCTTCTGTTATATGATGTGTGAGGCGTCATCAAAGGTTGTCACCCTTCACTCAGAAATCCTTCCCCATCCCACAAGCTCTCTTTTGCAATGAACAAATAGGGAGTATATGTGTGTGCTTTTTAAATTGCTTGTGTCTTAGTATGGCAAGCTTTTCTTTCTTTTTACTGGATGGTGTAAGAAATGTCTTCAAAATCTGTAATGTTTATGTGACTTCATTAATTCCTTTTAATTAATTTCCTTTTAATACTTGACATTTAAATTCTAGCATCAACAGTAAAAGAGAGATGGAAGCAATATTTGGCAAGGAACTAAGTAATTTAGCAAATAGTGTACTTGAGCTTTCAAACCTTAGTAAAGATCTTACTGAAAGATGAAACAAATCTGAACACCATAAATAGGAATTGAGGTCCCATCCTGGTTTTGATTTAGAACAGAACTAATTCTGTTCAGTGTTTTTTACTTTACATTTCAGTGTGTTCTAAGTAACTTGTGGCCAAGAAGGCCAGTGGTATTCTGGGGTGCATTAAGAAGAGCATGTCCAACAGATCAAGGGAGGTTCTGTTCCCCCTCTACTCTGCCCTAGTGAGACCTCACCTGGAATATTGAATCCTAATCTGGACTCCCCTGTTCAAGAACAGAGATCTACTTGAGAGTCCAACAGAGGGCTATAATGATAATTAAGGGTCCGGAACACCTGCCTTATGAGGAAAAGCTAAGAGATATGGAGCTATTTTAGTCTAGAGAGAAGACTGAAAGGGGATCTAATTAATGTCTATAAATACATGAATACTGCATGTCAAGAAGGCAGAGTCAACGTCTTTTCATTTGTGCCCTGCAGTACAATGAAGAGCAATGGAAAAGTTCTACCTCAGCATAAGAAAGAACTTCTTTGCTGAAAGGGTTACAGAGCACTGAAACAGGCTCTCCAGAGAGACTGTGGAATCTCCTCTGGAGAGTTTCAAGACCTCTCTATGCATTTCTCAGTGATTGTCCCTTTTGTCCTGCTGTGGCAGGGATGTTGGATTCAGTCATCTTCAGAGGTCCTTTCCAATCTGTAACATTCAGTGATTCTGTGAAGTGCACCACCTGAAATTAATGACATATTTGTGCAGACAATGTTAGCTTCTACAAATGATGACTCTTGACTTTTACAGTTACTAACAAGGACTGATGTGCAGAAAGCTTCTGCTTACAATGCGCATGCTGAAGTCAGTGCTAATTCTTGGGTACCACAAATCTTGGGGCCACACCTGTGTGGAGGGACAGACAGGACAGGTGAACCTAAACTGATGAAAAAGTTATACAATTTAATAGACTTCATAATCAGTATAAAGTTGAGGGATCTCAGGTTATGTGGCCAGCAGATCAAGGGAGATGATGCTGCTCTTATACTCTGCCCTGGGAAGACCTCACCTTGAGCAATACATCCAATTCTGGAGCTCCCAACACAAGAAGGATGTGGACTTTTTTGAGTGTGTCTAAAGAAGGCCCACAAAAATGATCAGAAGGCTGCAGCATCTCTCTTATGAGGACAGGCTGAGAGAGTTAAGAGTTCAGCCTGAAGACAATACTCTGGTGGGACCTTATAGCAACCTTCAGTACCTGGGCCTATAAGAAGGCTGGGGAAGGACAGTACAACAAGGGGTAATGATTTTAAGACAGAAAAGGGTAGATTTAGAAAAAAAATCTTTAATATGACGGTGATGGATCAGTGGAACTGGTTGTCTAGAGAGGTAGTTAAGGCCCTAAGCCTGGAGACATTCAAGGTCAGTCTTGATGGATCTTTGAGCAATCTGTTCCAGTTAGAGACATTCATGTTTGTTGTAAGGGAGCTGGATTAGATAATCTTTAGCAATCTAATAAATTCTATGATTGTGTGAAACTCTCTTCTTCAATGGCCAATATCTGAGGAGGACTCTCTTCATACTTTCTTCAATCCCAACCCATGCATTTCTGAATCTAGTTCCAGAATCCAGCTTCTGCATCTGTTTTCTGGCTGCAGCTGAGTCCAGCCTGGGAATTCCCCAGCACCGGCCTATATCATCAGCGGTGATGGTGACATAACTGTAATTGGGGGATTGGGTTTTGGTATTGGTTTTGTATATATTTGTATATATTTCATTTTATTATTATTTTTGTTAAAGCTGTTTCAGTTTTATTTTTCAGTCTGTTAGTTGAAAATTAGTTCATGAAGTGTTTTGAGGCCTGTACTGTGGGATGCTATAGCTTTTTAAAGAAAAAAAAAAATACTGCGAAAATTGTGACAGGTTTATTGTGGATTTTTCCACCTTCTTTTAATGAAATTATGCTGTGATGCTGGTAAAAATTGAATTTATCTCTTCATTTGTGGAACTTAACATGAATCTAAATGGGCTAGGCTATTTATCATTATTTATATTTGGAGAAATTCAATAGCAGAAGGCATTACTAGATTATTTCATACTCTCTTCTGAAGGCAAAAAATATTTGCCTGGACATGGTCCAATTATGAAAGTCCTGTGGATGCTGGTGTGTTTCATAATCTGAGATTTATAAAACAGCACTTGCAGATTTGATAATGGTAAGGAATCAGGTTCCATTGCATTAGCATTAATCTCAGTTAAAAATCACATTTCCTGCTGCAGGGAAAGCTGAAAAGAAATTCCGTAATTCTCTAAGAATTGTTTTCTTTGGTTTAGTGACCTTATCTTCTTGATTCTATAGAACACTGACTTTTCCCACCAATGCTTTCTTTCTAACTTTTGAAATTAGTGAAGCTCTCTTTCTGTCAGTATAGCTGTGCTGAGGCCTGGTACTTTACTCTGATGTGAAGAATGACATTTTTCACTGGATTCATATTTCTGTAAATTTAGACTTAACATACTGTATCTATTCCTTTCATTAGCTCCACAGTTTTGGTTTAAATATAGTTGATATGTAAACATTTCTTTGCATGTAGCACCACTTCTTGTGCTACTACTGACCCATACTTATATGTTTGTTTCTCAGTTATGCAAATCCCTGAACTCTGAGTGTAAAGATAATTTGCATAATTAGTAGATAGTTATTTCCAAATAATCATGAAGCATCTAGTAGATATTTCTACATAAACCTGGCTACAGCTATCAGACTCTTTCTCCCCTAAAGCTGTGCCAGAACTCTTTGCTTCCATGCCTTCTTTTTTTGCTTTGACTTGAAAATTTAAATTAATCTTATCTTCAATAATAAAGCTCTGTCTCAAAAGAATTAAATAATGATCTGACTGTGACCTAATATTTTAAGACTAATTGATGACTCTGTACTTCTTTTTTTCACTTCCCTTCCTTTCCTCTCTCTCTGCCTTCAGCTCTACAGTCCAGAGGATCATGTTGTGCATTGAGGAAACATATCTATTTTCTGTATCAAGAGTCTCACAAAATGAAAATAGAAGAAAATAGAAGTGAGAAGAATAAAAGAAAATTGCTATCAAGTTTAGGACAAGTTGTTTTTATACAAAGAGTTAGAGATAAATAATATGAAATACGTACAGGTTGGATGCTAGTTGGCTGAGTTGTAATAAAATCCTTCAATGGAAGTCAAGGTTTTTGATTTTCATTCAATTTGAAATCTGAATATCAGATAACAAAGTTTTTATCACAGAGGGAAAAGTGGTGGGAAAATCTAATCTAATCTAAAATGCTGTATGAGATATCTGTTACTTTTCACAACCCATGTAACTAGTTAAATCTATAGTCTTTCACACCCCATCTAATGCTGATAAAAAAAAACAGTGGTCATGTTTGCCAATTGTTGTGGATGGGATACTGTTTTGGTGGCTTAGATTATTCTCTTTTAATTAAAGAATACAGGTTTCAAATAAGTTGAAGCATGTTTTAAAACATAAATATCAGATTTTTTTCCTAAAACTTGGCTTAAAAATAATTAGAGAGGTGGCCATCAAGAAAGACCACATTGAGATGCTAGATTCTGATGGCATAGGATATGTGATTATCTAACCAGGTGCAGAGGAACAAAGTGTCCATTGATGATGTCCATTGATACTGTACAGAGTGTCTTTTCAGAATGTTTTCACTGACAAGAATTTGAGGTATATTTTTGGGAAATGAACTCCTTAGATCTGCAAAACAGGATGAAAATTTGGATATAGATACTGAAGATCTGAATAATCAAGACTATTATATTATCTGTGGCATAATAACAGCTATTTTTGTTAGTCACTTAGCAAGAGTCAAAATAAAGTTTGGTATCAGATTCTCATAATCAGTCCTTTTGAATTCTGTGACTTTTAAAACTAGAACTTATGGTATTTGATATAACCTGTTATATCTCAAAATTTGTAGTTCTTGCTTGCTGTATGAAACTTAGATATGTGACACTTACAATTGGATCCTGGGCCTGTGTTGGAAGAAGTTTATTACAAAGAGTACAAAATTAAGGTCTGTGCAATGACAGTTATCTGTATTTGCTAAACTTTTTCACCTTTAGTCACAAACTTATTCTCTGAGGTCCTGTCAGGTACTGATTCTCTGTTTGAATGAAGCTTCTTTAGGAAATGTTTTTTACCTCTTATTTCATGTAATTATTTTGATTTAGGCTATCATACACTATTAGCAGCTGTAGTAGATTTCCATTACAGTGAATTGAGCAGGATGTAATTGATGTTGTTATTAAGCATGTCATATGTACGACTAGCAGTGGAGGAGCCGTTTGCCTGCAAGTCCATGGTGTGGTGAGATAGAGGAAGAGATTCCTATCTGCAGCTCATAGCAGACAAAACCGGAGCAATAAACATATCCTTAAAAGAACTGTTGGCACTGAGGAAAGGGTGTGTGTACTAGAACATGAACATCATATTTCAACAGGGAAAAGAACTACTCAGATTTTTTCTCCCTGATGGGTGGAGATAGCAACTTGGCCTAGTTATGTAAGTTATGCCTGATTTTATGTCATTGTGTTGGGGTTTGTATGTTGTGTGAATTAAATGTGTTTTGTTGTTTTTTGTCCACAAACCAAGGTAGTCTTTGATTTTACCTGCAACTTTATCAGTGTTTTTTTGAACCCTGATTGTTGTTTTTTTTTTTATTTTGGCCCATATTCATTCTAACTAAATTAATTAGTTAACCTTGTCTTAGGCTTGATCAACAAGATCAGCTGCTGTCATTAATGGCCAGCCAGCCAGAACCAGAGAAAAACTGACAACAAAAAAGAATATGTTTTTTTTTCTTTCTATAATGTTTTTATTTCTTTCTGTAATTTATTTCTTCAATGTAGAGTATTTTTGAGGGTTGAGAAAGGTGGTTTTCTCTTTTTTTTTTCAAACAAAGGAGCATTCTGAAACAGATAATTCCCTTTCTCATTGATCAAACCTGAGTACATTTCTCAAAATTTTTTCACAGAATCACAGAATTATTGAGGCTGGAAAAGAGATTGTCAAGCCCAACCTGTGACCTGATGTCATCACAATAAGATAGACCGAAGTCTAAGTGCCACATCCAGTCTTCTCTTAAACACCTCCAGGGATGGCGACTCCACAACATTCCTGGGCACTGCCTTCCAATGTCTAACCACCCTTCTCATGAGGAAGCGTGTTGTAACATCTAATCTAATCCTCCCCTAGTACAGTTTCAGTCCATGTCCTCCCATCCTATCTCCTATTTGCCTAGGAGAAGACCTCCATATGTCTACAACTTACTTTCAGGTGGTTATAGAGATTGAGAGTAGCCCCTGAGTCTCCTCTTCTCCAGACTAAACAACCCCAGCTCCCTTAACCTTTCTTCAAAAGACTTTCCCTCTAGTCCCTTCACCAGCCTTACTCCAGCACATCATTATCTTTCTTGAAGCGAGCCCAGAACTGCACACAGTGCTCAAGACGAGGCCTCACCAGTGCTCAGTACAGGGAGAGAATGACGTCCCTAGTCCTGCCAGCCATGCTCTTCCTGATAGCCAGGATGCCACTGGCCTTTTGTGCTACCTGGGCACATTGCTGGCTCACATTTAGGTGATTGTTGACCAGTACTCCTAGGTCCATCTCTGGCAGGCTGCTCTCTAGCCACTCATACCCTAGTCTGTATATCTGCTGGGAGTTATTATGGCCAAAATGTAGGACTCTGCACTTGGCCTTTTTAAACCTCATGCTGTCGGTCTCTGCCCAAGGAGAACATTTTATGTCAAAGGACATAAAAATTAAATTAGCTGTTCTTGTCTTTACTCAGTTGTCTTTAAACAAATTTCCAGATCAACACCATGATGTACCTTTATCTTTGTCCTTAAAAATCAGGAAACTGAGGAAAAAATTTTCTAGGAAGGTGGCCATTCTTTGTAAATATTCAAACATCAAAGAGTATCAGCAGGACAGAAAATGTAACATCCCCTCCTAATATTGTATCTTCATGCTGTATCATTTTCAAATAAGCAAGAAAAGAGAGCACAACTCTATCTAGCATGCTTTGGTTTGAAATGGTAATTAAAACAAAGAAAAAAAAGTAAGTAAAATCATCAGTGGAGAAACATGAAATTAAATTTGTGATTTTGTGATGCTTTCCTAATTATACCAACACAGTAGGGAATTTTATGTCTCCAGATGACTTTTTGTTTTGAAAGAAAAGGCTTTTGTTTGTGAGTCTTAAGGTGTGTAGCAGATGGTGCTGAGATGAAGTTGTGGATGATATTCACTGCAGAAAGAAAAAAGTCTCACAGGTTATACAGAAGTGAAAATGCATCTCAGTAAATCAGTCAAAGGTTAGGGACTACAGCAACAGGCAAAGGTATTATGAAAGAAATTAATCTAGAAGGGCATATTGATGTACACTTATTACCTAGTGTTTCATTAATTTTGAGCCCATATAGAACATGTCTTCTAATAAGTGTGAAGATCACGGCATTTGCTGTGCTTGTTAATTACAGGACACACTAACCTTAATCTTTCCACCCTAATGATGAGTCAAGAATAGTCACTTCATGACTATTAAAATAATTTACTTTGGTGTGATTTATGGATATGATTTTTTTAAAAACTACCTATTAGTCTTTTAATTTATATTTAACTTAAATGGTAGCAATAAAAAAAGAATTGTATAGGTGATTCTTCTGTTCATAAATGTTTCTAAAAATAAAATACACAATAGCCAGATTGTGCCCAGTAGTGCTTCATCTATGCAAAGTAAGTTGTATAATAACTATATATTTAACCTCCTGATGATTCTTGAAAACAACAATACAGTCTTAAACATGTCTTCCATAGGATAGACCTCAGCAGCTGCTATTATAAGTATCTGTTAATTAATTTAAAATGAATAATGACATATCATTCTTTTTTTTTTTTTTTTCAAATATCATTGCCTGATTTGTGATAAACTGCTGTCTACATTTATCCTGTATCTGGGGCTAAACTGTAACAGTTGCTCCACTACCTGATGGTCCCTCCCCAGCAGAGGAGGATTAAAAGAAGAGACCCACAAGCTGAAATGAACATGGATTTAATAAAATAGCAAAACTACTATAAAATGTCAGTAAAAAAATACCCAAGCTTATACTCAGTCTTGAAAATGTATTGTGGCACAATGAATGTGAAGGAAGTTCATGGGAGAAGAATGGTAAGCAAGCCCCTGCAGAGACAGGGAGAATGAGGAGGACCTCAAGCAGGAGATTCTTGGGGAGTTCTTAGCAAACTTCTCCATTATACTGAGCATGATATTTATGATGTTTTCTTAATGTCTTTCTTTTTTTTAAAGAATGTCTCCACTTTCAAAACAGCACATTGGCATTCACATACATCTATGAATGATTTGTGCTGAAGAACTTTTCATTTACTGTGTAAGTTTATTGGCAACCATTCCAGGATCACAGTCACAATACAGACTTACAATTTTCTAGCACTAGAAAAAACAAATTTGCTTTTAGGGACCAAAAAACTAACTCAGGAGCCATTAAGCCAAGGTTGTTAAGCTTTCTGCAGACATACTAGGAGTAGCACTCCTTAGGCATAAGTTTTCCAAAACTTAAATGAATAAAGCCTTATGAGAAGTGGCTGAGGGAGCTAGGGTTATTTAGTCTGAAGAAAAGGAGGTTCAGAGGAGACTTTATTGCTATCTATATTTACCTGAAATTAGGTTGTAGAGAAGTAGGTGTTGGTCTTTTCTCACAAGTGACTAGTGGTAGAACAAGAAGAAATGGCCTCCAGATATGTCAGGGAAAGTTTAAGTTACACATTAGGAAAAACTTCTTTATAGAAAGGATCATCAGGCATTGGAACAAGCTGCTCAGGGATTACATATTTAATGTCATGTAGTCAAGTAGGATACGTCTAAGTCATGCAGATATGGTGCTTAGTGACAACGCTTATCAGGACTTTGTGGAGTTATGTGAATTTTTTAAATTGATGATTTTAAAGGTCTTTTCCAAACAAGGTCATCCCCATTCATTTGATTAACTTTTGTCTGTTTCTTTTTTTTTTTTTTTTTTAATGATTTCCATGTCGTATTTGGGCAGTTTCTTCAAAAATAGAGTAACAAAGCATGAAAATTTTTTATGTGCTACACAGGCTGTCGAAATATCTCCAAAGAAACTAACTGGATGAAACTCACTGTATTCTTCTCATGACAGGCACAATTCTACCACTCAATTTTTTTTAACTGTATTTTTTTATAATAGGCAAGAATTTGTACTGCTAGCTGTTAAAATACAGGGCAATAAATGAGTTAAGATGTTTACAGAATGTATTCTAAAATGGTATTGGAATTCAGAGTGAGCCTATGAACATTTTTATGGGTCACATTAATATTTATGAGGTGAATATGATGATAATCCTTTGTAAATGTAGCCAAGGTTATCAGGGAATACAGATGTTCAGTGAAAGATTCTATCACTATGTAAGATCTATAAGCACTGAATTTTTTGGTGGAAATGCAGAATTACATTTCCCTATAGAAGGCTTTACTTTGTTTATTGAAGGTGGAATCATGTAGTAATTGCCTTTGGTGATAAATACAGGCCTTCCATGATGTAGTATAGCAATAAAGATGTGTTGTTTTCCTCATCGAAGACAAAACTGTCTAGAGCTTTAGGCAGTCTCTTAACCCCACCTCCTCAACCAAAACAGCCTTAGAAGTGGACTGCCTAAGTGACTATATTTGGTTTTGTGGCAATTCAGTTTGTTGGGTAGATTGTATAGAACTCTGCTCAGAGGGAAGCTGATTACTGGCTGCTGCTACTTCAGGTGAGATAGCATGTCCTCACAGACCTGCTGTAATGAAAACAAATACATTTTCTGAAGGATGTGGAGGAGTCTTTGAAAGCCTAGATGGCACAGCTAAGATATGCCTGTAATTTCAGTACATTCCAGAAAATGCTGACTTTAGACCTGGTCTGTTTGGACAAGAGTTAATTAAGATTTTTTTTCCTGTAAGCTGCAAAATGCATACTGAAGAGAATACGAAAAGGAAAACTTTAAATACTACGGATTTTTGCACTTTTTGTAGTGACTGGGAAATTGTGTTGCAGTTTTTGAACATTAAATATTTCTAAAATATCTGCCTCTGTAGAATCACAGACTAGTTTGAGTTGAGAAAAACCTACAAAGACCACCTAGTGCGACTGTCACCTTGTCATAGAAGGAGATCAGGTTTGCCAGGCAGGACCGGCCTTTCATGAACCCATGCTGAATGAGACTGATTGCCTGGTTATTCTGTAAATGGTGCAAAATGGCTCTCAAGGTGATCTGCTCTACAGACTTCCCTGGCAGTGAGAACAGACTTATATGTCCTTAGTCCCCTGGATCCTCTTCCTGACCCTTCTTGGATGTTCCTGACCCTTCTTCATGGTGCCCAGCAGTAAGACAAAGGGTAATGGGTATAAGCTGGAACACAAGAGATTAATTTTGATCATAAGGAATAATTTTTTCATGATGAGGGTAACAGAGCTCTGGAACAGGCTGCCCAGAGATGTGGAATCTCTGACTCTGGAAACATCTAACTGTTCATGTTCCCTAGCAGAACCTGCTCTAGCAGGGTAGTTGGACTAGATAATCCTCTAAGGTCCCTTCCAATATCTACCATTCTACAATTCTATGTTTCTATTAATATATTAGTATTTTATCATATAATTTTTCAATCAATAAATTTGAAATACTACGTTAAATAAAATTGAAAAACAAGCTTTGCATGCCTGGAATGTATGTGAATTAATACTACTAGAATTTATTAATTAAACTTTTCCAAAATTACAATGTAAACAGACAAAGCTTATGATCAGGTGTCTGTTCAATTAATATTTTATTGCCGTTTGTATGAGATACGTAGAATTCTCTTCTGCACCAACCACATACAAACTATTTAATAATTCCAAATTCTGCACACAGCTCCCCTCCTTCCTTTTCTTACAGCTTTAGATGTTGAGCACTACATCACTTGATATAGAGTATCTCTTTGGTCAGTTGGGGTTAGTTGTCCCAGCTGTTTCCTCCCAACTTTCTTTGGGTCCCCAGGCTACGTACTGTTTCGGTGATGTAAGGATCTAGAACTAGGTGGCAGGTGCTGCTCAGCTATAACTAAAAGATCTCTCTATTATCATCAACACTGCTTCCAACACAAATCCAAAACCAGCACACACAAGCTAGTACAGAAAAACTAACTCCATTCTAGTCAAAACCAGAAACAAAAATTCCTTGAGTGTCATCCTCCAGTCCCTTTGTGTCTTCTCTTTCAAAGCATATGAGCAAATTAAATGTTATTTGCTGTTGATTTGTAAATCACATAATTAAGATACTTGTTCTAAAGAGCAGTAGGAAGGTCCAAAGTCTCATTTTTATGCTTCAGTGTGAGAAAAGTTTTATCCTTTTTTGCAGAGATCAAAATTTTTGTTACTTCCAATATAAAACTGTGGTGGTTTTATGTTTGCTTCAGGAAGCCCTGCACTGTCAGTCAATGCTTTCTGAATGCTGTAATCTTTGAGCCAGGAAACCCTCCAAATAGCACAGGTGTTCTTTTTGCTTCAGTTATGAATTTCTAAGGTTTTGCACTGACAATTTTCCCGAACAACTCTGTCCGTACTTCTTATTACACATCAACAGGCTAAACTAATCCATTTTTTGTGCCCCTAGTGATTTCTATTTTTCTCTTGGCTGGTTTAATTTCTAATGCATTTTTTAAGTTGAACTAATATTTCTCAAGCTTTTGAAGTCTGCCTCTACCCTATCCTCCATCCTTGCTTTCCCCTTGCAATGAATTTGTCCCCAGAATCAAGCCAAATAAATAATATGAGTGCTCTGGAAAACCACCTTGCATTGAGAAACTTAATTTTTTCTTGCTTGGTGAACGTAGGCACAGGGAGCAGGACTGATCAGAGATGTTAAGCTAGGGGACTGTGGCAAAATGAGACTGAACCACAAGGTTCAAGCAAAGGACTTATTTGAGCTTTGTTCATGGGTTTATCTGCAAGGCTCATGGAAACCACTTACAGTGTTAATTGCAATACTTAAGCAAGTAACAATTTGAATTTGAACTCAATATCATCTGGTGATAGGACAAGGGGTAATGGGTGCAAGCTGGAACATAGGAGGTTCCATATAAATATCAGAAGGAACTCCTTCACAGGAAGGGTAATGAGCATTGGAACAGGCTGCCCAGGGGGATTGTGGAGTCTCTTTCTCTGGAGAGAGACATGATCTAGATGATCCTGCTGTGGCAGGGGGATTAGACTAGATGATCTTTCAAGGTCTATTCTGACCCCTAATGATTCTATGATTCTATACTTATTAATTTATTAATATGCCACTATTAGAGCTTGTCACATATGCAATGGGAGCATGCAGTAGTGCAAACTTACAGAATACAAAATATTTGCTAACCCTTCCAGGAGGAGATCTCAATCTCAGGGCTTTGACAAGAGTGGCAGTATTCAGGGCTGTACATGCCAGGGTTGTTTGGACTAACTGAGCTTCCCCTGAAAGTCCTGGTTGGTACTTCATTAGGTATCAATATACTCTGCACCATCCCAGGAAAGATGTGCCAGAATTAATGAATTGGTTGGAATATGATGCTGCATATTTGTGAGAAAGCCTCATCAAAACCAGTGTAGATGTCTGTCTGACCCTGTAGGGAAAAGCTTCAGAATTGAACAGCTACTCTTCCAGAGGAGAAGAAGATGTGCTTGGCATGGTTTCCTGAGATTTTGCCTTGTGTTGTTGCATTCCAGTGTGACTTGAAATGAGAAAACCTCAGTATGTACACAGATTTCTAAATACAGATGTTTAGAAACAGTATTTTGAAAGCCATGAGAGAAGTTACCAGAGATTATAAAGACAAATGAAAATTTTAAGAAATTATTTCATAATGTTGTTTTTTAAGTATCTGTTTCCTCTCTGGAAATTACTGCTTCCTTTTCCACTTCAATAATACTCTCCACCATTATTTTGATGTTGCAGCACCTAATTGATAAAGATATTGAATAATTGGAGAGGGATGGAACTGTACCTTGGAAACAACTGAACCTTTTGAGTTGTAAGTGCTGATAAAATGGTCTAATACCATTAACCTGGATGGGTGGTTACGCACCGATAAAGAGAATGAGCAATTCTTGAGCAGACTGAGTGTGTGAGTTGTAGACATAATGTAAAGCTTAACAGAAAAAAAGTCAGTTCCATGCTTAGAGTGGTGCTTTTCTTGTTCTTATGTCAAAGCGGTAGTACATTTTTCCATGTTTACTGGGAACAAGAAGTTACTATGGGTACAAACTTACAGGGAGTACTGAGATACATCCAGATTTTTGTTGGCACAGTTGCTGTAGTACAAAACTCAGTAAAGCAAATGTCTAAAGCAGAACTGGATTGAAAATTGATTTTCTGATCTCCTTAATCCATGAAAAAGACCAGAGAGTACATTTTGACATTCAGATCCCAGCCCTGTTTTAAACACTTTTATGTTTTTCTATATTAGCTTGCTCTAAGGTTGCTCACCTCCATTGTTAGATAGGCAATTACACTGCTGAGGAAAAATGTAGTTAGAAGGCCCTAACTGTCTGAAACCTTAATTTTTAAAAACATAATTTCCTTAAAATCCTTGACATTTTTTTTTTTCTTTCAAGCTGTATATCTGTTAAACACTGAGTGGATTCAGGGCCAAAATGTTGTTGTACAAAACCAGAATACTCTTACAGTATTTTGGTCTTTAACAAACAGGCATGTTTCAATAATGCAATTGCTATAGATACATTTTAAAATGCATGAGTTGCCTGGAATATTTTCTGGTATTTTTAAAGCATCATCAAGATCTGTACAATGCAAGAAAAGAAATCCACCTGTGAAGTCTGCTTTTTGGTGCCATTAACTAACTTTTATGTTTCAAATATGGTTTCACAGGGAAAGGCTTGGAATTTTTACAAGTGGTCTGTATCTATTAATCTTAAAATACCAGATTAAAAAAAAAATAAATCTCCGCATGACTTCATGAACTATTTCAAAGGTTATTTCCTTCCCAAGGAAATCAATCTTCATTGAAACTACTGACACTCCTCAAGAGATAGAATTGATTATTAAAATAATCCAATAACATTTCTAGATCTGTATTTATTTTGAATTAAAAAAATAATGCAAAATCAGAAGAAAATTGTGATTTTGCTTTACAAATACGAATTTGTATACATGCTGTGGAATAATTAATTATTTTTATGTTATGTTGATGATTAAACAAGTGTTTGCCTGTAAAATATTGCAGACAATATTATTTTTTAAGACCACATGCTTTTTCAACCTTATGTTGAGATTTGTGTGCAAATAAAAGTCATACTGTAAAATAATAAAAGGAAGTTATTTTTTTACAGTTTTAACTAGAAAATTAAAGGGGGAATGTTTCAGATAGAATGATATATTTTTCTGTGCAATACAGTTTTTGTTTTAATAACTATTGTCTATGTGAATGCAAAGAGACTTTGACAATCTGTTTGTAAAATGAATCTATTGTTTCTCCTGTCCACAGCACCACAGATGGGGACCAAATAACATCTGGAGGAGTGGAAGAAGCTCTTTTGTGTGAAAATACTAGGGATAATTGTTAATCAGCTTGTATAAATCTACATTTGGTTTAACTATGTAGTTTAAGTGTTGGTAAGGAGGAATTTCAGTAATGTGACTCAAGTGCAATGGAATGTTTAAAAATATAATACTTATGTTATGTAATGTTACGCTATCTAGTTTGATTAAATGTATTAAATTATGTGGGACCTGAGAATGACATAAATTGTATGGAATCAGGTGTGGAGATTGTACCAGATTTAGCTGGGATAGAGTTGATCCTCCCCATGACATGTCTCATGGGGCTATGTCTGTGGAGGTGGCTGAAAGGATGTTGATAATATACCAGTGTTTTGGCTGCTGTTGAGCAGTTGTCTTACACCATCAACACTGTGGGTATTTTTAATTTCCTAATGTTCTCCTTAACTGTAGGCTGAGGGGTGGGCTGTGCCAGCTAATCCAAACTGACCAAAGCAATATTTCATAACATGTGATGTTAGGCCAGATATAAAAGCAAAGTGAATGGTGGGGGAACTCATTGGCCTTCCTTGTCCTCTAGAGTAACAGCTATGGGTATCATGGCCCTGCTTCCTAGAAAAGTAGTCAAATAAAATCTACTGATGGGAAATAAAGAATAATCCTTAGCATTTGCCTTTATTTCCATACACAACTTTTGCTTCTGCTTTATTAGACTGTTGTTACCTTGATCTCTAGCTTTCTGTTATATTTCTTTCTTTCAGTCCATCTGTCTTGGGTTATGGAATATAANCCCCCAGGAGTGCCGGGAGCCGATGGCATCGACAGGAAAAGAGCTACATAGCTACCACTGAACCTTCCGAGGAGGAGCAGGCCCCTTTTTCTGCAGCATCACTGCTTTTGACAGAGCCACATCCATCGCTCCAGGAGAACTGTAGCCACATCACTGCTGAGCGAGAGCTGTGTCCGCCGCTCCGGGAGGACTGAACAGGGTGTCAGGTTGACTCTGTTGGGGTCCCTAGGACCTTCTTTTGTCTGTTTGTATGTGTATACTATTGGTATTTTTAATATTCTTAGTAAAGAATTGTTGTTCCTTTTCCCAAATCTTTTGCCTGAAAGCCCTTAAATTGAAAATTTTAATATTCTGGAGGGAGGGGGTTGACAGTCTCCATTCCGAGGGAGACTCCAGCTTTCACTAACCGATAGCTGTCTTCCTAAACCGAGACACCATCTAACAAGAAGGAGTGATAGAGTGGCTATGGTAGGAATCTGGCCTTCCAGCCAGGGCCTATCTACCATAGGCGGTCTGCTACAGGTCACCTGGTCCATGAAGACAGAGGGGATGAGGCCCTTTATCAACAGTTTGGAGTGGTCTCATGTTCATAAGCCATGGTCCTGGCTTCAAACTCACTGACATCTCTTGGAAGGACAATGCAGCAGTGTGTAAACAATCTAGGAGTTTCCTGGAGTGCACCAATGATGACTCCTCCTAGGGACAAAGAAGCCATTGAGGAGAGGTGCTGTACTGGATCTTGTCCTCACTAACTCATATGGAAGCCAAAGCCTGTCTACAACCACCTTTTAGATAATTTTAGACAGCAATATATGGGGCAGAGAGACCCAGTTAGGGATTTCCTTCCCCCTGATCCACATGATAAAAAAGGTTTGACATCTGGAATGCAAGTGAAAAAATAAATGACTTTATAAAGAAGGCTTATTAAATAACAACACTAATAAAAATAAGAGCAATTCCCTTCCCCCCAAAACCCCTACACTGTGTAAAAACCCACCCCTTCCAAAACCTGATGGGTAATCCAGCAGAGTAGGGGATTGGGTGCCAAGGAAGCAGCAGAAGGTAGAGCACTGGAGCCTGGATGAAATCCGCAGAAAGGCACCAAAGGATCTGTAGGGAAAACTGGCTGCAGAGAACAGAAGCCAGCAGAGCAGCTCTAAAGGGAACAGCTGCGGCAGGGCACAGAGGGGTCTGGGGACAGGGGTCTCCAATGGGGAAGGAACAGCACTTGCTTTAGCCTGCTGAGGAAGTGGTGGGAGCCAGCAGAAAGGAAGAAGCAGCCACAGCAGAGTGTCTGATGCCAGAGCTCCTGGAAGGGGAAGAAGTCTGTGGTGAACAGCTGGGGGTCTGTAGATGTCTGAAGTGGTGAACAGTGGCAGGCAAAAAGTCAAAACAGCCCTCTCACCTACTTGAAGTAGCTCTGGTGAAAGCACTCCCAAAGCTGAACAGATTTCCCACTGAAAACTGTCTCCAATCATAGAGCCGAGAATTTCCTGCTCAAAAATAATTTCCAATTATGAAGTAAAAAAAAATCTCCTGCATAAAAAAAAAAGTAAAAAAGACAGCTAAAAATATGTTAGCACTTGCTTGGTTTCCCTCCATCTACCTGATGGTATGAGGGCTTGCTGTTGATCCTCCACCTGCTGCCTTTGCCTCACAGATGACAGGCTGTCTTTCTCCATTGTCTTTCTGCTTCTTCATTCAGCCCAACAACAGTGCCAGGCAGATCATTTACCTGATCACATCTCACACAGCCAGTCTCTCTTTCATCCTCTGACACAAATGACAATCTCAGGCACTCCCCACAGCCAGAGACCTGGACAGTTGTGCACCTGACTGGGACCTCCTCCTGGGTTGCCACATTCCTTCTGATGATAGCTTTTGCCCAAATGCACATCATGGCTATCAATCTACCTGAAGGATGATGACCACTAAGAAGATCAGACATCAGCCTCTGAAATGAGGAGGGGGTCTGTGACCTACACTCGCATCTTGCTCATGTGAACTGCTGTTACTCTTGTAGCACAAACTGCTACACAACAAACTCAGTCCCTGCACCTTCCTGTTTGCCTGAGAAGTTTACTGTGCTCCTGTGTTGCTCCAACTCCATAGGACTGCCTTATATGTAGATAGGGTTGGACTACTTCACTCTCCTTTCGGTCCACATGGAGGCAGAGCGTAGCCTTGTCAGTCCAGAGCTGAAACCTCCTCCTCTAGGTGATGAGGCAGCCTCTCTCTCGCTTTCTCTCTGTGCTTTTGGGTTGCAAAGATTTTGTATCCCAAAGAGTCCTGTGCTGCAATCTGCTGGCGTTTCTCATAAGAGATCACTTATGAATTTAAGGCAAAACCAAAACTAACTGAATTTGCTGAGAAAACAATATTCATCCTGCATAAAAAGCAACATGAAGAACTCACATTAAGGAAGGAACCTCACACAAAAATATACACACACAGATATACAGAGATTAATCACATGTTCATACACAACTGAGCCAAAATTCAGTGTCCAAAACTAAAAAGGGAAAAGAGGCTTCCAGCTTTTCCTGCTTCTGTGGAAACATGGTGTCCATCAACTCCATACAATTGTCCCTCAGATTTAGTAGACATTTTATAATACAGTTCGCTCTTCTGTGTGCCTCCTTGCCAACCCTCCATTTTCAAAATGCCTATTGCTGTGGCCAATAACAACAAGAGAACTCTCTTCATTTCAGCAAATGATGGAATTGACAAAAAGTTACTTTCCTCCATTCTCCAAGGTACTGTCTTCATGTTTATTCACATGATTTCAGTAATATTTGCTTTCCCTCTGAAACACAGATAAGAAGTGAAATTCAAGGAGAAGCCAGAGCTGGAAATCCAAACCCCAAATTCTAGTCCTCTTCTGTTAGCCTAACACCCCCCCCCCACCCCTTTCAGAGACACATAAATTAAATTTGTAGTTTTGGCCTGCTGTTTCCAGGATAAACACTAACTATTACTATAATAACTAAAATTACTAAACTCAACTATTACTATAAATTGTCCTGTTACCTGGGGAATATGGATATGCATGGGTGTGGACACTTTTTGAAGACAGCTGTATAAGCATAGCTATGCAGAAAGTTTGCTAAACAACTCTAACAGAAAAATCTTTACGGCGTTTATGACTTTGGTTACAAGGGATCAATTTGTGGGGTTATGCTTTGGAAATATCTGAAATCAGAAATGCGTTTGTGGTTCATGACTTTTATGATACTTAATACCATCTATTTTCTTTCCTACGTGGAGTATAGATGTAAGGTAGAAATGTTGTTTGCCGCAGCTTCTGGATGCTTCATGTAGGTGTAACCAATTTGCTTTCTATGCTCTGATTTTTTTTTTAGGTGCCTAATGGCAATTTCTTAACATCTTAGAGCAGCAGTGTAGAGCCTCTCCAGTGCATCTTCCAGCACATGGCCCTGGCACCAGTCAGTGCTCTTGTTAGAGTTTGGCTTAAGTTTTAAAGATTAAAAAATTATTAATATTCCTCTGAAAATCTAAATAGTTATATTATTTTGTCCGAGTAAATATGATCTTCTTTGTGAGAATAGGAATGAGGGCACATTAAGAGCAAGGGTCCCTGATGGCAAGCAGCTGGCACAGCAGAATAAACTAGTGAACCCACCTTTACCGGTGCAACTTACTCTTGTGATTTAAGAACATTGGGAGGATATTGCTGTTAAATAGAGCAGAAGTGGGTTTTGTGACAACAGCTGAGTTTCTTTTTAAAAGAAAATGACTTTTCATAGACAAAGCTATTGGATCTACCCCTTCTGCTTCACTGAGAAGCCTCAGGATGAAGAAAATGTGTAAAAAAGCAGTTATTGGGAGAAGGTTGTTTCAGTGTATGCAGGTCAGTATATTCTGTAAGACTTGTAAGTTGGGATTCCTTCTCTGGAGATAGTAAGATTAGTACTCAAGATTATTGAACAGAAACAGTACACAAGGTTTCTGTGAAATGTTGCCCAGTAGACCATTACTGAAACAACTGGGAGGACAGAAGCGTTGAGACAATGCAGCTGAGTAACCAGGGAAAAATAGTAATCTTGACTCGCTTATCTACAATCAGATCTACTTACAGGATTGAGTTATGTGATGGAGTTTTACTCTCTCTGGATAAATTGATTTGTCAATATATTCTCTTCCTCCTAGAAATGTGTGGTTTATTTGGTGGGGTTTTTATTTTGTTTGGTTGTTTTTTTTATGTTGGAGCCTCATTAGCTCTGTCATTGAGTGGGAAAATGCTGCTCCTCACATTACAATGTCTATAGTATAATTAACACACTGGGAAACATGTTTTCCGTGGTGGCAGCTTTATCTCTTGCTTCTTCCATAATCTGAGTGACTCTAATCAAAGCTGATTCTAGTTCTTGTTACTGCGAGCCAATGCTTGGCAGAAGGTCTACATTTGCAACCCTGGTTATTTGAGATGTACAAATGAAAGCATAATCCCTTTGCATTTGTTTCAGTAGCATTTAAATTCTTGCTTTTTGCAACGTGATGTCTCAATAACATTGAACAACTAATTGAAGGTCATGTTTTAAAGTATTATTATTATATTGCTTTGGGATCCACTGATTTTGATATAAGAGCATAATATGCCTTATCACAGTGGCATTCCACAGCATTATTATGGTTTTTGGGTTTTTTTTTAGTTTTGGAGCCCTGAAGAAAATTTTTCATTATGCTGCCCAAAAGAGGGAAAAATGCTTTTATTTAACTGATAAGGTATATGAATAGTTTGTATTTTCCCCTCTAGTGTTCATAAATTGTATATGACAATAGTCATTGTCATCTTTTTGCCTATTCACCTAACTTGGATAAGGCTGTCCCTGTTGCTCCTCACAGCATCTTTTTCTGTCTATACTAAATTGCTTTTTCTTACCTGCAGTTTCACATAAATCTCATATCTCTGTTTCCACACCCTTGAGAAGCACAAGATATCACATGAGCCATGACAGCAGTGTACAGTTAATACTCCACCATTTTAAAAACTGACACTTTTATTTGTCTTGATTTGTCCTTTTGTTTTATCCATGACTACAAAATATTACATCTTAGAATGAAGAGGCTGTATGTGGATCTGGAAACAGAGATTCTTCTGAAATGTGAATAATCTGTTATGTTATCATCTGTTAATAACTACACAGGATCCAAGAGAATGTTTATGAGATGCTTACTAAAAACTTGTGTTTAACACAATCCCTTCTGTGTGGATGTGAGTCTCTGGTAATAATGACACTGCCAGTGAGCTTTGCAAAATAAGTGGTATCACATATGAAAGACAATTTAGACTCGTCCCTGGCTTGTTATGAAAAGTACTATTTATGTTAGATCTTTTAACAGATGTTTTAACAAGTAAAGGCAAAAATAAAGCAGATTTTAGTTTATCTTAAGAAAATTATTTTTTCTAAACTTGCTTTAGCAAGGCAAAACCCCACCTAACTAAATGTAGATATCAACAGCAATAGTGCCTGAAATGTTTTTGTATCCACTTTTTTTTGATCATTTATCTGCATAAGTTTCTATGCAACTTAATCGCATTGATACATTAATTTCTTCTATTTAGGTAATTTGCAATTCCAAGACACATTCTTTTTGTTGATTGAAAAGAGATCTATGCAGAAAAGTACATTATCATGTACTTGCTCCAGCAATTAAATCCTTTTCCCAGAGGTAGAGGTCACTTGCATCTCCCAAAGGGTTCTTTGAATATCATGTCATTGAGCAATTAAAAATAGATACTCAAAGTGTCTTTCAAATAAACAGAGTTGCTTAGTTTTAAGTGTCAATGCCTCATAAAATTGCTTCTAAAAAAGTGGGTTACTTGGTTGCCCAAGTCATGATTTTATTTGAAAAAATAAAAAATAAACCCACCTCAAAACCAATTCAGTTTATCTGATAGATATTTGGAACTAAAAGTGATAAGGGAGGTGACTACAATACATTCGGGAAGGATATTGTCCTAATTTTCTTTAGAGTTGTTTGTACATTTTTAAGTAGAACACAGAAGGAAATCCAAAACCCTGCATTTTAGAAAACTGTCCCAAATTCTGTATCTGGCAATATTTTTGTGGGTATCTCTTCCTGTCATTGTCATATTTTTTGTATTACAGAAAATATTTATTGAGGTAGAGGAAAATGTGTCCATTTGTGCCTAGTTCCTATGTAATTGACAGGGAGAATGTTTAGGCTGCTGTTTTCCCACTAATGCATAGGTACTAATGCAATCTCTAGAAGAGATATGTTATAGCTGGATATTTGGAACATTTTCCTATTTTACAGGAACTTAAAACTAAATCCTCTGATCACTAGGCAAAAGTGATGTTTATAAAAACTGAAATTGTACAAAATCTGGCAAGAACAGAATCAGTTAAGAAATGATGAAGAGACTATATGGTGACCGTGGAAAATTAAACAAAAGATGATGGAGACATTCCAGTCTCTACTCAACGATTGTTAGCATTAGGTCCAAACATTGTATTAAAATCTTTGCTTGAAAGTTGTAACAGAGCTATCAAAAGCTTAGTGAGAGATCACAGAATCCAGGCATTAACATGGTACACAACATTTAATATTATATTTTCAAACTAAAGAATATATATTCTACTTACAAAAAATGGGCTGACTTGAACTGACCCACCTGGTCAAGCATTCACTGAAATGCATCTTTGGAATTCTCAAATTTGTAATTTTCAAATTTGTAAAAGATTCGAGTTAAGCAAACTTGCATCCTGACTTATTTTAGGAAAGATTTTGGTGTCAGCTAATTTTAATGGGAGATCAAACATTAGTTTCTGAAGTGATTAGAGCATATTAGAGGTGATAAGAGATACGGAGAAATGTAATGACTAATCCATTTTGCCAAAGTATGTAACATGGAATGTCTGATTTCATGTTCCGAACGTTAGGCAATAATTCTGCAGGTTTTCAAGCAGAAGAGAAGAGAGTCAGCTGACTGAGAAGTGTACAGATGTGTTAATATGAATCTTATGTTTCTTCAGACCAGTTGTAAGGAAGCTAAAAGAAGTCAAACCCAGATTCTGTCCACAGCATCTGATAAATTGTTCTTGCAAGAATAAATGTTTTTATTGCAAGGTAGGGGAAGGGTGTGGGTGTGTGGGTGTGGAAAAAGTTCATCTTGTACCTAATATGGAAGATGCTTTAATAATATATTTACAAAATGTTGAAACAATCTCCAGCCATTAGCACTTCAGTTATTGCAATCAACAAATAATTTACAGATCTTCTGACAGGTGCTTACCAAGAGAGGGGTTGTAAGACAAATCTGGGCCAGAAGAGGTTTTGCACATCTTGCAGTCAGTGTAATTAGTTCATGAATAACCTCTCCCTTGTGAACCTGAAACAGTGTTATCTGAAAATAGGCCCAGCTAAATAGACACTACCAGCCAATTAGAACTGAGAGGGTCAGTAAGGTAAGGTATTTTATTGATGACGTATATTCTTTTAAGATGCTAATCAGTGCATTAGAGCTGATTACCACAAAAATTTGTTGCGTTACAAAATGAAGTGTTTGCTTTCATGTTATTTTTCAAGCAATGCTATACAGAAAGCTACAGTGATTTTTTTTTTTTTGTGGAAAGGACAAAAAAAAATGTTAAATGCTTTTTTCAGTGCATTTGTTAAGGGGAAAAGCTATGAAACAGGCCAAACCATTTAAATGGAAATACTGTTGATTTTGATATAAATATCATAAGAAACTTCTTCACAGTGAGTGTAACAGACCATTGCAACAGGCTGCCCAGGGGGTTTGTGGAGTCTCCTCCTCTGGAGACGTTCAAGATCCACCTGGATATGTTTCTGTGTGACTTGGTCTAGATGACTCTGCTGTGGCAGGGGAATTGGACTAGATGATCTTTCGAGGTCTGTTCCAATCCCTAATGATTTTCGGATTCTATGATTCTATATTTGTAGGTATTTTAATTGTGTGGGGTTTTTGGCTCTTTTTCTGCCTTGAAAGAGTGCCACTAGATGGCGCAAGTGTTGTTTAAAAAAGAAAAAAAAAAAGAAAAAACCAAAGAAAGACTATGGAAGCCATCTACTAAAGCCTAAGAAGGCTAAATACACAAATCATTTAGAGATGCAACAACTTTGTTACTAAAACTTATGTGCTCAAGTATGAAAACAATGTAGTTGATTTTCTAATCAAGAAAATTAACTTTTTGGCAAATATCTTCATAAAAATTATGCTTAAAGGACAGCTAATATAAGGAGCTGGTGGAAAGTACCACTGCGAAAGTAATTGTGTAAAATTCTTTGTATAATACATTTTTATCTAAGATAATTGCTGTGCTATCTTTAAACATTTTTAGATAGTGGGAAGCAGAATGAGCTTATTAGAACATTTGTCATTGTATTAAGCAAATGTTATATCAATTGCTTTGAGCATGGGTACAGAAATTAAAGTTGGCCTTGGAGCTTGAAAACTGTCTGCAGTTATAGGAATGGTGGATGGACTTCAGGGTGATATGGAACTTTGTACAGTGTCACAGACCATCTCCAGTGCAAGCAAAGCCTCTCTAGCTGATGAATGTAAACAAAGACTCAAGAGTTAAATGTTATAGTTCTTATTAGTCAGAAGTGAGATTAATCTGTTAGAGTCTGTGTTGAAATCTAAAGCTGCATCTTATCTCACTATGACTTTGCATACTTTTGGACTATTATGTCTTCCTTTCTTAAAGTAATTTATGTTAGTGGGATGTATTAATGTATGATGGAGAATTATCATTCTTATGAAGACTGTTTTACCTGAAATTGTATGAAATTGGGGAAAAAAAAGTCTATAAAGATGCTAGATTAGGATGTAAAGCATAATACAGACATATAACAGCCAGAGCCAATTCAGGCATGCCCAGGCAGTTCAATTGATACATAGCAAGGCTGACTCAGAGAGACTTTCTTCAGGGACAAGGATTAGTAGCTGTGCTTGACCAAGTCGCAGTCTCTTTGCTCAGACTGTAAGAGCACCAATTAGCCCCAGTTGCATTGGTAGTTTTTGGTAGATGGCCGTTAGGTATATTCTATAATGTCTACCTAGCCATGCTGAGTAGCTTCATAGCATGAAAAAAAATATTTTGTGTGGTATTTTGTTATGTGTTGTGTTTGTCTAAGGAGAACCAATAGAGTTTTAGGGCATACTGCATCAGACCATTACAGATTTTTGTACATATGCACTCTATGCTACTACAGCAAGAATTTTTGATCTGTCACATCAAGATTTCAATGCTCTTTCAATGCAGATCATTAATTTTGTTTCTCAGATTTCTGTAATGAACACTACTTTCTTAAAGAATCAAGGTTGGAACTAGATGATCTTTAAGGTTCCTTCCAACCTGAACCATTCTATGAATCTAGGGCTAGTAAAAATAATGGAACTGCTAAGGGATGATGATGTATTTTATACACAGTAAATGCTTTATAATTGTGAATTACCTGCCTTTGTTTCTAAAACATCATGAATAATAATATGGTTTCAAGGAAGCAATTTTAGAATGACATTGTTTGTTCTCAAAATGGGTAAATAAATTATAAACTTGTAGGCAGAAGTTAAATGCAGGTTAATGTAAGAATAAGAAAATAGATGTAGGAAGAAATTGAAGACTGGATTTGTTTAACTAATATTGGCCCACTGTTAGTGTTTCCTAGTGTTTCTAGAGCTTTTCAGAAGCAAGATTCTTGTATTGGGTGTACATGATTTAAGTGTTAACTTCTGCAATGCATACGGGATGGCTTATGTTTTAGTTGAAAGAAGCTATTTTCCTCAGTCTGCCATACTGTGTCATAGTTCTTTCAGATACAGGGGATCATGCTCATGGGAGGCTATTACACTTCTGAAGAAGAGAATACATCACTTCATGACTAAATATTTGTACTAGGTTGATGGTACAGAAGGGATTTTTCAAAGTAATCTTCAAATCAAGCAATAGAGCATTTAGTAATGTCACTAGACCAAATAATGTTATTTTTGTGATTTATGTAATCTAAAAATCCTTAGTTGTGTCTTTTTTTTGCATTCTCACAATGAAGTCCCTCAGAAAATGACAGTGGAAATTTATCATATTACTTGCTATCTAAACCCATGTTTAATGATGATGTTTGCCATCTATTTGTTGTCTAAAACCTTTTTGGAGCTTTTAGAGCCAAACCAAGCTTTGTTCAGAGGAGCTGCAGATTAGCTGCTATTATGCTGCTCCTGATTGTACATGAGGATAGCTAATACAAGGAGGCCTATGGTTGAGGGATGTGTCTGGCGCCATCAGCACTTCATTAAGGATGGAAAAGGAGAAAGCACTGTAAACTGACATGAGTGCTTTATTCTCGGGATATGCACAAAATAGCAGCTTTACTCTCTTAGCTACACTTAGTGGTTGGATGCAAGCATGGGAATGGTAATTCACGTATTTGTCACCTTCATATTGGACAATTTGCATGCATTCTACTATTTGCAGATCACCCTGAATGCAAGTCCAAAACAAGTTGTTTAATATGCAGTTTTCTTTCTTTTCAGAAGAATGGAGATATGAATCCATATTTAAGATGTTCTGGTCATATAACTGTCATTTCAACTATAAATGCATTGTTGTCACAATTGGACTGTTCATAAAAAAATGACTGTTCCTTGAAAGGGTGATACTTGTATTCTTGTTCTTCAGCAAAGGAATGTGTATTCAAAAATGATGCTGTATAATAGCTGAAGCATACATATAGTGTCTTAAGCAGAGATTACAACTGTCATGGGCATTCTGACTTCTTAGTAAATTCTGGATAGTGTAGCTGAAGAAATCTTACTTTCACTGACTATGTTACTCTTTCTATGCCATCCAGGAGTGTTTGTTTGAAAAAGACAAGTAGACAAGGATTAACAGAAAGAGAAAAACAATGGCCTAGTATAAGAGATCACCTGTACACTAAGTTTTGGAGTGGGATTATGATCATTGGTCAAAATAAAAAATAAATTACAAACAGGTAAGAGATCAAGAGAGGACTGAAAAAGAAGCAATGAGAAAATAACCTCAAACCTCTTGTGACAGTTCCATATGGACATCTATTCTGACTTGGCCGCCTTTTATAATAGCATTTCTTTCTCATCATAAATGCAGCAGTTGATCATTTGTTAGCATTTATTGGCATTCTCAGCTCACAGACATATAAAATAATCTATAAGACAATATGGGAAATAACATCCTTCTTAATCCCCTTTTTCAATTCAGAAAACCAGAAAGTTTATGAAAAAACTGTAGTTTTAGACAAGTCTTCTAAAATAGTTCAGTGTCTGTGATCTGATGACAACTTTCCTTCTCAGCACTGAATGGTGAGACTGTCATGTGGGCATCTTCTGTTTTCCTTTGTCAGAATTGTGCTGGTTGGTTGGTAGGTGCAGTTATTGAGGATCTAGGTCACAGCTTTTAGGAACTGAGGAGTTACACAAGGTCTGTTGATCAACTGTTCCAAATTTGTAAAAGTATGGAATCTACTGAGCAAAGTAGTACCTTGTTTTAAGTCCATCTCAGATAATCTTGCTGATACATAGTTAGCTGCATTGTTAAAATAGGATGCATTCTTGAGTTGTTGCTATATAAGCTGACTACTGAAATTCTTACCTTCTAAAAAAAGAATCGAGTCCAGAATAGGTATGAATAGTATGTACTACAAGATGTGTATCTTGAAATACTTAGAATAGACTCAACAATACCTTTGTGATCTGAAAGATATGACACCAGCTTTGACTCAGTCCTCAGTTTTGTGCCATTTTTTTTCTGACAAAGGATTATATAGATCATTAAATTCTGTGATAAATATATGTAAAATCTCACTGAACAGCAAAGGTTCCAGTTATCTTTAGTACCAAAACATTGAGTGCAATTTCTGATACAGTAATGCTTCCTTTCAGCAAGAGGGAATATAAAAACAACTTCAGGTATAGAGACTCATCCCAATTTCTCACATATCATGACAGATTTTGCTTTATAGTCTTTTTCCCATTTTATGCATAGTACCTCACCTAGAAGTGTTTTCCATATAAGCGTGTTTCCAGATTCGTGGATTTCCTTTCTGGTCTGATAAAAGTGTTGATCAGCTACTTCAGCCTACATAGTTTCTTCTTTTTTCTCTCCTATACAGTTTACCTGTACGAATGGAAAACTTTTCATGGCATCTTTGCCTTCTTTGCCTTTAAGTGTGTTAAACACATTTTTACTCTTGTAGAATTTCCTTTCTGTTATCTTTTTATTTTTCATTCACAAATAGTACACCATTTCTCTCTCATATTCCTCTCTACCCACTGGCCTTTCATTCTGTTTTTAAATGTCTGTATTTGAACAATCCTTTCTTGCCTGTACACCTATTGTCCCATGGGAGATTCTCTGCCTCCCTTTATAACTTCTGTGTTTTTAAGTCACTTTATGGCTCTTTTGTCAAGTATAGAGATCACTGTTAGAAGATTCACCTGTTTTCTCAATGAAGTTGTTATGTGGATGAACATAAACACTAGAAAATTAAGTTGTTCTCTTTCTGTTAGTATTTTTAGATTAAAAGTTAAAGTGAACACTGCTTCACCTCTGCATTGTCTCTGACTCATCTTTTGTTGGAAAAAGCCAAAGTTAAAGTATTAACAAAAATTATAATCTTGTCTAAGTGCACTGTGGTCTGGCAAAATTCTCATTGGAATCAGTGGTGTTTTTCCATTAACTTCAGTGTGCGTAGGATCAGATCCCAGATGAATTTTTTTTTTAGCTTTATTACTGTGAGTCCTCAATTATGCCTCTCCTAATACTGAACTGAAGGGGAAAGATGTACACTACTAAGTCCCTGGTTCCTGGCAGCCATATAACTTTCAAAGGTAATGTTTCTCTGTGGAGTAATAATGGAAAGATTCCTTCTGCTACATCACTTTAATTACAAGAGCAAGTATCCTCCCATTTCAGCCATTTCAGCATTTAGGAACAGTGATGTTGCCTTCTCTGGTACAGTAAGCATTGACATAAATGATGAAAACCTTCCTTTCTGCCTTCTTAATCTAACATTCTTACCTCCAATATAGCTGTTACTTATTATTGAAAGCACTTTTAATTAAGAGTGCCTAGGAAAATAATGTTTCTTATATGGTACTTCGGAGTACCTCTGAAACTAGAAAGAGCCTTTGTTGTTAATTTTCTTCCATAAAAATACAGAATCACAGAATAGACATGGTTGGAAAGGACTTACTAGATCACCCAGTCCAACTATACCCACACCCACAAATACCTATGTACCTGATTAATGGAAAAAACCACAAAATAATTCCCTCCATGCCTGCCACTACAGCCTGCCATGAAGCACCATGTCTACACATTTCTCAAATACCTCCCACGGATGGTGACTCAACCATCTTGCTGGGAAGGCTGTTCCAGTGCCTCACCACTCTTTCTGTAAAGAATTTCTTCCTAATAACCAGTCTAAGCCTCTCCTGCCTCAACTTCAGACCATTTCCCCTGGTTCTGTCATTAGTTATCAAGTGAAACATTTGGTTAAGCAATGCTGGGTGTTACCTTTTGATTGTCTCTTTTGGAAAGTGTACAGACTGACTATATGTACATACACACACATATATAAATATATACAGATATAAAATGTTTCTATATAGAAGTACACACTGATATATATAGCTACATGTTCTTGTCATTTTCAACTTTATAACAATAAAGGCAGAATGTGAGAAAGAGCTATTTGCTTTCATACCTCACAATATTGTTTTGCCTTTCATGTGTTTTAGTCAGCCTGAAGCACTGACACCTCAAATCCTATTTTGACAACTGACAAAACCATTTAATAAAAGCAGGCTATTACCTGTAGCAAGGCTGTCAAAATCCAAGTTTCAGATGAAAGTCTAAACGGGGAGTTAAACATGGTAAATATGAAAGGAGTCATTCTACAATTCTATAATTTTCTAATTCCTCTGAACAGGAAACTTATCTTCATAGTTTTCATGGGAATAATATAATAATAATTTTTTCTTTTCCATGTGATGTCATGGAGAAAACCTCCTCCCCATCCTAATTGAGTATTCCTGGTTTCATTAAAAAATAACTGCTTTCAGATTCTAGGCTGGAAAAAGAATCATTTTACTACAGGCATTTTACTTAGAGGAAAAACAAGAAAAACTGTTTACCTAAGCATAGTATAATGTTTACAAGTATTCTGAGTAACAGACGCAAGAAGCAATGTGGTAAGTGTTCAAGAAGTCTGGGAATTTCTTTCCTGAAAATGGTGGAGGTATTTTATCTGTACAAATTACAACTGTCTCTGAGAATGGTGCCAACATCTCCCCTCGGATGAGTGTAGGGTTACTCATTGCAGAATCCGTGTACGATGAAATTTCCTCAGACCACAAACAGTGCACAAAAACTGCTTAAAAAAGGCTTTGTGTTATATCTAAAAGGTCATCTCTGCACCTAGTGCACATACTGTCCAAGACAGTTCACTGACTATGCCTTGCAATGGCACTCTTACTCTCTGTGATTAATGTACTACATAAAAGTCACTGAAACAGTTTTAGTCAGGTGGTGAATCTAAAATACAGCAATACCCTCAAGTTCAATCAGAGGAAGAAGAATGTTTTTCAAGCAAAACAATAAATGAAATTTCTTCGATAGTATGTGTTTGCCCAATTGTCCCAGTTTCAGGCAGCAGAGATGTAAAGGGATACTGATCTTCTGCAAGTGAATTTTAGCTACTATAAAAGCAGCATGTTGCTTTAGCTTGTCAGTACTAGGGTTCTCTTCAAGACTGCAAAATGACCTAGTCAGGTAGCAAAATGTGGTAATAGAGGTCCTACCTTGAATACTGTCTTGAGGAGACACATTGAAAAGAGCCTGCATTACTTCCTTGATAGCTGCATTACTTTTATTATTTGTTGTTGTCAGAAGAACATATTCCCTGTACACACAGTAAAAGAAGAAAGATATTAGTGGAAGCAAAAAAAAATTTAAATTATTTTCCTCCCCTGTCATCTTTGGCTCAACCAGGCAAAATTCAGAGCAACTTGGTACTGCTGCTTTAAGATAAAGCAAAAAAGAGAAAGCCCTGAGGAGCTCTAAATGCTATGCCAGTGGCACCTGGGGTGACAGTCTAACACGAGTGGAAATGAAGTACACCACTTGAAAATTATTTCAGAGCTTCTTAATGGCAGAAACATACCAGTTTGTCCTCATGCAGCATTATCAGCAACAGAAGAAAGTGGAGGAAGGTGTCAGGAATTAGCTCAGTTTAACATTTCTAGCGTAGAAATCAGCTGGGAAATTACAGATAGGAGGTAAACCCAAGAGCATTCTTTCTCATGCTCACACATTTAGGATAATAAATTCAAAATAAAAATGTCACAGAGTTTGTCTGTCATAGATGGTGATGACAAATGACATTATACTAATATTATAATTGATGGACCAGTTAGCAGCATAGTAATAAAAGTTATCACTCTGAATGTCTTTTGTGATAAAATGTATTTGTGACTTTACATATTTAACAAATGTAATTTTACTCATGCTAGCTATCAACTCTATTACAGACACTATTAGCTGCTCTAAACCACAACTTCTGCTGCTCTCTCGTAATAAGCACGTCATTTGATATTTAAACAGAAGACTTTGGCAGTGCAGGATACATGAGAAATTCTCTATGAGAAATTCTGCTATGGGTGGAATATAAAAAAAAATGTCAGCTTTCAAAAAACTAGTTTAAAAATTTGAAACTACTAATTGGTCGTATGACCATATTACTAAGGGAGAAGGAGTGCATGTGTCAGAGAGAAAGGTAAAAAATCACCATTTCCTGCTTGTGCTTGGAAAAGCACACAAGATGCACCCAGAGGGCTTGTGGGTACAGCAGTTGCTTTTCTGTAGAGGAAAGAGAATATGGAGACCTTTGTCTTCCCCCTTCAATTTGTCCATCAGCAGTTGCAGTAGGTGTCAACAAATAAAGTCTGGACAAAGCTCTAGAGTAGAGAAGTGGGATTCTGAGTTTCCCAGTGTGTCACACTCACCTGGGAGACTGTCCTTAATCTTTTTCTCATCTACTTTGTTGAATACTATGATTTGGAACAACTAAGAGTTTAAGATGTTTATGGTGGAGGGATACACAAAGAAATCATCTCTACTGGCAGGGTCAAACATTCTAGGACAGTCTAGGGTGCTGAAGAACAATTTTGTGGCATGGCAGGCTATGAAGATGGAAGATAGACATATTGGCTTACAGAAGAAGTAGGATCCTTGTTTCACTGTGGATTGAAATTTTCCTGCTGTTTTCTTTTACAGATTGATTTTGTTTACTTATATGTGCTTTGCAAATTTGCAAAATTTCAACAGAATATTCTGAGAGGCTGTGGAGTGCAAGTATGGGATCTGTGTATAAACAAACCTACCAGTCTATCATTGACTTAGTCAAATATCTTCACAAACTGACAGAAAAACAATAAAATGAAAGAACTTATATTAAAAATATTTTAATCTTAAATTCTTCTAAAAGAATAAATTATGCTTCATTTAGGTTCCACCCAGAAAGGAATTTTAGGCACAGAAGCTCTTGCTGGAGAAACTAAACGGAGACCTTAGAGAAGTGAGTGAAAGTAGTTTTTATTTCTAGCTGTGGTCTTCTCTTAAAATGACATTTTTCTTCTGAAACTGCTCTGCTTGAAACATTTCTGGATCAAGCTTTTTTGCTGCCTACAGTCAGAAAAAGAAACATTGTGGGTCTATGCTGTTATGGTAGTTTCTGTCTTCATATATGGTCTTATTCCATTTCCTTTACTTGTGCATAACAGTTCAAGCAACTTTTGTTATACTTGCCTCCATAGACATTGCTACTGCTTAATGCAGAGGAGACCAAATGAGTAGCTGCTTCAAAAAGATATTTGAACTTACATTAAAAACAAACAAATGAACAAGCAATTGCTATTACTCTACAAGACACAGGTTTGCAAAACCTCTTTCTCCTTTTATCTATTTTTTATCTTTTATCTATTAAAGTAAAACAATCACTATTTTACCTATAGTAGTCTGTTGGTGAAGACTTGAGACTAGTTGTTAACCTAAATAGTTTAATGTAAAAGTCTTCATAATCTTACTGCCTATCTTTCTTTAAGACATTTTTTTAATAGATTTTTGTATATTCAGCACTATTTTTTGCATAGAAATATTTTTTCCTGGTTTAAAATTAGTATTGACTTTTTCATACAAAAGAAAATAGCTTAAGCTGCAGGAACTAAACCTGACCTACTTTGGATCAAATATCTTATATAGGAAAGTCCTGCCGATTCACAATATTGTATGTACTTCATATATTGTAACTAAATATACTTCAGTAATGGCCATAAAACAATAGGAGGCTGTTTTTTTTTTAAATTTAAAAGAAAAGCTTTGCATCTCCTTCTCATTCCATAATGAAGTATATAAAGCAAATTTTATGAAATCCCATTTTTGCATAAATAATTTTGTGTGGACAATTATTTAAATTCAATATTTTTAGGCCGGGTAAAAATAAAGTCTCATTTATTTTTCAAGTCTCTTAAAAAAAAGGATGTTAAAAAAATAAATCAACCTTTGGGGTTGTTTACAAAGTCATGTGTGATTTTTAGTCTATCTGTAAAAGCTGTAAAACCTGAAAACACAGCCTTTGACATGCCACTTTTAGTGCTAAGGTAACAATTATTGTTATTACCACAAAAAATGTTATTGGCATAGGTGTCCCAAAATATGTTGTTTTTTTTTACCTGGTGTGCAAGGCAATATATATGTAGGGCTGAGTATATTTAACCCATTGCTGAAGGTTGAACCATTTACTGTGAGTTTGCTGATATGATTGAAATTCAAATTATCATAGTCAGCATATTCACATTTCTACTTACAACTACTCATAATTTTCGAAATTTGGTACATCTTAGCCTGAGAGTGATGCAGAGGATTGGAATAGAGTTTAGACAATACAGTAGATGAAGTAAGCCTTAGCGTTAATTAATTAGTAGTTAAGGTAAAGTGATGTTATTGTTGTGTGGAAATTAGACAATTTTCATGACATGAAAGGACATGAGACATTTTGAAAAATAGGTATCAGGAACTACACTGTGATGAGGATCTGCCTTGTACATAAGAAACAGGCTTTAGCCAGCTTTGTGGTTTGATTTGTAAGGGCCTGATCTTCTTGCCAAAACTACTATGGAAGACAGCTGCCTTCCTCCTAGGGACCCCAGCCCATGACCACCAGGTGTTACTGCGCAGTGTAAGAAGGAGGAGATCTTCGTTAATAAGCTCCTAGAACTGATTTTAAGAACTCAACCCGTATCTTGGATACTTAATGTACATGTATGTCTTTGTTTATCTATGGAACCATCCAATATAACCACAACAAACGTGGTGCGTACATTAGGTGGACTGACCCCCTGTGTTGCCCAGCGCTGCAATAAACATACCTGCTTCTAACTCTTTGTGAGTTGTGGGTTTGTTTCCACAAGTCAAGGGATTGGTTAGTTGCTATGTCAACTTGAGAAGCAGCTTGGAATCTTTAGTTTTGGCTAACCTGGCAAATATTCAAATAAGCATATTTGAGTGAGGCTAAGTATTGATGTATCCTGTTTTCTGTGTGTGGAGTTTTGTTGGAGGTAAAGCATGTGGCACTGGAGCTGAGCATGTGTTTAGCAGCTGTGTTGTGCTATGTAGCATGATGATGGAGGAAAAAGTGGGAGTTTGTAACCTCAGAGATCAATGGAGGAGAAGTGTGCTTGCAAGTCCATGGTGAAGTGAAATTGAGGAAGAGAGTCCTATCTGTGTGAAGCCAGCAGAATCAAACTCACAATTCACAAAGAGAAGCAGATGCATTAATTCAGTGCTGGGCAACAAGGGGAATATTTCCACCTAACGTGTGCACCAGAGTTCAAGCTTTTTGGTTTATATTACAAGATCTCACACATAAACATCACTTAGCCATACATAAGCATTAGAGTTTTGAAACTGTATTAGCATATATTATGCTAATACATATATGTATTAGCATATACCATGCCTTTGACTCTTCCCACATACACCTGCATGGTGCTGTCCCGTGGTCCCAAAATGGCACCCAGGGACTATGCAAGGGATCTTTCTCCCAGTGAACTTTTTATCTTTAGGTGCTAATTGCTGAGCTCAATACTAATTTAAGACTACTCTGTATTAATCTCTTGTCTTTGCGGATGACAAGAAGTCTATTAGACTTTGTTGATTGGTTCCTTCTATCTTGTAACTGTCTGTTCTATCTCTTTTCCCTCCAAGCCCCCCTTAAATAAATTTTAACTACAGGGCCAGAAGTTTGATGACGGGGCTGTGGGCTACATTCTATAGGGACACAGGTTTGTCACTACCTCCCCCTTACTCTTCCCCCTTATTTCATGTAACTAATGGATGATGAAACACTGAAGCAGGGGATTGCCTTTGACAATATAGAGTGAGAAACCTATCCTTAAATGACGTGCTGGCTCTGAGGACAAAAGGAAGCTAGACTGAACTTTGGACATGACATTTCCAGAAGGAAAAGAACTGCTACAGGTTTTTTCCCCTGAGCTTGGTCCGGTTATGTAAAAATGAGTGATCACTCTCTGTTGTTTTTTTTTTTTATTTTTCATGCTGGGGTGGCTTTGTTGTGTGAATTAAATGTGTTTTAGTTTATTTGTTTTTCCCCAAATTGAGACAGTCTATGTTTTAGCTTGTGACTTTATAAGTGGTTTTGAACATTTGGGTTTTTTTTTAATTTTTAATTTTTAGATTTTGTTACATTAGCAAATTAACTAAATTAATTAGTTAATCTTGGTGCTGGATCCAGTGATGTTACCATCCTTATCCCGAAGTTGATTGGCTAAGTAGTCCTTCATTTCCGATTAAAGTGGTAGAGCTCCTACATTTTACTGTGTGTGCTTAGAGAGGAATGGGCTTAAAAGTGGTGGTTTCAATCTCTTTTACCATATGGGCTGGTTTCATCTACCTTGCAGCTTTCCTTGTGGATGGATGTCCCTGATGTTTCTGACAGAGAACTCAAAGGCTTGTTAGTATCTCACTCACTTTAGATAAACTTTAGATGGTGACATTTTCTTTCAGATTAAAATTTATGTTTTACAGTAGTAAATCTAAAGTAATTACAAACAACATTATAAGGTGATACCTGAATTTGAAATTCCTTTTGTGAAAGATTATGTTTGTCTCAGATTGGACCATAAAGATGACAAAAAAATTACAAGGGTTAGAAAGGATTTAGAAATACCTGCAAACTTGGGAGGTAGAAAAAAAAATAAAAAATAATAGCAAACAAAAAGAATAGAAAATAGTCCCCAGTGGCAGCTGAGTAGAAGTTGAGTATTTCTAAAATTGCTTGAAATGTTCACTGTGACTTTGTAGCAATCACTTTTATACTTAATTTCTTCTTCTCTTAGGACATGCTGTACATTTTTATACATTTCTATGTCAGGCACTGAGCGTTTGACACGATAAACACACTTTATTCAACATCATGATTATTTTTACTTGCTAAACAAAGAGGGAGGAAAGAAAAATGTATTTCAAGTTACACTTTTTTTTAAGTTGCAGTGTTCTGTGACATATTAAAGAGTTTCTGGGAAGCAAACCAGTCTTGCTCACTGCACTGCAAGAAAATCTCCAATATCTGCAGTTTTAAAGTCTAACATCCAATCAGAGCAGTAAATGGACTGTTGTATCCATCTCTTTAGCTCAATATGAGGATCTTGTTTTGAATAGCAGCCACTTACTAAAAAATTGTGGAAACATATTTTACAAACTTCGCTACCTTTTAAAAAAACCCAACCAACTATCTTTCATACTTAGGTGTTGTTATTTGCTTACTTCTTTGTCTATATGAACAAGTGGAACCTAATCTCCACAAAGTCAAGTGATGCGTTGGGAACTCTCCTAGCACATACTGACCTTTCCAAGTAATACAATGGGTAGTTACCCTATGCATTAAATTATTATTTAAATGAAGTAATTTTCCTGCTGTTTAATGTGAGGAATATGTTACTCCCTCACATTGTGCTAAAATGGTATGGTGCTAAAAGTATTAGCAGCTTCTTCATAGCTACAGAAACTTTTAAAGTTCAAACATAAATAAAGGTTAGAAAAAGGTGGCTCTTTATGAATCTTCATGCCTGAGAACAGAAGACCATGATATAACAATGTTTATACAGTTTATATCAAAGTTAATGGGATTATACTTTAAAGCACATGTCTAAATATTTTTAGTAATTGAAACTTCTTATTTCAAAATTTTCTATGAATTTCTGCTGGTAGAAATATGTAGTGCTGTGTACAAAAGTGTTTCACCTTCAAGAGTTTTTTGCTCTATGTTGACTAGAACAATAGGTCTAACATTTCAAAAAGGAAAATAGTATATTTATTGTATATTAGCATGACATTCCATGGACCTCAGTCACAGACCGTGGAGAGTCTGTGACTTGGGAAACTTCTTCAATACTCTTTTTCTTATGCTTAAATTAGTTATTGTTTTATTCTTTTTGTTTCTCTCTTACAGGAAAAAATAATCACAGTAATAAAATCTCACTGGATATCAACATTGATGGTAAAACTTTTATTGAGTGCTAGCAAATGTGATCCTAACTTTTGGTGGCAGTAGATAGTCACAAAAATCTTTGCGTTATAAAATTAATCAGTGAATTGGTGAACTTTTTATTAGAAAAACCTGCAGTCAAATTAGTAGATAGAAAAACATCTTCAAATCAAGTATTTGGAAAGGAAGCACTGACTCTCAATGACTTGAAGTTTGTGCTTAGATATGATTGTTTCTGAATTTGAATTCAACTGCTACTGCAAAGGCCATTCACGTACTGTTACAAGATGAAACTGTGTTCGAAGTCAATGAAAAACCAGTTATGACAGAATTATTGTTATAAGCAGCAAGGTAATAACAGCTGTTACCACCATTGTATTGAAGTATTATTGTGGCTGCATAAATTAGCAACAATAGTCTATTCAAAGATATTTTGCCACTAGTATTAAAATTAATCTGTGTGCTTATAAAATTAACTTGAACTGCTCTATCTAGTTCTAATACATTAACAACATTACTGGAATGGCAGCTGACTAAGTGGTGAAATTATCCAAACCCATGTATTTTAAACATGAGAAAAGTTGTCCTAACTTGGTCATGGGAGGATTCCTTCAGTGCTGCACTACACAATTTAAATAGCTACACATATTTCTAAGTCACAGTGCTAATTGTCTGAATCAACTAAAGCCCCATTGCATGAGGTGTGTGGAATAAAACAACAGTAAATCATACAGAGAGGAGAGACAGGAAAAAATACATTAACTGTGACAACTGGACAGAGAGTTCTGGATTTAAAAATCTTTAGTTTTTGATGTTGTGCCAATAAGCAGCTCTTAAATTTTTTTGTATTGTTCCTTTAGAAAAGGAACAGAAAATAATTACCTACCAAGAAATGGGGACTAAAACCATTTCTGACTACTTTTACACAGCTGCTGGGCAAAATGTTTATCAGAGAACTTCAAAACATGCATTGTACAGGACATAAAAAGCAGTTCAGTTTATGCTTTGATTAATTATTTAGTCTATTTCTTCCTCCAGCAAATGTTGACATTTCTTTGAATAGTCCCTTATGTAGTTGTTTAAAAGTGGATATTCCGTAACCATGGCTTTGTAATATGCTCTGAACAATTGCATTTCATGTACTTTCCATGCTATTTTGTGCTTTCATCTAGGGTGCTGAATACATGTTTGACTGAGATTTTTCATGAGGATTTGTTGGCATCATATCTCTTCCCATTTTTAACTTGGCATCATCTGATTTGGCATAATACACTTACTTGACTTAAAGAAATGGAATTCAAAGTAATTCCATGGTGTGTTCCAGCTGTAAGAATTTTCTTTTGTATCCCTTTCTTGAGAAGTAGGATGTTTTTATTAGTATATATTTACCACATTTATTTGTGTGATTGCTAGCAATGAATTTAATAATAATATTAATTATAGTATATAATATTTATATTTTAATATATAATATTTATTATGTAGTATTAATATTATATGGTGTTAAAATTAATTATAATAGTTCTTTTGCACTTCTTGAGTGCCTATATGAATGCATAGCATTGGCAGTGGTTTTGATATGGTTATAAACTAGAAGTAGTACTGGTAAGAAAGTAGAAATAGCATGCTTTTATCTCAAGGCAAGCAAGTGGAAAATACTTAATGCAGAATACTTCATGTATGTATATACAAAAACACTTTGATAAAGGATTATTTATTCAGATGATTTATTACTTCAAAGGTAATCTAGCTGTTACAGAACCCAAATCTTAATTATTGAAAAATTTAGAGTGTTCATCAGACCTCCTGGTTAATATCAATGAAGCCAAACACAAATATTGTCAGAAGCTGGGTTTTAGTCTTGGCTTCAGATGTGAGTCTTTTGATTTGTTTCAAAATATTCTTCCAATTGTAAGCCAATTTTTTTTTCAGCCTGCTAGCTAATAGAAGTACAGAAATGAGAACAGTGATCTGCCTGCTCTTAATAGTCTCTTTTTTCACTACTGCTTCTGTATGTTTTAAGACTAATGACATCTTTGAATTTCTTACTGAGTTATAAGCCATGGTAGAGATGTAAATTCATAATCTGTGTTGTTCATTGTCTATGATAGTGAAATACTTACCTGTGTCTCTGGCTATCCTGCATGATTTTCTTACAAATATTGAACACATATTTCTTTCCAGGTTCTATTGGAAGCAAACAGTGGCCTCTTAGAAAGCCAGTGTTTACAAATACAAACCCTAATAGAATGCATATTTTCTGGAAGCTGACTGTTACCTGGGATACTAGGCTGACAAATCATGACATATTATTGCAATGGATTTTATTCAGTACTTGTTAGAAGAAACTACTGAAAAGGTACTTATTGTCAATAACACTTCCAGAAGAATAAAAAATACATTGTTGCTAAGAACAGTAAAATGTAAGATATGAATGGTTAAACAGCTGAGAAAATCAGAAATAATGGAAATACTTGTACACAGATGTCAGCACTCATGCAACTACAGTTGATAGTAACATTGTAGGGTATAGTGATATGGCAATGGTGACAGGAGCACATGCACTGAAGTAGGTGTAAGTATTTGCCAGGCAAGAAAGCACTAAGGTATACTTCATGTAATAGGACTTATTGGAAATTTACATTTTGGCGCACTGTAATGAAATAAACATGTAGTAGGTTAAGTAACTAGTTTGGTCAAGATTATGGAAATTTACATTTTGGTGCACTGTAATGAAATAAACATGTAGTAGGTTAAGTAACTAGTTTGGTCAAGATTATGGTCAAACATGACAAGGGTATTTATGTTGAATAATGTTTTGCCAATGAGATATTAATGATGAGATACAGTATTACCAGGAAAAAATGTTACTGATTTTTACATTCATTTGTTTCTTCCCAGAAAGGCATTAGAAAGGATATATTACTTTGACACTGGTAGTGTTTGAAATTCTCAGATAGCTAGCAACCTTGTACCAGGAAAAAGGGTTATTACTTGAGGTTCAGCTTCTGGTATGAAATTGTGGTACTAGAGAAGAATGAGCTTTGATTAAATCATTACTGATGGGTTCAATTTAAATGAATTGTAAGAAACAGTAAAAATACTTTCACTAGAACTGGTTACTCAGATTAAGGAACTAATTGGGATTAGTGCATTGGACAAGCAATTTGAGAATTGGAAAGCAAAATCTACTGGAATTCTGTAAGATTAAGTGCTTATTCTCAGTAATCTGATTTTTTAAAGGGAGCACATACAATGCTAAAATAGACAAATTCCAAATCCCTTAGTGTGTATACATAAAGACAATACTCATTACCAAAAAATGTTTTTTTTAGAGACCCAAACTCAGAGCCCTAATTAATTCTCAAAACCAGGAGATATTATAAATGAATGGAATTAGACCTGCAAGTTTTAAAACCAGTAGTTACAGTTCTTTAGCTCTACAGACAATGAAATAACAAACAAAGAAAAGATGTGATAATATACCAGGAGTGGCATAAAATATTTAAGATTATCTCTCAAAGTCAAGTGACTATCAAGTCCTATCTTCAATAAGGTGTTTATTTTTTCACAGGAGAGAACTGAAGTGTGTAATATCAATCACAGCAGTTACACTTAAGAGACTGGGGAGGGAATCAGTTATCTGGATTAACACAAACTGAAAACATGTCATCAGTAGCATTCAACACTTCATAATCAATGTTGAAGGACATTACCATTATGGATGTGGAATTTTAATAAAGAGAGAATATATTTAAAATGCAACATGGATTTACTAAAACCATCTGATTGCATAAAAATTTGTTAGTATATAATTCAAGGCATGGAAGAAATAGTAGATCTTGTCTAGCTACACTTTATGAACAGATGTTGTTATCATTTCACATGTTGTTGTAAACAAATTGTAAACAAAACCAGCAAGATTAATTTATGTGTTTTCTGCAAACAGAGGGTGCTTGGAGTTCTGGTTTTGTGCTTCTGCCACACTCCCACTTCACTTCACTTTCTTCTTCTTTCTTCTTTCACTTCACTTTCTTCTTCTTCTTTTGGACTCCAACTTCACTTCTTTCATGTCTGTGCTGTGGAGAGGACACACATTTTGCTCATATCTCCATATGTTTTTGTGTGTATGTCCTTTTATGTAGGTTTTTTTCTGTAGGGGGTGAATTAAATGCCTTCTTGCCTTTTCTAAGCCCTGATTGAGTTAGTTTTGTTTTTCATCTGCAGTTCAAAAGTGTGGGTTTTTTTAAACCTTCTCTGTATTATTTCTATTTCTGCTCAGCAGTACCTTAGCTAAACTATTTGGCTAATATTGTTATTCGGGTGTATAACCCATGACACGACTCATTCCATATAGAAAACTGTTAATGAAGATGGAGAATTGTAGAAGTATCATGAAAAAGAATTGAAAAGAAAAAAAGACCAGTGAAAAGAGCGTAAGTAATATTTTAATCATGAAAATAGATAAGGAAGAAGTCAAAAGCAGATTTTTTCATGGACTGGTGTTTTTGGACAGATTTAGTACAATAATTTCATTAATCATTATAAAAAAAACAAGAAAACTGATATGATTTCTAATGTCAAAATTGGAAGGAATCAACAGTACAGCAAATCAATAAGAAAACAAAACAAATGACGAGGAAGTGTGCCTTAAGATAAAGTACAAAAGGCAACTGTGCAAGTTTATGTCATTTCACAGTAATTTCAGCCGTAACCTTGAATTAGAAATCATGGCTGTGGAGAACAACCTGAGTAATTAGCTACTAATTTCTGTCATTGTGATGGGACTAGAAATCTTGTAGACTTGAGTTACTTGACTTGTAAACCTTGAAGACTAAGTTCATGAATTCTGTCCATGCTAGGTGGACTTATGAAGGTTCTTTTAGTGAGACTTCCAGGTACAAAAGTAAGGTGATCATGCCCAAGGGTTATGCTTCAATTAATCAACACAGCTTTATTGTTTAACAACATGTAATAGAAAGAAAGACTGAGGGAGAAAAAGGGAAAAGGGAAGAGTAGAGTAAAGAAGGAAGGAGAACATAGCTATTACTGTAAGGTCACAGGTATCCCCAGGTCTCCAAGTCCCAGCAGTGTCCAGACAATCTTTTGATTTCTTGGCCATCCTTGGTGGGAGAATCTTCCAATTGTTTTGCTAAGAAGCCATCATTTTATGCCAAACAGTACACTTTGCCCCTCCAACTCTGTCCCATGGGGTAGTGTTTGGAGAACATCTTATAGTGAATTCTTTATTCTTGTTGCTGATATGTGCAAAGAGATCTCGTAAGCCATCTGGCTACTTTTATGGTGCTCCCAAGCTCAGCATGGCCAAAGTGCCACTCTGTTGTCTCAAATCTCAGTTAAATGATTAGTTTTCTGCAGCTGAGCTAAACTTAGCCAAAATCTCTTGGTTGTTGTTGTCGAGCTGGTGCAGTCAATCTTTCTAGACACAGCTATGCAGATTTTGAGATAGCGTACCACCTGATTTGGGGGGCTGCACTCCACACAGTCATCCCATCCTGATAACGACCACATAAAATTCCAATTAAAAGTTTTACAGAAGTTTATGATTGTTAGAAAAGCAAAGAACGAGAATCTTTAGGTACACAAAAATAAATTCCTTGAAGATGTAGTTTAATTGTCATATGTGGGGCCACATTCAATATTTCAACAAGGCCATTAAAGTTATATGAGTGTGTCTCTGTTGGGAGAATAAATTGATGCTAATATTTTTCACAGTATTAATTGTTCAAATAGAAAATGTATGTTACCTTAAGCCCAAATAAGATAAAAATAACAGGGGTGTACTTCCAACACTGCTCTTCATTCTGAAAAATCTATATTGCTTCCTATCTATTTCTTCTTTCAGACACACTAACATCTCTAACTAGCAGTATACCTTAGCTCAGATTTTTGTTTAAGGGTTATTCTTACTACCTTTCACAATGTGTACCTAAGTACAGTATCCTACTAATACTGGAGAACAATTCTGGATAAATTTACTGTATTGAGAACAAAAGCAACATGCTATTTCCAGTCAAGTTCTAACAAATTACTAAACCACACATAATAGAATCTGTGCTGTATATAAGTGTCTTTCTAGCTTGTATAATCCTCCTTCACTTCGTTTTGAGTAGAAATAGTGCTTTGAGGAGCTAAAGGGATCCTTTATCAGAATACTTCTTTTACAGTCACAATACCCTCTGATTAGCAACAAATAACAAAAGAAACACAGTCAGGGTACACAATTTGTTGTGCTATTGTTTTAATATGTTGGCTGCTGTGTGATGTTTAAGCAACAGAATTCAGCATATTTCTTTCTGTTAAACAGGCCTAGTTCTGGCTGAAGGGACCCAAGCAAGAACAATAGCTCAAGAATGATACCTATATTATTTTTTTTATTTTTCGGAGAAAGGGATACACTCAATACATGCAATGAAGCTTCTAGCAAATAAGGACCAATGGGAGGCACTGCTTGAGACTACAGTTCTCCATAGATACCATAACAGTAATTATGGGCAAGAACTGAGTAAAAATCTGGACTGCGAACAGGTTCAGTATATTTACAGGAGTTAATACCTGTATAGTACATTTCTTACCTGCTTCCTGTAACAGTGGCTTTATACCAAATGTGACAACATTCTCATCTTAGGAAGGTCACAAATTTAAAACACAGATCATTGTTTTATCCATCTCTTCCAATAGTTCTCCAAAAATGTGAGTTCCCTCCTTTTACTGGTGCAGTATGAGCTCAAGCACAGAAATCCATGGTACGAAGCCTATGGTTAAAAATGATTAATCTTTTACAAAAAATGTTGCCTGGTATTTCCTGTTATCTGCTACCTTTCTTAACAGTGCTTACTAATCAACATTTAGGAAAGTGGTGACTTTTAATTCTGTATCCTCAGTTTATTTATCTGAAAATAAATCTTAAAATCAATAGCTGGATCTTTTGTAAGTAACAATCCCAGAAAACCCACAAGAAAATGTAGCAGAGAGAAGCTGCAGCAGACCAGCTCATGCTGCTATCTGTAGTAAAATTTGGCACCAAGGGTCCCTGAATTTGCTTCCTGAGGAGGGCAGTGAAAAAGGATGGTGTCATACTCTCTGAGAACATGTCAGCTCTCACAAGAGACTGATGAGGATTCAGTGGGTACTTTAAAAGGCTGAAACTACAGGCAGTCACCAAGAGAAGCTGCAGCAGACTGGCTCCAATAATCTCTGTCAGTACTAAATATTAGCACCAAGCGTGTCCAAATTTGCTTACTGAGGAAGGGATTGTTGAAGGAGGGGGTAAGTGCAGTCCCTGCAGAGCCTAGGATTTTCACATGAGTTTGATGAGTCTTATGAGAGAATATTAAAAGTTTGTAAAGGAACCAATAGCCTGTGATAACACCTTCCACATCCCGCTCCTCTGTTAAAACAGTTGCAGCTTCAGTGAGGGTGAATTTGCATAGGGGAAGGAAGGGGGTGGCACTGAAATCTTATTGTAAGTCCACAGCTGTGAGTAGGAGCTCTACAAAAATGGTAGTTACTACACCACGACATCACTGCCCCTTCTAGGACTGCCCCAATGATGTCTAATCTATCACTCAGACAGACTTGGTAACAAAGGAAACAACATTGCAAGTGGCCCAGTCCCTCCCATTGACCCACTCTGACCCAGAATAATGATAAGTTCCTGCCCAAGGTGTGACCATGTTCATGACCTGTTGCACCAGGAGGCAGGGTTGCAAGCACTAGTCAGTAGGCTGCACAATACTGGTAATGCTGAGACAGAGATGATATTGCCAGGACACTTTTCAACATCTTTGATAGGTCATACAAAACAGCAAAGGCGCATGAGAACTAGAAGAATGCCAGTCAGTCTAGTTTTCAAGAAGAGCAAGAAGGATGAACTGGGAATTGACAGGACTGTTAATCTCACTTCTGTCTCTGGAAAGATGATGGAACAAATTCTTTTGGATGTCATCTTCAGACATCTGGAGGAAAAGAAATTTATTGGGAGCAGACTGCATGGATTCATCAAGGGCAAATCATGGTTGATTAATGTAATAGCTTTTTGCGCTGTCATGTCAGGCTGGGTAGATGAAGGGAGAGCCGTGGATGTTGTCAACCATGACTTCAGCAAGACCCTCAAATGTCTCCTGGAACATCCATATTTTGAAAATCAAGGCAGATTGGAATGTAGGTTTGGAGCAGACACAGTAGCTGAGGACAGAAGACAATTGTCATTCTGCAAATATTTTTTCTATGTTACATATAAGTCTCAATAAGATTTGCATTACAGCATGAAGAGTTGTCCATATCTCTTGTAAACAAGACCTTAGTAGCACTAAGAAAATAAAACAAAGCAGTTAGTAAGAATGAAATAAAAAAAATAGATTTACCATATGATGTAAAGTATGAAGACCTATTTCAAGTAACTAATTAATTTGTGTAAGTGTGGGTTCTTTTTCCCAAAGATGACTAAAAGTATAATTCCCTAGCACTCAGGCAAACACATTTCCAAATTCAGTATTTTCCTCCAGAGTACCAGAGCAGTTGAGACTGAGCCCTGGAGATGAGGAAAAAGTCTGGAGAGAAGAAAACTCCTCCAGTAGAGGATGACCAGGTTAGAAAAATCTACGCTAAACTGGGCACCCATGGGTCCCAATGGGGTGTAGTCTGCATGGATTCATCAAAGAGAAATCATGGTTGATTAATCTAATAGCTTTTTGTGCTGCCATGTCAGGCTGGGTAGATGAAGGGAGAGCAGTGGATGTTGTCAACCATGACTTCAGCAAGACCCTCAAATGTCTCCTGGAACATCCATATTTTGAAAATCATGGCACATTGGAAAAGTCATGGAGTGTGGTTGAATGAGTGGATGGCAACGTGGTTCAAGAGCTGGTTGTGTAACAGAGCTCAGGGAGTTGTTATCAATGATGCATGGTTGAGTTGGAAACCTGTGAGCAGGGGTGTTTCCCCATGGGTCAGTACTGGGTTTGATCGTGTTCAGCACACTCATCAATGATCTGGACAAGGTGACAGACTCTACAGATAATACAATAGAAGAAGGAATGGCTGACTTATCAGAAGGCCTTGCTGCTGGCCAATGTGATCTGGACAGTCTAGAGAACTGGGTTCCACAGGAGCAAATTTAGGGTCCGGCACCTGGGGAGGAACATCCCTATGCATCAGTTAAGGGTAGACCGTTTGGAGAGTAGCCTTGGAGAGAAAGGTCTTGAAGTCCTGGTAGGCAGTAAGCTGATCATGACTCGACATGGTGCCCTTGCTGCCAAGAGGGCCAATGGTATTCTGGGGTGCATGAAGAGGTATGTGGCTAGTAGATGTAGAAAAGGTGACCTCCTGCTTTGTTTTGCCCTGGGGAGGGCACATCTGGAGTACTGTGTCCAGTTCTGGGTTCCCCACTTCTAAAGAGACAAGGAACTAATGGAGAGAGTCCAGTGGAGGGCAAAGAAGATGACTGGGACCTGCAGCACCCCTCTTGTTGAGAAAAGGTTGTGAGAGCGGGGACTGTTTAGTATTGAGAAGAGAATGAGAAGAATGAGACCTGATCCATGTCTATAAATACCTGAAGTGTGGCTGTAGGGAGGAGGGTAGCAGAGTGCTTTAACTTGTGCCCAGAGACAGGGCAAGCAGCAATAAGCACAAGCTGGAAGACAAGAACTCTCACTTAGAAATAAGGAAAGACTTCACCATTTGAGTCACAAAGCTGCACAGTGAGGTTGTGGAGTCCCATTTTGTCCAGGGAATATTTTCATGTACTAATTTTTCTTCCAGAATCCAATATTGGTGTTTTCCTCTGTTTTTTCCAAAGTACGTTTCTCACTTGCTGCCTTTGTATGTCAGAACACCTCCCTGTAATACACCTTAGCTGTACTGTAAGATGAACACATAGACTGTACTGAAAGATTAGAAGGATACAATTCCAGAAATCAGAGGACGTTAAAGAAAGAACACACTTTTTTCCCCCTTTCAAATATTTTTAAAAATTAAGTTTAAATTAATTTATCCATACTGCTAAGTTACTTCTAACTCCAGTTCATTAATTTCTATTAATTTGAGTCACATACATTGGCTGCAATGTGCTTTAGGCAGTTTTACTCTGGTGAGGAGATTGGCCTTGATGATCTACTGAGATCCATTCCAACTCTGATAATGCTGTGAGTTTGTTGGCAAATATGTTCCAAAGCTCCTCTCTTTGTTTCTTTAATCAGAAAGCTTGCCAAGCTTGGCAATTCTTATGTATTCTTTCCCAAGTACGTCATGGAAAAAGTATAGAATCGCAATAGATTGCAATAGTTTGGTATGAATGCTTTCCTTATGGATCCAGCTAGTGAAATGTTTTTCTCCAGTGTTGAAAAGTCTTTCAAACGCAAAATCTTGGATCTGTTTTTTTGTTTAGTGGCAGGACTTTTTCATTCTGTGGGCCTTTAAAGTCTGCATTATGCAGGGCTGAGTAGTAGCTTGATTCTGTGTGCAGAGATGCTTGAGACCTTTTGTTGTATGGTTTCGATATCAAAGCCCAGTCGGCTAAGGCTCCAGAGGAAGTCAGGTAAAAGAGAAGCCTGTCTTGGCTGATAAGGACTGGGTTAGGGATTTGTTGAACAGAATGTTCATAAATCCATGGGGCCTGATGGGATGCATTAGCATGAGCTAAAGGAAATGGTGGAAGTCATTGCTAAGCCACTCTCCGACATCTTTTCTAAGTCATGGGGATCAGGAGAGGTGCCTAGACACTGGAGGTTAGCAAATATCACTCCAATCTTCAAGAAGGTAACAAGGAGGACCCAGGTAACTATAGACCAGCCAGCCTCAGCTCCATCTTGGGAAAGGTGATGGAACAGTTTGTCTTGGATGCTGTCTCTAGACACATCAGGGACAAGAGGGCCATTAGGGACAATCAGTATGGCTTCACCGAGGGGAAGTCATGCTTGACTAACTTGATAGCCTTTTATGAGGGCATAACCAGGTGGATAGATGATGACAGAGCAGTGGATGTGGTCTATTTTGATTTCTGTAAGGCATTTGACACAGTCTCACAGAGCATCCTTACAGCCAAACTGAGGCAGTGTGCACTGGATGGTTGAGTAGTGAGGTGGANATTCAGCGAGACCTGGACAGGCTAGAGAGCTGGGCAGAGAGAAATTTAATGAAGTACACAACAAGGGTAAGTGTAGATTCTTGCATCTGGGCAAGAATAAACCCAGGTACCAGTGTAGGTTGGGGACTGACCTGTTGGAGAGCAGTGTAGGAGAAAGGAACCTGGGGTCCTAGTGGCCAGCAAGATGACTATGACCCAGCAATGTGCTTTTGTGTCCAAGAGGGCCAACAACATCCTGAGGTGTATCAGAAGGGGAGTGGTTAGCAGATTGGGAGAGGTTCTTCTTCCTATCTACTGTTTACTACTGAGACTGCATCTAGATTTTTTGTCCAGTTCTGGGCCTCTCAGTTCAAGAAGGACATGGAGCTGCTGGAGGGTGTGCAGCATAGAGCAATGAAGGTAATTAAGGAAGTAGAACATGTCTCTTATGAGGAAAGGCTGAGGGAGCTGGGTCTCTTGAGCTTGGAGAAGAGAAAGTGTGGCGTGACCTCATTCATGTCTATAAATCTGTGAGGAGTGGGTGTCAGGAGAATGGTGCCAAGATCTTCTCAAGATCATCTGGTGATAGAAGAAGGGGCAAAGGGGCATTCCCTAATGATTCTATGATTCTATGATTTTATGATTGCTCCTAGCTTTTAAGATTAGTGGTTTGGCCAATCCCATCTTGAAAAAATCCATCTTTATTCACATACACAAAAAAGCAGAATGTCTGAAATGTTAATCCATGGTACATCAGTAAGTTGCCATTCTTAGACTCTTTTCTATTCTTCGGTTGGAATAATTACCATATTTAAAACATTGAATAGCAGAGAACATGTACCTTAATGCCAAGTAAATTTGCTGCGATGATTGGTTTCACGAAGAGAAACACATAAATTCAGAGTGCTAGAAAGTTGTCTGCTATGCTATACAAAACTGCAATGCAATGTCTAGAACAGACTATAGTGTTTCCAATATGGCTTTTGATGTGTGGATGGGATTTTCTCTACTATGTAAAATTTGCTTTTTCTCAGAAGGCTTATTTGAAATTACTGAACTAACAAAAAGTAAGCAGCTTTTAACTTATTTGCATGTATTTAATTAATTACAGAAGAATGCTAATTAAATTATAAAACCTGTTCCTTAAATCCAGAAGACATTGAATAATTAAACAAAATCCTTTTGCAGTGAATAATACCAGTTAGCAGCTGTGATTCTGTGCTAGATTTGTGATGCAGAAAACAAACAGGGGAAAAAAAAGGTAAAACTGTATCTTTGTAATGTATCTGTGAGACTATGTGGGCATTCTGCATGAAAAATATCAGTAGATTAATGTGGATGTTTTTCAAAGCTAATGAAATTGAAGTGCGTCATTTCTCATGATGCGTGGCTAATTACAGAACAGTAGAGTTGGATAGATAAGAAGTACTCAGTGCTGTAAGGACAATCAATATAGAGAAAATAATTTCAGTAGTAGTCCTGGATCTTAAGATATGCTTAAATAAATAATGATACTATATAATAACCTTCACATCATTGACAACATTCAAATTGGTATTCTCTTACAGGCTGAAACATATTGAGTATAGGAATTTTGTGTATGGATAAGTGGTGGGGAGGCTTTGATTTTAATATTTTTGAGATCTGATAAGTATTTCAGCTATGAGAGTTTACCTTTCAAAAGGCTGTAATATAACTTTTGAAAATAAAGTTTTGCCTTTATATAGAGAGTACAGAGTCACAGTTCTGAACTGACTTTATAAAATACATGGGATCCATGAGATGTTTTAGTGCCATGGATATTTTGGGAGTATAATCATACATGCATTTTCAAACCTTGTCAAGAATCCTGAAGTATTCACATTTTGCCATAAAATTTCATGTGAGTTTCTGCACGAAATTGTAGGGTTAGACCCAGTAAGAAATCCGTTGCTTTTTAGAATAAAATATTGCTACTTTTTAATGAGAGTACTAGTCAATATTTCATATATCTTCTACAGTTTCCACATCAATTCAGCTGTTGTGTAGCTGGCTAAGCAGATGGTATGAAGAACCATCCATGCCATAAACAGCAAGGGATGTGATTTAAAACACTCTCACTATGATAATCATCACCTATTTTGTAGGAGAAAACCTTTAATGACAGCTGTGATTAGAAGAATTTAGGCTGCAGTATTTACAGATTGTCTTCTTAAAGACTGATAGGAAAATATTATAAACTACTGCCCAACATTGTTTCTATTACATCAATTGTATGTGATATTATTGAAGGATGGAATGGAGAATGGATTTGAATAAATGGTTTGGAATCACTGGACATAGAATCATATAATCCTGACAGCTGTAAAGGACCTCTAGGATCATCAAGCCCAGCCCTCATTGCAACATCTCTCTAACCCCTAGACCATGGTCTCAAATGCTATACCTACTAGTTTTTTAAATATCTCCAGACTCCACCACCTTCTTGGACAGTGCCCAACCACTCTCTCAGTGAAGAACTTCTTCCTAGTGACCAATCTAAACCTCCCCTGACACAACTTGGGACCATTTCCTCTTGTTCTATCATTAGTAATTTGGGAGAAGAGAGCAGCTCATTTTAGCTAGTTGTAGAGAGAGATAAGGTCTTATCCCAGCCTCCTCTTCTGTGAACTAAACAGCCCCAGCTCCCTCAGCTGCTCCTCATAAGGTCTGTTGTCTAGACTTCTCACCAGCCTTGCTATACTTCCCTGGACCCACTCCAGCACCTCAATGTCCTTCTTATACTGTAGTGCCCAAAACTGCACACTATAGTCAATGTTATTCCAAAGGTGGTAGACTCTCGTCTTTCTCCTAAGTTGCAACAGAAGATCAGCCAGGCCAGTCGTTTCCCCTGCCAATTTGTCTTACAATGCATGGGGACAGCCTGCTGCTGTGCCTTTAAGAGCTCCTTCTTGAAGAAAGTCCAGCCTTCCTGCACCCCCTTTTCCTCCAGGACTGTACCCCAAGGGACTTTCTCAACCAGTGTTCTGGTTCATGGTAATCATTCTGCTGCTCCTCCTCTTTACTTTTCCAAGTATTGAGAATTCCATCATTGCATGATCACTAAGCCCAAGATGACCAGAGACCACCGCATCACCCACCAGTCCTTCCCTATTTGTAAATAACAAGTCCAGCAAGGTCCTTCCTCTGGTGGATATGCTCACCAGCTGGCTCAGAAGGTTGTCTTTCACATATGCCATGAACCTCCTGGAGTGTTTCCTCTCGGTGTTATTGTATTTCCAGAAGATGTCTGGCAAGATGAGGTCCTTCACAAGAACAAGGGCTTGTGATTTTGTGCCTTCTGCTAGTAGTTTGTGGAACAACTCATTAACCTCCTCATCCTGGTCAGGTGTTTTATAACAGCCTCCCAAGAGAATATCCACCTCACAACATGTTCATGAGTCAGTGAAAGTTTAGTATCATACTTAGTCTGGACAATTTTTTCATGCGCAGTCTGTTAGGAACCACTATGTACTTTTCTTAGTTGGCATTCTTTATTTCGCATATGGAAAGCCATGACAGCTGCTCAGGATTAATAATGAGTCTTCCTAAGCAGACCAAATACATTATGCATACTTTTTCAGATCTTGTTAGAAGTTTGCCACACAACATCCATTAGAAACATGTGGCTGATCTTATAAAGAATGCAGAAACTTCTTTTTGGAAACAAATGTATTGCAGGCAAGCATGCCCACATCCATGACTGCCATTTTGTCACGGTGCAAAAACAGTAAACAACTGTGTACTCTGTCTTCTATCAACAAAACATAGTTCTCTAAATTTCAGGTACATGCTATGTGTGAGAAGAGATTTTTCTTTGCTTTTCTTCCTGTTGTAGCTCTTCTACAGGTATTTCACCAACTGAGACACAAAACTGAGTGGAAATTGTGAAAATGTAAGCTTGTTTCAGGCTTTTATGCAAGAAGACATGAAATTTTATTTTCTTCCTTATTAAAAGCTTAAAAGCATTTAAAAATAGTTACAATTCAATAGGCTGGTTGCAGTTTGTTTTGAAAGATGTAACCAAGTATATATACTCAAAATGGAGGCTGTAATCTAATGCATTTCACAAAATAAGATTAGAATGCTAGTCCAACCTATATTTAGTTTTGTTTTCAGGTATTTTAGAAGTACTGAATTATTAAGGATACACTGTCATGTGTAGTATTTTTTCCCATTCCAGGTAGTGGTCTCAATTTAAAATGGATTGATTGTTGTTCCTTGTTAACGTTCTTCAAATCTTGTACTAGAAAACAATGTGAAGGAGACTGAAACAAACATGATGTTTAGCTTCTGCGTTGTGTGCTTTCTCTGAGAGTCTGTACATATGCCCTTCACACAATGAGGTGTCTTTCTGTTGCAATTGCTATGATCTGGAAAATGATAGCTTGTGTGTCTTGGCTAATGACTAGGAACTTGTAAAGTCTTGGGGACTCTGCAATGATCAGTCTCTAGCCTAGTTTATAATACCTGGTTATGGGAACTAGAAACTCGGACCTGTTGACATAGACTGCATATGCGTCACAAAATGGACTTTTAAATATCTGAAAAACCCCCTCAGTTCAAGAAGGACATTGAGCTGCTGGAGGGTGTCCAGTGTAGAGCAACAAAGATGAAGTGTCTTGGTTTGGGAAGACAGGTATTAAATTCTTTCAATTTAAGGGCCTTCAGGCAAGAGATTTGGGAAAAAGGAACAACAATTCTTTATTAAGAACACTAAGGAAATAACCCAACCGTACACCCCAAACAACCAGTCAGAATATAAAGTGTCCTAGGAGTTCCGACAGAGCAGAATAAAACCTGTCCCAATTTCAGTCTCTCCGGGATCGGCGACGGGGGGGGGCAGTGGTGAGAGTTCCTCGGCTCCTCGGTGGCNTTCAGTGTCCTGCCACTGCTGTGAAGTCTCTCACAATGGGCAGGAGATGGGGGTCTTCATGACTCGTTAAAGATACTTAAAGGAAAAAATATAATTCCTTTTTTCTGACTCTCGGTATGTGCCCAGTGGCACGGCCCTTCCTGCTTCCCTCCCTGCTTCCCGATACCAGGTAAATTTTTCACAATGGGAGGAGATGGGGTCATCAGGGGGGTACTTAACGATATTTAACCTCGCCTGGTTTTAACAATCAAGCCGGTACCGAGGCATTCACTCCCCCACCCTCCTGAAGTTACCAAAATAAAACCATACAGCTTCCCAATTGCTTTTCAACAGATGAAAATAGAATACAAACTTCTTGCTTCTATAACCCAGGACATGAAGGAAGTAAAATGCCTCCCTTATGAGGAAAGGCTGAGGGAACTGGGTCTCTTTAGCTTGGAGGAGATTGAGGGGTGACCTCATTAATGTCTACAAATATGTGAGGGTTGGGTGTCAGGAGGATGGAGCCAGGCTCTTCTCAAGGTCATCTGGTGACAGGAAAAGGGGCAATGGGTGCAAGATGGAACAGAGGAGATTCCATATAAGTGCCATAAGGAACTTCTTCTCAGTGAGGGTAACAGAATATTGGCACAGGCTGCCCAGGGGAGTTTGGAGTCTCCTTACCTGAAGAAGATCAAGACCCGCCTGGTTATGTTCCTGTGCAACTTGGTCTAGGTGATCCTGCTGTGGCAAGGGTCTTGGACTAGATGATCTTTCTAGGTCCCTTCCAATCCCTAATGATTCTATGATTTTATGATTCTATGTAAGCCTCACAGCCATTGCTAAGGAGCAGTTAGATCTTTGGCAAATGAGCTGACAGATCTACTGCAACAAGTTGTGAGATGGCTAAGTTTCAGATAAGTTGAATATCTGGCTTAATACACTCAGATGAGTTTATGGCCCAGGTTGTATGTTCTGCTTGTAGTATTGCAAGTCACAAGATGTTCCTCAAAAAGAAGTAAGGTTACAAACAGCTGTCCACGAAAACTAGATAAAGACATTTAAAGAAGCTTGTTTATTGATTGACTTTGTGTAATAGGAAGCAATAGACTCATCTTTTTCCATAAAGTCTCCTTGTACTCTGATTTTAATCCATACCCTAATTTTATCTTGTTCATTATATTGGTTTTTGTTATGTCCTGCAATTAGTGAAGTCTTCATTTCTGATTAATTCTGTGTTATTGAAACAGAGGAAGAAATAAGTTTTTGTATTATGATTATATCTCTTCCACATTTAGCATTTGTTCTCCAGGTCTTCCTGGCTTTGGAGCCTGTAACAGTAGGATACAACTTTGTGTCCCAGAAGTGTTGTAAACTGTTAATAACTTCTGTTACATGTGATTGTAACGGTTGTAGTGGCTTTTTTTTCTTTAAAATGATCACCACAAAAGCTAGTAATTTAAAATATAATTTCAAATGGTACAGTATTATGTTTCTTTAGGAAACATTTTGAATTGCACAAAATCAATATATTTAACTTCACACCTATGACAGTAATTAAGAAAACTACTGATGCAAATTCCAAATTTAGAAATAAATATAGATCAGTGAATAAATGCAAACTGATAAAGTAGAATCACTATTTCATGCAGTGACTGAGAAAGGACGATGTACAAAATGTGAGCAAAGCTAAAAGAGGCAGAGCAGAGAGACCAAAAACCACAGAAGAAATTGAATAATATTTGAGTCTGAGTGACCACTGGCATAATTTGATTTGTACAGAGCACAAAGTGTAGACTCAACCATTCCAATGTTCTTCAGAGCAGTGCACTGTTTCTGTGATTTGTTAATGATTCTTCCTCATGCTGCAATTACTTTCCACTGAGGACATTTCTGATGCCAGGCTGGATTGGTCAAGCATTGGAGAAACTTTTGCCAACTATGCTGGGATTCTGAGCCAGATGGATTCACTCAGACAAATGCAAATAATTCGAGGCTGTCTTCTTCTGATCTGCATTATGTTCAGAATTCAGTGTTAGTACCTCGTCTTTTAGTTTTAAGTTTTTAATACTATTTTCCCTTGCATTTCTCTGCAGAGGGCACCACCTAATGACTGCCTAATGCCTTATAATTCCCAAGTTGTATTGCATTAAAAGTAACATGTAGCAAAAAGGGAGCAGAGCTACAGGATGAGCTGGAGAAGTACTTTATTCTGTCCTATCTTAGGTTACTTTCTGGAGTGTTTTATTATTTTGATTAGCTCTAACTTAAAATCTTGAAGTATTTTTCTTATGGAGTGGCAGAGGGAAAAGGAGACTCAAGGGAACTGTTTAGTTTGAAATTGGTGAATTTCTTGCCTGACGACTTGAAGATTGAGTCACTCATTTTGAGCTCTTTGTTCTGTTTGAAATTCCAAACTGATTCTTTTCAAACCAGTATGACTGGTTTGGAGCTTCCAATTTCTGGAATCCTATTTCTGGATACTAGAGGAGTCTTTTTTGTTTTGTCGGGTTTTTTGTTTGGAGAGCAAGCACATGATACTGATATGAGCATGGCAACCATTTTGCCCTGGGAATTTGGTGAACGGAGAGAGAATGGAAATTTTGGAACCTGAGAAACCAGTGAAAGAAAGGTTTTGTCTGCAATCCATTGTTTCCTGAAATTGAGAGCTTTTTCCATGTATATGGGCATAGGAATTTGCACTCTGGAAATAGCAGAGTGACTTGTAAACATATGGAACTGGCATTTAAATGATCTGCTGGCATTGAGGAATGTATGCATGGACTAAAACATGGACATCATGTTTCCACAAGTCAAGTAACTGCTGGGGAATTCTTCTCCCTGAGGTAATAGCTCAGACCATTTATGAAGGAACATGTGATTAATCACTTTATGTCTTTGTGTTGGGTTTTTTTCTATTGTGTAAATGAAATATGTTTTCTTGTCTTCTACCCTAAATTGGGCTGGTCATTGTTTTTTGTCTGTAACTTTTATATGTGGTTTTGAACCCTCCTTGTTATGTTTCTGTTTTGGCCCATTAGCCCATTAATTATATGAATTGGTTGATCTTGTCTTAGACATGATCAAATGGTAACATAAATGGTAAGCCAGTCAGGAGCTGAGACAAACCCTTGAAAAGAGCCTACAGTGATATTGATGACCTTCTATATGTATTTATGTTAGCAAAGTTTCTGGACAGGACTTTGGAATCTGCTTAAAAATGCTTGCAATAGCTTTGCAACAACACTTAATAAGTCTAAGCTGATTTTTTTCTGAGGCACTTGAATTGCAAATTACTGATCCAAGGTCTTATAGCCTTGAAGTTCAAGTCAGATTATCTGCGAATATTAGAACACGAACATGTGAGGCAGCCTTTGCAAGCTTTAAGATCAAAGAGTCAGTGTATAACCTTCAGAATAATATCATTCTGCCAGTCAAGCAACCATAAGAAGGCTGGAAAAGTTCAAGCTTTCAAGAAAACTTTAGAACTCATTTTGTGTAAAAAGGATTTTGACCACAGAAAACTTGTATGCAACAAAGCAAGTTCTTTACCTTCAAGAAATAACATTATCTTCCTTTGTAATGAATCAGAAAGAAAAAAAAAATCCCTAAATTTACAGAAATTCTACTTTTAGATTTATCTTTTCAGACTTGGGTTTCCTAGCCTGAATGATCTTAGAAGTTGTGCTTTGTAACATCTTTTGTCTATGTTGAAATGGAGCAGCTTTATATATATATAATCCAAGCTTTGAATTCCTTATATCTGTCCAATAAAACATTAATAGTTCCAGTCGAGTCCATGGATTTACTTGTTTGTTTTACTGCAGATGCAGAAATACTGCTCTAGGTCCATGTAGTAGAGCTCAAAAGCATTCAACAACCAAGCATCATGACAATGCTACTTATTTTGTTAAAGTTTCTTATTGAAATTGAAGTAACCAAAGGCAGACATATGCTTTGAATGGAGGATGACTCATATTTTCACTTGCAGAATTGTCTGACTTTGTGGGATTATCTATGTAAAAATAATCTTCATTATGTTACTGTTCCCAACTGAATTTTACTGCTAGATTTCCATCTGATTTCATTTTTGTTGACTTATTCTAGCTAAGGCTTTTACTTTTCAGACTTGTTCTAAAAGTCAATTGTCTGGCATAATTGCAGCTTCACAGAGAGGTGACAGAGGCATTCAAAGTTTAAAGGACTTGCTCAGTCTTGCACAGATTGCCAGAAACAGAGAAGAAAACAGCATTCCTGCAAACTAGATTTTAGAGTTTTAACCAGTAGATAGTTCCCTTGTCTTGTGTATTAACTTCCTCCATTTTTGTCTTAATTTTCTATTTGAGCCATTCCCACTGTTGAAGATCAAACTCTGGCTGTACCCACATTCAATTTCCCATTCCTTTTCTGGACCTCCAGTTCAAACCATGGAACTGCATATATATTAGCTGGAAAAAAGCTATGAAGTAGAGAACATAACATACTCAAATTGTAATTATTCATAAAGTGTACCTATATTTTTATAATTTTTCATTCTCTTTGAAATGTTAAAATACATTCTGGCTGTTGAATTTGAAACTGTCTAAATTAGTAGAAGCTGGATTCTCCTATAAGTCTGCTGTCAACACCCTATCTCATTATCCTTTTTCTATAGAAAGATGAAAGAAAAGTACATCAGATCATTTATTCCTTCAGTACCATTACAAACATATTAAATTTAAACATATATCACAGCTGATGAAGGAAGATATATTTCCTTTTAGAGGAAGAATAATGGATCTGGACAGTACTTTCGAGAATACAGACATAGTAGGCTTTTAACATTTTTGTACCTTGAGGAATCCCTGAAAGGTCATGGTCCTGAAGATGGTTTCAAGCAAGATGGTGCAGAATTAGCATTTAAATCAACACTAGAGAGAGGAGAAAGAGTTCCAAACACTGATATCTTAAATGTCAAAAATGAGAGTATGAACAGTTTTGTAATGTATTGCCATGGACTTCATATTTGGATTTAAAAGTAAAATTTCATTGTAATTTAAACTATAACACAAAATATTTTGTTTCTAATAGGTTGGAGAGTTGTGGCTTCTCTTGAACGAACTGGAAACCACAACAAGGTATATCTTAATTCATAAAACCATGACCATGTCTGTCATTTCTACAGAAACAAATTATTCTGCACCACATTTTAGTAAATGGGACTACTCATATGGTGTGAGTAGAGTAGTCATAATTGGTGTTACTGGTTGGCTTAGATTCTTCTAACAATTAGAATAATTAGAGTATATTCCTGGGTGTATTTATACCAATATTAATATTCAAAGAAGCTTACTGGTATCATAAGCCCCTTCCACCAATCTCTATATTTTTTCCTTCTGAGTAGGTTTTGGGACATAATACTGCGATGCATTCATAATGCACATGCATACACAGCCATTTCATTGGCTTCCCTTTGTTAGCTTTAAGAATAGCAGTAAAACAAATAACAGTCTTATTATATTTTTTTCAAAATTTTGAATCAATCAAAAGTAGATGTAATTTTCTCTTGCATTGTTTATATTGTTGACAGTGCACTTTCTGTGGTGAGCTGAATATATATATTTCATAAAATACCAAGCAGAAAATTCTGTTGATTGTACCCATGTTACAAGCAAAGACTTCAAGACTGCATTTGCAAAAACTCTTGAATGGATGATAGACTGCAATTGATAACAAGCTGTTTATTACGAGTTACCCAAAACTGTTGATGGAGAAAGTTTCTCCTTTCTATTAGAATAAGGTATAATAATGAGCTCTTAAATTATCCTCGTTCCTCCCCCATGAACAATTATTTTTCTTTTACATCTTTGTAAAACTAAATAGATTGAGAGTAATTTGAAAAAATTAGCATGCCTTTGTTTAAGTGTTGTTGACTGATGCATTTTCTCTTGGAGAGCAGTGTAGGAGAAAGGTACCTGGCGGTCCTAGTGGACAGCAGGATGACTATGAACCAGCAATGTGCTCTTGTGGCCAAGAGGGCCAACAGCATCATGGGGGGGA